>JAODUO010000848.1:355000-450016 GCA_025642075.2 Ridgeia piscesae | reverse complement strand
TCCTTTCGTGGAAGTATGTGAAAAGTTGCTTACTAACAATCATAGTATATCTATTAGCTATACAGTGCATTAAATTGTTTAATTATGTTTGTTTTAATGCGTTTGGCCCGTTTTTGCGAGAGCTATGCTGCGTCGCCTATCGACTGGCGGCTTCCGGGATTGTAGGCAACACGCCAGTCAAACCGGAAAAGGCCCTAGGCAAGATGGCAGCGCCCTGTGTTGAAAGTAGCTCAGTTTAAAAAATATTAAAAATATACCGTGACGCTGTGCTTGTCAAATTATGGTGACAAGTGCTGTAAATTATATGTTCTTATGTTTGGGCTGTGGTTGTTCAGCCGCTTCACTCCCCCTTTAAGAATACGTTGTAGCGCTTACATTTTTCCGGGCGTTAAAAACGTTCCGGTTGACGTTTCTGCGCATGCGCGATATATGTAAAATCATCAATGTGCAGCCAAAAGACAAAACATTTATGGTATAAATATTACGGGTTGTTCGTTATGATGTACATAACCTCTCAGCAAAATTATTTGTCGCAAATTAACACGAGGCAAACAAGTTTTGATGCATATTTTGATAGCAAGCGTTACTCACGTGACAGTAGTGCGCCATAATCCGTGACAGTGATTTATAAAAAACAATCGTAATATTTTATTGCGTTGAACGACATTTTAAGAAACTCTGCACAGTAATCATCACAGGTAAGTTAGCGAACAGCTCGTGGCATTTATACCGAAAATGCTTTGTTATTTCGCTGGACATTGGTGATTTTACATTTACTGCGCATGCGCAGAAACGTCAACCGGAACGTTTTTAACGCCCGGGAAAATGTAAGCGCGACAACGTCGAACCTACATAACCCAGACATGTTCAGGGCAACAGCGTCATGGTTAGATCCATCAGTTAAAAACGGAGGCATTTTTCCAGAACACTAATGTTTTTAGAAAAGACAGGGAAACAAGCACTACTATTCCAAACTACCAAAAGCTGATCTAATCATAATTCATCTAAAAACATAAACACTAACAGTGAGAGCATTTGGACAGAAACTGAAATAAACGGAATGAAACCCAGAGGCATAGTCATAACACATAAGCACCTTCTACCGTACCCCACATGACTCTCAAGGAACTCAAATTGAAGAACAAAATCTATCTCTGTCTATATTAGAAAACAAGATAAACACACATAATGTCATAATTACTGGCGATTTCAACCTTCCTAACATAAACTGGGAAAACCACCATGTCACACCTAACAGTGGATATAGTACAGTTGCTGCCAACAAACTACTCTCTCTCTCTCTCTCTCTCTCTCTCTCTCTCTCTCTCTCTCTCTCTCTCTCTCTAATATATATATATATATATATATATATATATATATATATAATAGTATAATATATGTGTATATATATGTTTATTTTTGATATGATAATATATAATATGTAATATGTGATATGTGATATGTGATATTGATATGTGATATGTGATATGTGATATGTGATATATGATATATGATATATGATATATAATATATAATATATAATATATATATATATATTATATTATATATATTATAATATATAATATATATATATATATATATATATATATATATATATATATATATATACAACAAAAATAGTTAATGTTTTCAGGTCATATATATATATATATATATATATATATATATATATATATATATATATATATATATATATATATATGACCTGAAATACATATAACTATTGTTTTGTAAATATAAAACATAATTCTTTGTTGGTCTGGTGCTAATTCTAAAATAAACAAAGGCCTTTATGTTATGCTATTTAAAATAGTTATGGTGGCAGCATAAATATTTGAAGAAGGGCCATGACCCGCCCCACAAAACAAAACATTTGGGGGTAGACTTTGGATCCAACACTGCTTGCCTGATTCATAGAGTGAAACGTGCAGAGGTTACAGGGATGCCTGTGTGGGACTTCCCTAACCCAATTTTTGGCAGAGACATTTGTCATCACTCAAAATGTGATCAAATTACACAAGTGCAGGAATCCGCTGGTTCCGCCGTAGGCGATATAAGTCTCCACTAGGGCGACGAGGCTGCAATCTAAGGGGTGACAGGGCAAACAAAACTATAATGTGTTTGATGGCTAATGCCTATTAATATATCAACACAAGGGTGCAAAATGACAGAGCCCGGCATGATGAATATTTACTGGACTAAGATCAAGTTGCGGGTCGCGGCCAACCAAGCAATTTATTTAGTGATTTTCCACTAGGTAGTCGGAAGTTTATATCTGAACTCGTATAATTTGTTATTAATTTATTTTACTACTAGACCGATGTAGAGTTTATAAGAAAGGGAATGATCAGTCTCGCTATATATGCCTTTTACATTTGTTGTATGAACTGAACAAGTGTGAGGACATTTCCTATGCTGACCCCCTCAGGCTGAAAAGTTGGGGGACGCGTCCCCCTAGTCCCCCACCGATCGACGATTTAATATTTAAAAGGTTTAATATTTGTACAACTTATAATAATTATTATATTTGGGAAAATATTCCAATTTATATGGGTTGATATAAGAATGTGTTGTTTACGTTTTATGGATTATGATTTTATGTGTATATGTTGAATTAGTTACTCACTGGTTCACGAATCAGTTTGTGTTTTGTCTGTATGTAAAATCACACAAATTATGTAGTCTTAAGTCACAATACTTAACATTTCAGACGAGGCGCTGTTAAATATTGTTTTACAGAATAATGAATAGTAAACATAAACTATAAACCTACGGACTCTGTAATTACGTGTGTGTGTGTGTGTGTGTGTGTGTGTGTGTGTGTGTGTGTGTGTGTGTGTGTGTGTGTGTGTGTGTGTGGTGTGTGTGTGTGTGTGTGTGTGTGTGTGTGTGTGTGTGTGTGTGTGTGTGTGTGTGCGTGTGCGTGTGCGTGTTCGTGTTCGTGTGTGCGTGTGTGCGTGTGTGCGTGTGTGCGAATGTGCGTGTATGTGCGGTGTGTCTGTGATTGTATGCGTACGGGCGTGCGTGTGTGTTAGCATAACAACAACATATTATAAAAGTCTTATCACGCCATTAGCAACATTCGGCTAAACGATGTTGGTCTGGAGTGACAATAATACCAATATATTTTATGTATATATGCAAATTACCAGCAGCAGTTAGGACGCACGGTTTTTGGCCTAGTCCTGACCTTTAGCGCTGATATATATTGATTCCGCTGTCTATTTTCGTATGTTCTTCATGCAGACAATCTTTCTAATAGCCTATTTGCATATAAATACGGAATTGGTTACACAGGAATAAATAAATGTCATACTGAAATGTGTGCCCCAGCCAATAGCAGAACACAACAACACATATTAATTACGTTAATTATGATATCACCGTCACCGTCACCGACATCGTTTTACTGTTTACAGTGATCTGCGTTATTATCGACAAGGGATATAATTCCTGTTTTATTACGTTAAATTAACAGTATCGCTGCCATGGCATAAATACAGATCTATGATTATATTGATAGGTATCAATCCCATAAACTGAACATCCAGACACATAAACAAAACAGTTAAATCTATACTGACTTGGATGTTATCATCATTCACTGTTAGAACTGGCGGCGGTTGCGTGATTTCACAAGTTGACTTCAACGAGAATTATTGCCACTGTCAGTATGACCCGCCAGCGACTTAGTATTATCTTTAGCATTATGTATTGTATTATCTTTCCCATAATATGTTATATATTACTGTGTTGTTGTTGTTAAATAAACTGTCATTCATTCATAATATGTAACATACAGTGCGCAGAACAGGTACATTTGGCATCTATACAAACAATCTGGTTGACAAAGACGCACATTTACAAAATATATATCTTATATTACACAATATACTCATTGGCGCCCGTTGTGTAATGGTCCCTGTGGGAGTGTGGCAACATCTACAAATAAAATTAAACAGGCGGATAAACAGATAATAAAAAAATAGAATATCCACAATACATTGCGGAGGAAACTTCCTCACGCTATAATGCACAATGTTCATTACGAGATGGTTTTATATTGTTTCGCGATTTCTAGAGTAGAAAAATGCATGTGGCGGGTTCACAAGCAAACAGTACGCAAAAATGACGTAATGCCACGCGGCAGTGACGCGTGAGTCTTCATCTTCAAAACTTTTTGTGTCAATAATTAGTTACATTCCGATAATTAGTTGTACAGTATTGTACGATAATGGTCACCCAGACGGCAAAGACCACAAGGTACACTAAGTTTGGTATATGGCGCGCGACAAAACATGAATTGACCTACACTCTTTTGGTAAGTAAGACACATATGATATAGACCGGGGACTATACATGTTTTCGCTTGAACGTCATGGATACCGAGTGAGTGACACCATAATCTTTAGTGCACTATAGCGAGGGAATTCCCTCCACAATGCATTGTGGATATTTTGTACTCGTCAACATTTTGTTGTGCCGCCATTGTCCAATGTTAAAAGGCCTTCATTTTGTGTGTGCCACGCAAATCGGCTGTATCACAAACTGGCTATATAACAAGATGAACAAGTGATTAAAACTTCACGGTACATAGTCAACGTGTGTTAATCAGTCATCAAAGTCAAAGAGCGTCACAACTTATTGTATTACTGGTTATGTCATACTAGAGTTTCGTTAAAATCAACTTGTGAGGTCACGCGATTGCCGCCAGTTCTGGCTGTGAATTATGGCAATATCCATGTCTGTGGATAAATGTGGGTTTATGTGATTGACACCTATCGATATAATTATAGATGTCTTTTTACAGCAGTGATAATTTGGTTAATAAAATTATATGCCATGTCGGGTCACGGTAAAACAGGCTCAGCAATGCCCGAAGGCGAAGAGGTAAAGCGCCAGGTTAAGACCTTTTTTAAACCCCAAGCTCAAGGCAAAGCCAATGTCTTTTTTCTTTGTATAGGATAAAGGGGGCATTAGGCTCCACTACACTGCACTATATGCTATAAATGCACTATATCTGTTCATCTTAATACAACCATGTTTTCCAGTGTCTCATAATCCAAGCATAAGGACTTTTCCAAGAAAGCTTTTTGGAGCCATTTAGAAGAAGTTTTGCATCTACTTGTCAAGATTTGAATCTGCTGACTTTTTTCATGAAGCCAAAGAGTCAGACATACTCTTAAATGTTTGTGTATACAACTGTTGTTTCACTCTTCTCAAGCTTTACATCATTTATTTAGCCAACAAGTTTGCCAGAGAAGTCTTCGGCAAAGTGCCAAGGTAAGTTTGCTACCTTATTTGATTTAAACACATTAATATATATATATATATATATATATATATATATATATATATATATAGTTTTTTGTTTATGTCATGCAATAATTAATGCAATTCAGCAAATTTAGCACTTAGTAATTGTTATAGGGTACCACTTAAGAAATTTAAATAAATTGGGCTTAATGCCCCGAAGGTGGAGTTCACTATGTTTTTGTCTCGGAAGTTGTGAAAATGCAGAAACAGATATGTAATATGAGATTTATGATATATCCCCAAAAAGTTAGCATACAACTGAAACAGATAATAATTTCGTTCTTGGTTTTATTGTATAAATTTATAACAAAATTCATGGTGCTTAATGCCCCCATATGTTCTTCAGATGGTAACGACATTACAAGAAGAAGACTGAATGTGGTAAGGCCAACTACGCTGGTTGTTGGGCAAAGGATGGTGCTTGCAACTCGTGGTGAGAAAGGAGATGTCAGCATACCATGACACCCTCTGCAAGAAATGCGAACAGTCAGGGGTTGAATGCTGGATTTCTTGTGACGTTTGCGATGAATGGTTCCATGTGAACTGTGTTGGACTCCATTGCACTCCAGAGATGATGGAAGATTGGAATGCAGTTGTGGATGTGCGGTGACTGCACACAGTAGAAAGATGATCCAGACTGTTTTGGACTAGCACTTAATGCCTTTGGATTAGGGGCTTAAATGCCCCCGCACACATGTGTAATAAGCCCCATTTAAAAAAATACATTTTGTATATCAAATCCTGAATCAAAAGATTGTATCGACCCTTAAGCCTCATTTTAAACCAGGATTAAATAAGGCCTAAAACCGTGCGTCCTAAGTGCTGCTAATGATTTACTAATATAATATATTGGTGTTATTGTTACCCCAGAGCAATACCTTTTGGCGAATGTTGCAAATGGCACACATGTTAAGACTTGTATGATATGTTGCTGTTATGCAAACACAAATAACATGATAAATTACTCCTGAATACGTAAGCTTATGAATAGTGTAATTCATTGCCCCCTTTTTCGTGGCATTAAGTTGTTTTCTATTCTGTTGCCTATTTACGTGTGTATCAACCAACTCAACTTTCATTTATCACTGTAGAGTACAGAAGATGTAGAAAATAGCACACAGTGGATCAGAGGAGATAGCTGATATACAAGTTGGTGTCAACGGAAAAAGAAGACTATGCCTATGAAACATATTTTACAGAAACACCTGTATTGGGAAAGGCCACTCACACGCTCAAAGACAAAGTGAAGTCAAGCCGCGACAGAAAAGAAGAATAATAGCTGCTGCAAAATTGATGAAATATAATCAGTATGGAAAAGACATATGACGTTGGTCATTTGTTTGGTAATTACACACATACACAATCACTTGTCTCTTCATTAAATATTTGAACATGTAAGTGTAGTTCAGTTTCTCCGGTACATTTACAAAGTTTCTCGCCACCTGCAAAGTGCATGTGAAGTAATCTTAGGACTTATGCCATTCGCATAACTCTGCACATTGCATATAAGCACTCTTGGCCGGGTCTATGACACACTGTGAAAATCCATATTTTGACACGAGACATTTAACCCTAAAAAGACAGCTACTGTAAATTTACAGCTATAATGTATGTAAATGTGTTGTACGTGTAAGTTGTTTCATTTCAGGTGGTCACGACTATCCATAATAATGAATCGACTATGTGACTGGTCTCCAACTGTATTTAATTTACTACCAAGCGTCTCCAACAGTCAACCATGTGCTTCTGACGTGTGAGCTTGTCCATAGACTTGATCTATTACAAGTTCAATCTGTCCACGGGCCTGACTACTCTCCAGGATCGTGTAGTCATGGGACAATGTTGTCGCGTGTCATCTGGCACAACTACCTTACTTGGACGTGTATTCTGTGAGACAGCTGCAGTTTCCTGTTGTTGAGTTGTGGCTGCGTTTGTCTCAACACTGATGGTTTCCGGAACGTGTGCTCGATCTCTCGGTACGCCACTAGGTGGTATCATTCAATCAGGTCTGTCAGCGCGATCATGTGTCGTGTCGTGCTCGGATAGACGTGATGATCTGAGATGTCGGCGGTTTCGGCGGTAATAGCGTCCAGTCGCTGTTATGATCGACTGGACAGAGCATTGTGAACCGTTGCCTCAGCCCACTCTCTCCTGCCGTGTTCTAATGGCTGCATTCTGATCATTTCGCCGACATTCAAACGTCATAAGTCACGTCTGGGGTGGTCCGAGTTAAGTACTGATTGGAACTTCGTTCGCTGACATCCGGAATGTTTTCCGACATCTGAAGAACCACCCGGTTTCAATTGGTTGTGTGCTGTTGGCAGTAACGTTTTGGTACGTCTGCCAAACAGACGCTGTGCAGGGTTTGTTGTCATTCCTTCAGACGGTGTGTTATGAATGTTCAGTATGGATCTTCCCTAGTTGTCTTGCATTTTTTTCAGCATCAGCTTAGCTTAGCTTAGCGATTTTGACCGCCGCTTCGGCCGCACCATTTGCTTGGCCGTTGTCTGGACTGCTAGTCTCGTGCACAAACTGCTAATTCTGTGCGAATTTCCTGGACACAGCCGATGCATACTGTGGTCCATTGTCACTGACAAGTCTGTGCGGTATGCCGTGTCGACTGAAATTGTTCTTCAGCTTTCCTACCTCTGTTTCGGAGGTCGTGTCTGGTAGGTAGTCTAACTCGAAGAAACCGCTGTGGTAATCTGTTGTTACCATTATAGTCCTTTCCAGACCACGAGAACAAATCCGTCCCTACTTTCTGCCCTGGTAGGTCTGGGGTCTCAGTCATGACCATCAACTCTGCATGTTCTTTGTCAGCGTACGTTGCACACACACCACATGTTTCTACGTAGTGACGAATGTCTGTAGACATCTGAGGCCAGGATATCAGGTGTCGTGCTCTCCTCAAAGATGAGTTCAAGCCTATATGGCCGGCACGTACTTTCTCTTTCATGCTCTTTCGCAGTGAAGACGTTATCACGATGCGTTCTCCACGAAATATGACCCCGTCCTGGATCGTCAGCTCGTCGCGGTAGCTGACGTAGGGTAACAGACGATCTGGCACGCGTCTTCTGTCATATGGCCATCCTTCCATGATGACTGTACCCAGTTGTTGCAGGACAAGGTCCAGCAATGTAGCACCACGGATCCGGTCTAGGCGTGCGGGAATGAACGCTGTGAGCGTGATGTTGTTGATGGCTACCTCATCCGTGACCGGGTCGTATGTGCTCGGGACAAAGTGTCGGCGACCGGTATGGCTTTTCCAGGTTTGTACGTCAGCTGGTATGAGTACTCTTGTGATTTCAGCAGCATGTGTTGTAGCCGCTTGGGAGCTTTCCCTAGTGGCTTCGCCCGGATCGTAACTAGCGGTTTATTGTCAGTCACCACAGTGACATCTCGACCGTACGTGTAGTGGTGAAACTTGCTCAAACCAAACAACACGCTCAGCATTTCGTTCTCGATCTGAGCGTAACGGCGTTCAGCTGAAGGCAGAGATCGGCTTGCGTATGCTACTGGCTTGCCATCTTGTAGCAAAACCGATCCCAGTCCGTACTCACTCGCATCGTTCTCCAGCACTAGTTCCTTGTCAGAGTTGTAGAACGCAAGAACTCTGCCAGCATCACCTTGACTGCATCGAAGGACGTTTGTTGTGTCCTACCACACGTAGGGCACGTCATTCTTGAGCAGGTTGTGTAGCGGTTGCATGGTGTCCGTCAGGTGAGGCATAAACCGCGCCAGTTAGTTCGCCATGCCCATGAATCGGCGCAATTAATTGATGTTGGTCGATGGCTGCATCTCACTGATTGCCGATACTTCAGCTGGGTTCACGCGTAACTATTCCTTCGTGATTCCGTGACCCATGAAGGTGACCTCTTTCAGTCCGACGTCCAGCTTGTCTTTGTTGAGTTTGATGCCTGTCTCCAGACATCGCTCGAAGAACTTTCGCAGGTTCTCATCGTGCTCTTCCGATGTCTTGCCATAGATCACTATGTCGTCCGCTATGCAGATGATGCCTGGTAGGCCACGCAAGGCCTCTATAAGTTGTTTTTGGAACACTTCACTTGACACCGTTGTGCCAAAAGGCAGGCGTCACCACCTGTATCTTCAAAAACATGTCTGGAACGTCGTCAACAGGCTGGATTCGTTTTCTAACTTGACGTGCCAGTAAACAGACGAGAGGTCAGCCTTCTAGAAAACAGTTGCTCTTTGCAGCTCATGTAGCACAACTTCGAGAATTGGCAATGTATAATGCTCACGCTGCAATGCCTTGTTCATTTCATGAGGCTCTATGCACACCCTCAAGGCGCCTGATCTCTTCTACACAACTACCACTTGACTGACCCATGGTGTCGGTTCATCCACAGAAGCAATGGCACTCATGGCTGTCAGTCGCTCAAGTTCGCCCTTAAGTTGCGGTCGAATGGCTATGGGTATCCGTCGGCTAGCCATGATCTTGGGGCACACTTCTGGGTCGACTGTGAGGTGTTGCACACCTGAACGTTTTCTCAGCTTGTCATCAAACAGTGAATTGAAACAACTATCATCTTGGACTGCTGCCACACGATGGAAATTGTTGTCTTGTATTTTCACAAGATGCATTTGTTCGCTGGTCTGTAAACCTGTCGTTGTCCTTGAAGACTATGAACTCAACATCATGTGATGTCTCCGTTTTGGGATTGCTCAGCAGCATTCAACACCTCCCCAGCGGTTTTATCATCGTTTTGTTCCACATTCTGAGAACGCCATTATGTGGGACAATATCTCTGGCGGGCAGCATATTGACTGTGGCACCTGTTATCGATTTGGAATACGAGCTGCTTCCCGTTTACGAGCATTCGACACTTCGCATATGCGCCCCGTTTTCGTGGTGTCAGTGAATGCACCCAGGTGTCACCATTGTCGTATTCTTTTTCAGACCCGTTGTTACGTATATTGTACACACATCGTTGGTGCTGGTTTCTAGACAGATGGTTTGTGTTGCGCCCTTTCATGCATTTCCGTTCAAAATGATCCTTTATTGCAGGTTTTCCGTATGCGGGGCACATTTCTTTCTTGGGTGCATGACGCCTGCCGCAGTATCGACACTCACGCTTGAGTAAACGACCATGATTTACGACGTGTACAGGTTCACATGCATCATCCAGTACCTGACCTGTGTGATATGGCCGACTCTGCTGCTCTGCAGACATCTGATCACGCGTCTAGGGAAAGTTTGCGGACTGTCTTATGCCTAAGATGATCCTATCTCTTATCATCGAGCTTGCGCATTGATGACAGAAGTTGCAAGTTTTTGCCAACACGCGTGATCGTCATGGAAATCTTCGAAACTTTCTCCATCCTGCTGCTTTCGGCCATTGAACCGTTCAAATGTTTCGTTTGCCTCCCCTATAGAGAATTCGTCAAAAGCTGATAAGATTTCCATCGTGGTGCAGTATTCTCGTGGTGTTGCGAACTGGAAATCGTCTCCTAGTGAGTTTTTCAGCATCGCAACATGATAATTTCGTGGTTTGGTAGCAACATTCGATGGTGTGCAATAATTTGACCAGCGCCGACGGAATATTTCCCACGATTCCGCCTTGTTAGGCCCAAACACGAGTGGCTGAGGGGGCCTGGCCGGTGCACCACTATGTCGCGGTTCGACGTGTCGCGGTTTGTTGTGCGTCGTCGGCAGCCATTGCCGTCGCCATATGATACGATCGAATTGACTTCGGCGACAATGCCAGTGTGTGAGCGATAATTAGTGGGTCATCAATTAATGTGACAAATAAATGTTTCTCACGCACCTAATTGTCATACGTCCACCGCTGCCACCATGTTTCGTTTCGGGTGGTCACGTCTATCCATAATAATGAATCGACTACGTGACTGAACTCCAACTGTATTTAATCTACTACCAAGCGTCTCCGGCAGTCAATCATGTGCTTCTGACGCGTCATCTCCAACCAACGACTATATTTTATAGTTGCGCTACCATTCGCTAGATGACAGCATGTCTTGGACATGTAACATAAGTAACTTTAATATAAAAGATAAGGTTAACTGTGTATTAAAATTGTAATATGTTTAATTGCATAACGTCATTAAATATGTGTTTATGAAGAGCAGTAAGAGTAACATAATTGTTCTGTAGCCAAACAATAGTTATACCTAAAACATTTTAAAGTTATAGCCCCTTTGAAACCCCATTTATGCACAATTGTTGGAAAGAGTATTGTCCTCAAACACACATATAGATAGCGAACCGTATTGTTTTGTTTTTAATTATAATAGACACCTCTCTTAGTTACCTTATCAATGGACCTGCTTTTAACTTTTTTTGGGGGGGCACACACTCCTACGATGATCATCTGGAATATTGTCCTCCACCTCTGGTATGTCTAGTTTTGCATATATATATATATATATATATATATATATATATATATATATATATATATATATATATATATATATATATATATATGATCTAAAGCAAAATATTACAATAGCTGCTTTGCGTGAAGTATCTACATAAATAAAATGATGAGTTCCAAATCGTGAAATAGACGCCACTGTCAAAAACGGTGCGTTTTATTACCGCCACAACCCTTTGTGATAACATTTAAACGACACGGACTTTTGGCAAACAGTATGGCATACATAGTAACATAATATGTTGCGACGCCCATTGATGACGGATTCACACACTTTGATTATGTTCCGTGAAGTTTTAATCACTTGTTCGTCTTGTTTTATAGCCAGTTCGTGATACAGCCAGTTTTTGTGAGACACCTACAAAACTCAGGCGTTTTAACATGGGATAATGGCGGCACAACACAACGTTGACGAGTACAACCTGCAGTCATGCACAATGCCTTGCGCCGGAAGGGCTTCCCCGGATAATGACATCATAGTGCACAAGGTGCACAAAAAGATCGACTTGGATTTAGCGTAAATCACTAATGTTTTGAAAAAGAATGACTAGCCAATGATACCTCATAATCATACCCGTGCATATTCTGTGCTGTGTCGAGTCGATCGGCATTGTCAGGCGCACGTGTGCAACCATGCGTGACCTCCACAACGCTGGTGCAGAACATGGGCGATATTGGCAGATTATACAGTAAAATCAGCATACTGCTCTCTTTAAAACCACATATATTGTGTACGAGACGTAATGTTGTTGATGTACACACGTACCGTTGAATAACTCTGTCATTGGGCGTAAATATCCGACACTGTGCCCGTGTGATAGGTTTGCGACGGAGGGGTGTTAATAGATCGCTGCACCAGTAACCGTTTTAAATCAATAGTTGGCAGGTGGACAAGGAAGCCCTTTGGCTTATCGAGAGTGCAACCTATTTATCTAAATGTACCCCGCCATTCTTAGGTATATATCGATTGTTTTTTTAAATATTAACACTACTATCACCTACACAATCAGCTGATAATCTGTTCCATTCATTTACTGTTCTTTGTGAAAATTAAAATTTTCTAATATCTAGTCTACACTGCTTCTTTGCTAATGTAACTCCATGTCCTCTAGTTTTTCTCTCTTCCTTAACAGAGAAACAAATATCTCTATATTTTCATACCCATTCAATATTTTAAACACTTCTTAGGTTGCGCTCCTTTATACTTTTTCTAGTATATCAGTATCCTTCTTGCGATATGGCCTCCACGTCTGTATACAATATTCCAAAGTGATCCCTCACCCACCCACTTAGTAACATCTTCCAGTATTTTTTGGCATATTTGTTAAGCATTTTAGAAACCCATTTTGAGATGGGTTTATCAAGTTATGTTTATCAATAAGCCATTTTCCTACGCGGATAATCATACCATTTCCTATGCCATGGACCTTTTGTTTAAGCAGTAATCTTTGATGTGGCACTTTGTCGTAGGCCTTTTAAAGTAGATTGTATCTCCTGGTGATCCCTCATCTACCCACTTTGTGACATCTTCCAAAAAACAAAACTTGTTTTATGCATGACTACGCTTTTAGAGATGGATTTGTCAAGTTATGTTTAGCAAAATAATCAACCAAGTGATCTTTAATTAGTCTTTCTAATATATTGCAAATCACCGAGGTTAAACTCACTGGTCTGTAATTATGTGAATTGTTTCGCGAACCTTTTTTTAAATAATAGTATTAACGTTGCTTCATTCCATTCTAACGGAAATATTCCCTCCTCTAATGACAAATAACAACTCATGTTGTTAGGTTTTATCGTAAAACCGAATTTGTTCTCATAGCTTCTCTTTGAGTTTCTAATTTCAGCTCTAGCTTGGTTAAGTGCTTCTTTATAAATGGTATAGTCTTCTTCACTTCCAGTATGTCTATATGTCTTCCACATGTTACGTGACTATGTCCAAGACATGCTGCCATCTAGCGAATGGTAGTGCAACTATAAAATATAGTTGTTGGTTGGAGATGACGCGTCAGAAGCACATGGTTGACTGCTGGAGACGCTAGGTAGTAAAGTAAATACAGTTGGAGTCCAGTCACGTAGTCCATTCATTATTATGGATAGTCGTGACCACCCGAAACGAAACATGGTGGCAGCGGTGGACGTATGACAATTAGGTGCGTGAGAAACATTTATTTGTCACATTAATTGATGACCCACTAATTATCGCTCACACACTGTCATTGTCGCCGAAGTCAATTCGATCGTATCATATGGCAACGGCATCCAACGAAACGGCAATGGCTGCCGACGACGCACAACCTGCCGTCGAAGCGCGAAATACTGGTGCACCGGCCAGGCCCCCTCAGCCACTCGTGTTTGGGCCTAACAAGGCGGAATCGTGGAACATATTCCGTCAGCGCTGGTCAAATTATTGCACACCATCGAATGTTCCTACCAAACCACGAAATTGTTGTGATGCTGAAAAACTCACTAGGAGACGAAGCCATGCGGCTGTATGACGGTTTCCAGTTCGCAACACCACAAGAACACCACACCACGGTGGAAATCTTATCAGCTTTTGACGAATTCGCTATAGGGGAGGCAAACGAAACATTTGAACGGAGAAAGTTGCGAAGATTTCCATACCGATCTACGCGTGTTGGCAAAAACTTGCAACGTATGTCATCAAGGCGCAAGCTCGATGAAAAGAGATAGGATCATTTTAGGCTTAAGACGGTCGAAAACGCGACAAGAGTTGCTTAAGATCCGCAAACTTTCCCTAGACGCGTGTGTAGATGTCTGCAGAGCAGCAGAGTCGGCCATGTCACACAGGTCAGTACTGGATGATGCATGTGAACATGTACACGTCGTAAATTATGGTCGTTTACTCAAGCATGAGTGTCGATACTGTGGCATGCGTCAGGCACCTAAGAAAGAAATGTGCCCCGCATACGGAAAGATCTGCCATAATTGTGGGTCCAAGGATCATTTTGAACGGAAATACATGAAATGGCGCAAAAGCAAATCAGCTTTCTAGAAACCAGCACCAATGACGTATGTACAATATATGTGACAACAATGGGCCTGATGAAGACGACGACAGTGGTGACACCTGGGTGCATTCGAAAACGGGGCGCATATGCGAAGTATCGAATGCTCGTAAACGGGAAGCAGCTCGCATTCCAAATCGACACAGGTGCCACAGTTAATGTGCTGCCAGCCAGATATGCCAGAGATGTTGTCCCATACAGTGGCGTTCTCACAATGTGGAACAAAACGATGATAAAACCGCTGAGGAAGTGTTGAATGCTGCCGACCAATCCCAAACGGAGACATCACATGATGTTGAGTTCATTGTCTTCAAGGACAATGACGTCAAGTTAGATGACGAATCCAGCCTGTTGACAACGTTCCAGGCATGTTTTGGAAGATACAGGTGGTGTCATCTGCCTTTTGGCACAACGGTGTCAAGTGAAGTGTTCCAAAAACACCTTCTAGAGGCCTTGCGTGGCCTACCAGGCATCATCTGCATAGCGGACGACATAGTGATCTATGGCAAGACATCGGAAGAGCACGATGAGAACCTGCGAAAGTTCTTCGAGCGGTGTCTGGAGACAGGCATCAGACTCAACTACGACAAGCTGGACGTCGGACTGAAAGACACCACATTCATTGGTCACCGAATCACGAAGGAAGGGTTGCGCGTGGACCCAGCTGAAGTATCGGCAATCAGTGAGATGCAGCCACCGACCAACATCAATGAATTCGCAGATTCATGGGCATGGCGAACTACCTGGCGCGGTTCATGCCTCACCTGCACCATGCAACCGCTACACAACCTGCTCAAGAATGACGTGCCCTACGTATGGTCCAAGACACAACAAACGTCCTTCGATGCAGTCAAGGTGATGCTGTTCTTGCGTTCTACAACTCGGAAAAGGAACTAGTCCTGGAGAACGATTCGAGTGACTACGGACTGGGATCGGTTTTACTACAAGATGGCAAGCCAGTGGCATACGCAAGCCAACCTCTGTTTTCAGCTGAACGCCGTTACCCTCAGATCGAGAACGAAATGCTGAGCGTGTTGTTTGGTTTGAGCAAGTTTCACCACTACACGCACGGTCGAGATGTCACTGTGGTGACTGACAATAAACCGCTAGTTGCGATCCGGGCGAAGCCACTAGGGAAAGCTTCCTAGCGGCTACAACACATGCTGCTGAAATCACAAGAGTACTCATACCAACTGACATACAAACCTGGAAAAGCCATACCGGTCGCCGACGCTTTGTCCCGAGCACCCACATACGACCCGGTCACGGATGAGGTAGCCATCAACAACATCACATTAACAGCGTTCATTCCCGAACGCCTAGACCGGATCCGTGGTGCTACATTGCTGGACCCTGTCCTGCAACAACTAGGTACAGTCATCGTGGAAGGATGACCAAATGACAGAAGACGCGTGCCAGATCGTCTGCTACCCTACTTCAGCTACCACGACGAGCTGACGATCCAGGACGGGGTCATATTTCGTGGAGAACGCATCGTGATACCGTCTTCACTGCGAAAGAGTATGAAAGAGAAAGTACATGCCGGCAATACATGCATCAACGCATCTTTGAGGACAGCACGAGACCTGATTTACAGGCCTCAGATGTCTACAGATATCCGTCACTACGTAGAAACGTGTGGTGTTTGTGCAACCTACGCTGACAAGCAACCTGCAGAGTCGATGGTCATGACTGAGACCCCAGACCTACCATGGCAGAAAGTAGGGACGGATTTGTTCTCGTGATCTGGAAAGGACTATATGGCAACAACAGATTACCACAGCGGTTTCTTCGAGTTAGACTACCTACCAGACACAACCTCCGAAACAGTGGTAGGAAAGCTGAAGAACAATTTCAGTCGACACGGCATACCGCACACACTTGTCAGTGACAATGGACCACAGTATGCATCGGCTGTGTTCAGAAAATTCGCACAGAAATGGCAGTTTGAGCACGAGACTAGCAGTCCAGACAATGGCCAAGCAAATGGTGCAGCCAAAGCGGCGGTCAAAATCGCTAAGCGGCTGCTGAGAAAATGCAAGGCATATAGGGAAGATCCATACCTCGGTCTTCTGAACATTCGTAACACATCGTCTGAAGGAATGACAACAAGCCCCGCACAGCGTCTGTTTGGCAGATGTACCAAAACGTTGCTGCCAACAACACACTACCAGTTGAAACCGGGTGGTTTTGCAGATGTCGGAAAGCAATCCGGATGTCAGCGAACGAAGTTCCAATCAGTACTGAATTCAGACCATCCCACACGTGACTTACGATGTTTGAATGTCGGCGAAACGATCAGAATGCAGCCATTAGAACACGGAGAGAGTGGGCTGAGGCAACGGTTCACAAAGCTCTGTCCAGTCGATCATACGATGTCATAACAACGACCGGCGCCATTGCCGTCGAAACCGCCGACATCTCAGACCATCACAAGTCCATCCGAGCACGACGCGACACACGATTGCGCTGACAGACCTGAATGAATGATACCACCTAGTGGCGTACCGAGAGATCGAGCACACGATCCGGAAACCATCGCTGTTGAGACAAACGCAGCCACAACTCAACAACAGGAAACTGCAGCAATCTCACAGAATACACGACCAAGTAAGATAGTTGTGCCAGATGACACGCGAAAACATGGTCCCATGACTACACGATCCGGGAGAGTAGTCAGGCCCGTGGACAGATAACTTGTAATAGATCAAGTCTATGGACAAGTTCACATTGCTATGTATCAAGCATGTAGATGGACTGAACTTAATTGTAGTTGATCAGGTCTATAGACAAACTGAAATTGGACTTATATGTAATAGTGGCAGCCTAATCATGGTAACTTTAATACTCGTTTAAGTCACGTTACACTTTCACTGGATAGTGTTAATTATTTTTAGTTTATGCTTTTCAATTAATAAGGAGGGAGCTGTTACGTGACTGTCGTAGACATGCTGCCATCTAGCGAATGGTAGCGCTACTATAAAATATAGTCGGTTGGAGATGACGCGTCAGAAGCACATGGTTGATTGCTGGAGACGCTTGGTAGTAGATTAAACACAGTTGGAGTCCAGCCACGTAGTCGATTCATTATTATGGATAGTCGTGACCACCCGAAACGATACACACATCATTTGCTGTATTTGATTTTTTAATGGCATCTTTCGATAAGTGTTTCTGTTTTGACCGTTTCCCCTGTTTTTTTCAAGGGGACAAATTTATTGACGATGCAGTCAATTTCACTCTTTAAGATATTCCAGCATTCTGTTGCTGATTTATTCTTCAGTGTGTTATTCCAGTCTATCTTTGCTAACTATTTCCTCATGTCGTGGTTAAAATGCACCATAATAATACAGTCCCGTTTACTCACTTCCTTGGTAGCGTTTTGTACTTTCTCATTCTCGTCTATGCTTATGCTTGGACTTCGATAAGCTATCCCAACAGTTAATGTTGAGTTTCCTGTAACTATGTTCTGCTTCTTTTTGTAATTTATTTCATAAGTCTGAATGGATTCCTTAATATGTAAAATAACGCCACCTCCCCTTCTTCCTATTATATCTTTCCTATACATTACATATCCTGTCAATCCTAATTCGGCATCTGATATATCGGTGGTGGCCCAATATTCAGTTATACCCAATATGTGAGGGTCAGTATCTTCTACCATAATGTCTAGTTCATTTCGTTTGTTTACTATGTTCCTTGCATTTAAACAAACACATTTATAAGCAAATGTAGTATGGTTTTCCAGATTGTTCTTTGCTGATGTCTTTTTGCTGTCTTTATCTGTGCCTCCAGACTGGCTTCTCTGTGAATCCCCCCTGCGAATCTAGTTTAAATAGTTGCAACCTGTCCC
Source organism: Ridgeia piscesae (assembly GCA_025642075.2). Lineage (NCBI taxonomy): Eukaryota > Metazoa > Annelida > Polychaeta > Sabellida > Siboglinidae > Ridgeia > Ridgeia piscesae. The sequence goes on along the minus strand of JAODUO010000848.1, from coordinate 431,381 downwards.
ACTGTCCATAGATCGAAGCAGATTCTAAGAGAATACTGCTGCGCCCTTTCCACTTAGATGGAGGCCATCTCTCACGTACATGTCTTCTTTCCCAACAAAGTATCCCCACAAATCTATAAAGCCAACTCCTTTTTCTTCTTCTTCATACATCTGCTCTATTAGAGCGTTGATTGCCATCCTCTTGCAGTTTTTATATGTTGCTCCCCTTCCTCCCATCACTTGCAAAATTCCTGAGAGAATAATCTGTTCAACTCTTTCTTCTACAGTTTCCCTACCAACTGTCTAAAAAATTACCTTAGTCGGTATACCAACTTAGTCTTTAGAAAGACTGTTTATTGTAGACAGCAACTGCAGCACACTTTATGTTATACACAACAGCCTACCTGCTCTACCGTGAACGCCAATTTTAGTCTCTACTTTTACCGTTCCCTAGCGGATATGTTGGACACGACCTAGCTAAACAAACTAAACAAACTTTTTAGTAACAATGCTACCTGATCAAATTATCGTCTTACGTGTGTAGCTGTTATGCTTATTACTTTATCTGTTATCAAGTATTCAGATTTGCTAAATCTTATTTTCAAACTTGTCGAAGGCTAGATTATCCAATTATCACCCACTATTATACTACTCTGCTCAAACTAACAAACTTTTACCAAAACTACTATTCATTATATGTTTACTTTAAAGTAATACTTTATGAATAACATTCACATAAGAATAATGCTTATCAATCAATATTTCCTCTTGTTTTTTAACTTATGCACCACCAATTTCAACCATCTACATCCGGCTATGTTGCCGCCAATAGTATGTTTGGGTATGTAAATGTCCATGCATGTACGTACGTAGGTACGTACGTACGTACTTACGTAATAATAAAATAAGTAGTAAAATAGTTTCCTAAATCGGTGTAACTGGATGGTATCTCAAGGCCAGATATTATCTCAACGGGCGGTTAACCCCCCTAATATATTCATAAACGTTCATAACAACCTGTTGCAAGCCATGAACTGCGGCAAGATCACTCTTCTTGTGTTACTAGATCTATCCGCAGCTTTTGACACTGTCAATAACTCCATTCTGTTATCCAGTATGAACAGCTATTTTGGAATCGGCGGTGTTGCACTTGCCTGGTTCCAGTCATACCTGAGTGGCAGAACATACTGTGTGCACATTGACAACGTGACATCGGATATATCGCAGCTAAAGTACGGTCTCCCGCAAAGCTCTGTTATAGGACCTACACTATTTTCAATGTACATCTCACCCACGGCTGATATCATCCGGAAGCATGGCCTGATATATCATTGTTACGCAGACGATACTCAAATATACATTTCAGTCGATCCTACACAGTCAAACGTTAATGACGCAATAGAGCAAATTGAAGCATGTCTTGACGAACTACGTCAATGGATGTCGCGGAATTACCTGAAGCTGAACAACGGAAAAACAGAGTTCATTGTGGTTGGATCAAAACAACAGAGATCAAAAGTTAACATCACACAGATCGGAATGGGCGACACCATGGTCATTCCTACCGACAGTGTCACGAACTTCGGCGTTATCGTTGATGAGAACCTTTCCATGGATAAACACATCGCGAAAGTGTCCAAAGCTTGAGTGTGTATCAATCAGAAATATTGGGATGATTCGTAAGCATATCAATCAGCCGGTTGCGGAACTACTCACTCACGCGCTCATTTCTTCTAGACTGGACACGTGCAATTCACTGCTTCACGGCCTCGACAAAACGCAGCTAAAACGACTCCAGCGATTACAAAACACTGCTGCCAGACTTGTCACCCTCTCCAGGAAATGTACTCACATCACACCTATCCTCAAACAACTACAAGGCTACCAATCGAACAGAGAATTATCTTCAAAATCTCCATGTTTGTGTTCAAGACAATCCATGGTGTCTCGCCTACTTACTTGTGTAGCCTTGTTAAACTGTACGAACCACTCCGTGGAAATATGCGCTCTGTAAATAAGCTGCTATTAACAGAACACAAATCTAAAAACTCGCGGGGAGCGCGATCGTTCACTGTATCCGCAGCTAAGGCCTGTAATACACGTCCAAACAATATCAGAGCCAGCGCAACAGTCGGTGTCTTCAAGACAGCATTGAAGACACATCTTTCTAAACCTTACTTTGAGTGATACATGTGGACTTTCCCTTGGACATGTTCTGGACTGTATACATTCTATGACACTAACTATTTTTTATTACTATACTGAATGGTAATTATATTATTATTATTTTATTTATTTATTTTTTGGGTCTAAAAATGTCGCCTTATTGGCATTAATATTATTGTTTTAACATGATGTTTTATATGTAAAAGCCACCATGTGACTCATACTGGCGCTATACAAATTGTCATTATTATTATTATCAGTAAAAGTATACATTGCATGCAATTCACAGCTCTTACATTTAGTCAGTAGTCACAAACTCACTCGCTAAACGAGCAGAACATGGAAATGAAGATGACAATATCCATTATCATTCATTATTAGTCGTCATTTATTATCTCATTAAGCCGTTACGTTAATACAAAATATGTCAATCATGCTAGCACGTTGCACAATAATACTATTAAATAATGGTTTGGTATTTAATTCAACCAATATAAGTTACGTATTATCAAATTGCTCATGATTGTAATCTTATTATTGTTAATTTTCCAAATTAGTAGCAATTGGGCATGTTCGTGCAGACCATTACCTCAGCTACATTGTACAAATGAGAAGTTTCACCTCAGTCATATAGCACGTGTTTCTTTCGATATCTCACAATAACTATTGTAATCAGCATGCCTCTAAATGGTGTAGAGAGTTAAAAACAGATATGTGTTGCTCGCTCCGCTGTGGGCCAATCAACTGTCCACAAATTAGGATGATTCAAATGGGATATTAACCTTTCCAGGTCACAACCTTTCCACAAATGAATAAGCTATAGCTTGCAGCCTACCCCATTGATTAACCATCAGGCACCTTATCAAGAGAGTGCAGTTACAAATATCCAGTTCACTACCGCCCAACCAACTCAAATTACTCACCAGCTAATGGCTGCTGGCCTACTCCAGAAAATACTGATGTCGTGTATAGGGGGAGCACAGAGACACAACGGTATGCAAACATTTCGTCATGCCAGACATGTTGCATTTGATACGTTGTCCAACAGTTCTATGCTGTATGTCCTGCAATACTGGCAATCAGTGGTCCACACCAGCGAGCTAGATTATTACTTTATTGCATAGGAGAATGACTAATGATATAACTCTGTGGTATGATCACACCTTTCGCAATTTCTTTGAGCACGTATTTTCGCCGGAATGGACAAAGGGTTTAAAACTGTGATTTAACATACTAAGTTTTGCTAAGTGAAGTGCTGGACAGTAAAGCTGGACAACTCTCCCTCAAAGCAGTGCCATGTATGCAACGATCGTACTCATGATACGTAAACACATTTTTATAGTGGTAGCGATTTTATGAAAACGTTTTTGTCGCAGTGTTGAGGATAGTATTAAAAAGAACGCTGTGAGTGCTGCACGCCTATTACGCCTTGAAAAATATCACTATACGAGCATTTTCCCTAATTTCTACCGGTGTATCTAAATATGAATGTATGAAACCTGTTTTGACATCTTTGTCGTTACTCCCACGGGCTTCGATCGGTGGGGGACGGGGGGGGCGACTTCGCCTTTCCGGATACACATTTTGTTAAGGCACTGCTTGCAATGCTATCTGCGTTGCGATTGGTTGCTGGAAGTAAACACGCGCCACGTGCATTTGACTGCGTGACCTGGCAGGCGGGAGCGTCGTCGGATCGAGGAATACACAAAACCAACCAGTACGCGCGCAAAGTGAACTGAGCGAACTGACCTATATAAAAACATTACGCGCTGTTTTTCTGCCGCATACAAGATCGTTAGAATCTAGGTGGGAAAATGTATTAGTAGAACAAGAGAGTAAACAGCCGAAAATACGATATTGTTTCGATTATGATGCAGAGCTAATAATTATTATCGCGTGCATTTATTTAATTTTTATTACATACATTTTATTTTCAAAATTAATTAATCTCACTTGCTAATAATTATGACATACATTTAAACCATATATTTACATTTTCATTACATACATTTTATTGTCGCAATTAATTAATCTCACTTGCTAATAATTATGACATGCATTTAAAACATTTACTTCCATTTTTATTACATACATTTTATTTTCGCAATTAATTGTGCTCACTTTCTAATAATTATTATGATATGCATTTAAAACAACATTTATTTCCAGTTTTACTATTTCAATGTTATTTGCTACAGTCATTTCCAATAATGTTCATACAAGTCATACATGAGAATACAAAAGAAATGAAAATAAACAATAAAACTCTTACATATAAAATAAATTGCACAAGGCTAGCTGGTAAAGTACAATGTGAACTTACAGAATATACAACTACATTAATTGATGAAAAAACATATAAAGAGAAAAATTTACTTCGGCAAGTCCTTGCGCAAAGAGGAAAAGAAGAAAAAGAGGCAAGCACCACACAACCTCGGATATGCTGTGTCTGCAAACATTGCTTTGGCTAAAAAGCACTAAATGTATTGCATTTTGGACATTGTGTTTCCTCAATCAAATGTGTATGAGAAACAGTTGGAATTGCAACAGGTTTCATTAATCCCATTTCCACACCTAGAATTTATTTTTAAAATCATAACAGCACTGCTTATCATGTATGTTCATTGTTGATTTGTTGATGTGTGTATGTATAGAATGAACTTATAGCACTGCAACTTGCTATATATACAATTATAAGTGTGTGTTGCAAATTCTCAAAGTTTTACACTAGTCATATCTTTGTGGGAAAAAACAGCCTTAGTTGCAGTGAAGTGAAATTACTTGTGCTTCATTGCAATACTGTTCACTCATACAATGAGTGTGTTCTGATTGTTTTACAGCAATTGTGTTTACAATAGTATTATTATATAACTTGTATTGTTTGTCTTGGTAGATAATTTGCCTCTGTCTTATTTTTTGTTCATGGCACTACAATATATATTTACTCATTATAAGACAAGGAGTGAGCATGACATGTTTATTTGTCAGGTTATATAAACGATATGTTCACATTGTACTTTACAAGCCAGCCTTGCATAAGTTAATGTTGAGTTGAATGATGTCATAAATATATTACATTTAAGAGTTAACACATTAAGCATTACTATTATTTAAACCTGACTCTTAATGTCCAGTTATGAATATCAGTGATTCTCCAGATCATAATATTCATGATTACGTTTTGTATTGTCTTATTATTTTTAAATGTCTACCAATATATATTTTCTTGTCTACTTATTAATGATTAGTATTATCAGTTGTTTGTTTTGAAATATAAATGTCTTTACATATTTCTTCTTCAAGTAATATAGTTGTATATACTGTATGTTCACATTGTACTTTACAAGCTAGCCTTGTGCAAGTTATTTTTATATTTAAAGGTTTTACTGTTTATTTTCATTTCTTTTATATTTTCATGTATAACTTGTATGAAATTGATCGGACATGACTGTAAAAATAAAAATAATATGATGTTATGTAGTTAAAATGAAAATAAATCTTTTAAAAGCATGTCATAATAATTAGCAAGTGAGATTAATTAATTGCGAAAATAAGATTTATGTAATAAAAATGGAATAAATGTTATGTTTTAAATGCATGTGATAATAATTATTAGCACTGCATTATAATCGAAACAATATCGTATTTTCGGCTATTTATCCTCTTATTCTACTATACAGTTTTCTTCACCTAGATTCTAACGCTCTTGTATGCGGCAGAAAAACAGCGCGTGATGTTTTTATGTAGGTCAGTTCACTCAGTTCACTTTGCGCGGGGTTCTGGTTGGTTTTGTGCATTCCTCGATCCAACGACGCTCCCGCCCGCCAAGTTGCACTGCCAAATGCACGTGGCGCGTGTTTACTTCCAGCAACCAATCGCAACGCAGATAGCATTGCAAGCAGTGCCTTAACAACATTTCTAGCCGGAAAGGCGAAGTCGCGGACGGGGGGACGCGTCCCCCCACTTTTAAGCCTGGGGGACAGCATAGGAAATATCCCCCCAGTTTGTTTAGTTAAAAAAAATTACAGGCATATAGCGAGACTGATCACGCCTCTCTCCTAAAAAAACCTACACCGGTCTAGTAGTAAAATTAATATACCAGTTCAGATATAACCTTCCGACTACCCAGTGAAAAATCACTAGATAAATTACTTGGTTGGCCGCAGCGCACAACTTGATCTTAGGCCAGTAAATATTCGCCATGTCGGGCTCTATAATGTTGCACCCTTAATTGTGTTGATATATTAATAGGCGCTAGCCATCAAGCACATAATTGATGATTCATTTTTGTTTGCCCTGTCACCCCTTGGAATACAGTGTGTGTTGTGTGTGTGTGTGTGTGTGTGTGTGTGTGTGTGTGTGTGTGTGTGTGTGTGTGTGTGTGTGTGTGTGTGTGTGTGTGTGTGTGTGTGGGTGGGTGTGGTGTGTGGGGTGGGTGGGTGGTGGGTGGGTGTGGGTGGGTGGGTGTGTGGGTGTGTGTGTGTAATATATATATATATATATATATATATATATATATATTAATTAAAAACCAACTTGCTTAAAATGAATACCGAAATGACAACCAAAATTACTGACCAGTGTAGCTGGTATTTCAGCAAAACCATTCACAGGAGGCGTCAAAGTTAGAAAGTAAGACAGAAACGACACATTATTAAAGAGACACGAACCCAAAGCCCCTACATAACATTAGCCTATAGCCGGCCACCACATTCCTCACGCTACTCTCCCAAATCTGCTGACAAAGACCATGACAAATACCAACATGTAGTCACTTATTCTGATGAAACAGTGAATAAACATCCCTACCTTAACATAGATGATGTGGCGTTGGCGTTCAACAAGCAACTTCACAACATGTAACGTTGCGTATTACAATTTATAAATTCATCATAGGAAGTGGAATGTTCCCAGTGCAAAATTCACTAGATTAATTGTTTTGGTTACAATGAGGATTACAGGGGGACAAACGCTGGGAGGAAAGTCGAATAGTCCAGCCTATATGTGACAAAATATGGCCGAATTGTGCGTTTTGTGATACAAGCATGAGATTTGGCACACACTTAGATTTCATCATGACAACAATATTTAGATATAGGGCGAACTTAGATTTTGCCCTTGAAGGCGTTGGCGGACATTTCCCAAGATGGCCGTCGTAAACCGATTTTCTCATATCTTAGCAACTGTTTCAAGTAAATCAGTCTATATGATATCTAGTATAGGTTTTCTGGGACCACCATTTCAAATATATTACTTTGACCTTCTGTGATACTGACATCTGCCATTTTTAAAGATTGCTCCCGCCAAGACTAATTATCCTATATCTCATTACCTACGCCACCTAGAGCAGTAATATTTTGCATTCGACCTTCATTCGCCTTCGGTTCGCCATTTTATCAAATGATGACCGTTAAAACGAATTTTGTCCATACCTTTAAAATGCTTCAGTCAGAACCGCTACAATTGTATCAAAATGTAAGTTTGTTAAGGTAGCGATTTCCACTGTGTTACGTATGACTTTCTCCAACTTCAACATCCGCCATTTTCAAAGATGCGCCTTTCAAATCACATTTTCATCAAATCTTAAAAAATAAACCACATAGAGAGATAACGTTGGTGTCAACATTAAGATGTTATGTGCTGCTATTTATTATAAATATGTAATTTATTTTTCGTGTCGGACATTCATATTAGCTTTTTTCAAGATGGCAACTTTTAGATGATATAAATGCTGAGTGTATTAATAACAACATAAATATAATACAGAATGTAGCGCAGGTAATCCATTGAGTTATGACAGCCTTCTGCATGCTATTTCCACCATAAAAGTATAGTTGTAATATAATATCCGAATGGTCATAGTATATAAAGAGGCGGACCAGCCTCTGTGACATCCAGTGTACAATGTCTGACGACAAATTGGAACAAACGCGTTCTGTCAGGCGCCCTGCTTATTCAAAACATGACGCAGGTTAGGTAAAAAAAACTATTACTGACAACATCAAAGAAACGCATTGATATTGTCAGGGCTGGTTGCTTGCCTAAGATAATGAACCTTTCAAGGTTAGATGATTGTGTAGACATTGAGGCAATTTTCCGCCGCACAAAGACAAATGACACGACTCTTGTAAATTGCAGTTCAACAAGTCAACACTTCAGCGATCAAAGAAGAGGAAATCTCAAATTGAAGACAATACAGATGTTTCTAAAAAGTTTTCCCGTCAGTCTGTAGAAGAAGTACCTCCTTCCACAGAAATATGTTTCTTCTGCCGCATGTCTCCAGTTGGAGAGTCTTTACGCAATGCATCGACCTTTCAGGTTGATGTTCGAGTCAGGCTGTCATTGTTGCGAAACTAGGTGCTAGGGACATTATTATTACATAAGAGGCCAAACATCATACCCAACGCCTGGTAACGTTGTACAACAAAGCACGCGAAGTGGCAGCATCTGATGAACATGATGTCGATTCTGATCTGGGTGGCTGCTTGGAAGATCTCGTTCCTGCACAAGACAATTCCCCCCACTCCTGTCGTACAAGCATCATTTTTGATGGGGCATCAATCTCCAACATGTTTCGACTGGATTATGCAGACATTTTCTTATTTACGATCCAAGTGTTCCTGCCGTACACCTCATCACAGCTGCAACGTGTGAGCAAACTAGTTGTGTGGGATGAACATCTCGCAGATAGCTTGAAGGCTGAAGCACGAACAAGGAGAGGGAAGTGTATCCGCTGCCGCCTTTCTCTGTATTGACAACGACAATATAGGGTTTTTCATTTTGGGCAGCTAGTGAGCAACCATTGCCACTGACAAACAAGTCGTCAGCACATATCACACTGATGTGCCCCGAGACATATAAGGCCTTATTCCATTCACTCACGAAGAAGCAGATACACGAATCCTACTCCACCTGGAAGAGTAGGATGCTGTGAAACAAGGGTATGACAAGATACCCATTCGCACAGTTGACACGGATGTGGTAGTTCTTTCAATGACATCAGCCCAGCGCTTCAACATAACCGAACTGTGGATTGCATTTGGTGCTCGGAAGAACTTCCGATATTTACCGGCCCACGAGATGGCCAACGCACTGGGTCTGGACAGTTGTGTTTCTTTGTCAATGTTTCTTGCCTTCACTGGTTGTGATACAGTGTCATGTTTTGGAAGCAGAGGCAAACGGGCTGCATGGGACATGTGGAATGCCTATGACGAAGTCACACCAGCTTTCTGTGCTTTGGCTGCTACCCCGGAGACCGTAGATAATTGGCTGTGTCCACTGGAACGATTGCTAGTCTTGCTGTACGACTGTACTAGCAGCCAGGAATTTGTCAACAAAGCGAGGAAGCAGTTCACACAAAAAAGTAGAGCTATTGTCCTCGGACAAGCAGTACTTATCCAGCACACAAAGCGGGCTGCTCACCAAGCCGGTCACTGTTGGGCAAAAACGATGATCACGAGTTCGGAGCTTCCATCTCCAAGTGAATGGGGGTGGAACAGGAATGTTAATGACGGCTGGACAACTCTTTCTGAATCGACACAAGCTTCTTGTGAACTACTGCGCAATGGCTGCAATAAAGGTACCATAGGTCTATGCAAGTGCCTCAAGAGGAACATCAATGCACTCCTCTTTGCTACTGTGGTGGACTGTATACTCGTAGCTAATGTGTGACACAGTAAAACATTAGGACGTGTAATAACCAGGAACTGTTACATTTTACATAGGACGTTTTGGTCATGGACAATGTGTAAACAATTATGATATATACACACGTGTTACATGCATATTGAACTGTCACACCGACGTAGTAGGTTTCGGCTGTGGAATGTGTCTGCTGACATGCCACAAAACAATGATAGTATCATCGTTATACCAATAAACAATGAATTAAACCTGCACATCGTTTTGAAAGTAATAAAAAAAATCATAAATAGCAAGAAGGGAACGATTTGCGATACTCCTCTCTAGAATATAACCTAGCTAGTAAAATAACGTTTAATGGTAGCCATTACAGAAGATAACCGCCATTTTTAACCGCCATCTTGAAAACGACCGAATCGAATGTCCGACAAGATCAAAAGCAGCATATTTAAATTAGCAGCACATAAAACCTTAATGTTGACACTAACTGTATCTCTTTAGGTGGTTTATTCTTAAGATTTGAGGAACAGTTGATTTGAAAGGCGCCATCTTTAAAAATGGCGGATCTTGAAGTTGGAGAAGGTCATACGTAACACAGTAGAAGTCGCTACCTTGAAAAACTTACATTTTGACGCAAATGTAGCGGTTCTAACTGAAGCATTTTAAAGGGATGGACAAACATTCGTTTTAACGGCTGTCATTTGATAAAATGGCGGATACGAAGGTCAACGAAGGTCAAATGCAAATTATTTTACAACACTGAAATCGGCTGTCCACATACCTATATTGTGACAACAACATTTCTGGCGTAGGTCATGAGATATAGGATAATTAGTCTTGGCAGCCGCCATCTTTACAAAAGGCGGATGTGAATGTCGGAGAAGGCCAAAAGTAATATATTTGAAATGGTGGACCCCGATTACCTATATTATATACCAAAACGACTGATTTACTTGAAACATTTGTTAAGATGTGAGAAAATAGGTTTACGGCGGCCATCTTGAAAAATGGCTGCCAACGCCTTCAAGGGCGAAATCTGTGATGGCCCTATATCCATATATTTTTGTAATGATGAAATCTAAGTGTGTGCCAAATGTCATGCTTGTATCATAAAACGCACAATTCATTCACATATCAGCTTGGCTAGAAGGGGTGACGGAAGATAGACGTATATCACGGAAACGTAAAGGAAATGTGCTCAGTTCGTGTGTTACCCCGGCATACACGAATGCACTAGTGACGATGACACTAGCAGAGAAACAACAGAAGGTCCAGGATTGCGAAAAAACAACCTGGTAAGAATAATCATGGGAGCTAAGAGAGCTGATAAACGAAAATGGATGAGATGAGAGTATGGGATGGAGTGAAGGAAAATTCTAAGAAGAAATTGGTGAAGAGTACATGGGTTGGTCGTAGAAAAAATAGGGAGATGACAAACTGGCAAAGAGAGCAGGTGTCCAGAAAGTGGAAGGGAAATGGAGGCGAGAAAGAGCGAAATTGCGATGGGGGATTGCGTTAAAAGTGACCTAGAAAGAGTAGGAGAAGAATGGAAAAAATACATAGGTAGAAGGAATTGGAGACTGCTGAAAGAGAACGTAGTAAGACAAAAGTGAGAGGAAGAAAAAAGACACTGGAAAAGGAAATAATGTCAACTCACCCCTGACGACTGTGATGCTAAAAATAATAACAACAAAATGCATTTGACCCTAGTCTAGTAACCGGGCAACTATTATTTTGAATCCGTAATAGCCATTAGCCATCATGCATATTGAGAATAATGACAGTTTCAGTGCTCTGACAACTCTTATGCTGCAGCCAGCGATAGAAGTGGAGAATTCCTAATTTAAACCTATTTGAATGATGACAATTATGTTTGTGAAAGGGTAGGACTGGGAAGGCAAATCTTACACAGTCATCCTGAAACCCACTGTTCTTTGTGGCTCTATGAATTAGGCAGCCAGTTATTGGTCCTCTGTTCCCAACCATCCAATTTATTTCTGGGATTGGGGGCCATAGCCCCCTGGCCCCCCTCTCGCTACGCCACTGGCATGCAGTTATTTATATTCCAAAGTATACCCTCAACATTTTCAGTGTGTGTGTGATTGGGGCGGGCCATGGCCTCTATTATTCAAATACATCTAGCCAACGTAACTATTAATTTTAAATAGCATAACATCTTTGTTTATTTTTGAATTAGGCTGTACCATGAATATATATATATATATATATATATATATATATATATATTATATATATATATATATATATTATATATATATATATATGTATATATATATATACTTGTATATATATATATATATATATATATATATATATATACTTGTATATATAATATATGGTCCCCCATCCCCCCACTTTTCAAACTGGATCGGCGCCCCTAAGGTTATACTTCACAGTTGTAGCAAGGATTCTATAGCTTCACAAAGATACGCAACTCCTCGTGAATTTGCCGTAAATAACGTGACATCTATTTTCTAGCGTGTAGAGTGTACAAATGTTTGGACACGATAGCAAAGCCAAAGGTTCAAATGACAGAGACTGCACCAGCGGTCATATACCCCCTCCGCAACTCACCCCACTCGCCTTGTAGATAGTGTTTTCTTCTCCAGCTAGCCTATTATTTGAATTGAGTTTAATGGCACAATACATTCCTGGGCCTATCCCGTATAAACGCGATCGCACTGGCCCCTTATTGTTAAAGGTAAGGGTTGATCGTAGGTCTAAAGATGTTAAAATGTTTCAACTTGCTTGTTCAATAACTCCCGTACCTGTTCATCTGTTTACCATTTTACTATTTAGATTTGTCACTTGCTACAATATTATTAGTTCACAAGAGTACACATATTTGTTCAACTCTATATTTAATTGCTGCAGTTATTTAGTAAAATTATTATTTTACTCACCGCTGATGAAACTGTAATAGTATTGTAGCCTTCTGCGCTTTGCTCGGTTTACGAAGCGACAACATTGCAAGAAAACATGCAGGGGGAAATGGCAATTCCTTTTAATTGCACATATATAGTAAAGTCAAATGGTAAACATGACAAGGGGTATTGCCATTGGCCTAGATAATAAAAGCAAGTCCCCATACAAGCATAGATGCATTGTACAACTAAGACAAACAGAACATGATTATAAAGAGGTATAGAACATTTATTCACAGAATGATAACAAGTCAAAACGTCCAAATTAATAATGTGTACAATTCAAAAAGGTAAATGATCGTTACAGTTAAGTTAAGACGGTAAATAGTGTGTACAATGGGTGTGTCCAATGGCGTGTACACAACCCAAACAAATCGGTGATTAATGATTAGAGCCCAATTATAACGTTCCTATTAAAAACGGCGACTGCTACTCAGAATATATGTCATGGATAAAACACATATCATTATTATACAACAACTAAACGTCATGGTATAATAATATTATCGCCATAAACAGTATGTTGTGTACAGTCAATAGCCTGAAGTAAACATGAAATATTAACATGACACTCAAAGCTCATGAATAACATTCAGGTGTAAGTCATAGCATATACAGGATGTTAGAAAAAGCTAGCCTTTATTTGATTGAAAAAATTACATATGCAATTATTTTTAATAATCAAGAATAGGTTCAATAATACAACAACTAACACATCTAACAAATATACTGCCATCATTGCCTTTGCATTTAATCTTGGATAGCCAATCTAAGATTCCTAGCAAAAACGCATTGTAGCTACTGGTTTCAGTCAGAGCGTATCGCATCAGTGCTGGACTGGCGGGCGTCTGGCCGTTAAAGGCATTGAGCAATAGGGCATGCAAGTCTCGCGCGCGAAAACGAGGCTGGGGGCAGTTGGGGGCAGGAGGTCTATATACTCCATGTTAACATATAGGACTTTGTTTTGTTTTGGTCGTAATAATCGAACTGTCCCGAAATAGCGTATTTCAGTTATATTGTCCGAAGGATTATTACAAGCAGAAGCAGTGGAACATTTTGCCGGTGACAATGATCACGGAAATCATGAATTTTGATCGATTATTATGGTGGTTGCCATAGCAATAGCGGCAAGTACTTGTGTTTGGCGATCTTGACTAATAATGAAGAGTGCCAGTTTTCGCGCAATACGACCTGTTTGGGCCAAACGTATACATGGGTTATGATTATGGGCATTTAGACAAATGGTCAGATATAAGTGCTTATCGAAACCACAACGTACAGCAATGTAAAACGCAAATCCCGTAAAAGACACATACAGCCTAGCATCGTGTCGATTATCAGCACTACGTAAATCGCTATGTGCCTATGATAGTGTGGTAAACTCAATATTAAATCAGACATTTAAGATAAGAAACGTATAACACAAGATATTTATGGACTGATTTTCAAAGTATTCATCAGTCGGAAGCTACAACTGTCATCCATCGTTAGAATATTATTCTTGTGTCCAGTCCCCAATTAGTCTCGCTTAGTCCCCAATAAGCTCCAGTCACGCTATGTATCGTGACCCACTTGCAGGCCCTATTGGTCCATCCTTTCAATGAACTCAGCTGTGTGAGCTGCTTCTTCTGCAACATGTATTGAACAAAAATATTATTTCAATTCAATTCATTAGAATTTATTAAAATAAAATTAAACATACATTACAATTTAAGACCATGTCAACATGCCGTTTCAGACAAAATGGCGCCGATCTATGGCGACAGGATGTTGGGCGTCGTGTTTTAGTGTGTGTTGTGACGGTATTCCTGGTCGGAAGGACACTGTGCGTGCAACAATACGATCGGGACGTTCTGGTGCACATCAGGGATACCATGAGTGAGTGTGACATGCAACCAAACTTTGTTTTAATGATATTGTTTTACACGGTCAAAACTAGGTCACAGACCAGCCGGCCAACGCCCGTGGTCAGCGCGTGCGTAAATGGGGTAGACGAGGCGGAGCCCTGTTGAGGCTACGCCGTCGAAATTTACGACCCCCACTACCGTCTATGTCCCTGTCGAATGTTCGCTCTTTCCGCAAGAAGACCAGTGAGTTTCTGTGCAATCTACAAACTAAAAGAGATTACAAAGATTGCTCTATATTTTGCTTCACAGAGACATGGCTGGACGCCACCATACCTGATTCAACCGTGCAGCCCCCCGGACTAACCACCTACAGAAGTGACCGGTCTCGCGACGAGACTGGGAAGGCTCGCGGAGGGGGTGTTTGCATCCTAGTAAATGATCGCTGGGCTACCGATGTCAAGATTTTGTCAAAAACGTGCTCTGTTGACATATAAACTCTCACAATTATCTGTCGGCCTTTCTACTTGCCCAGGGAGTTTTCCAGCATAATTCTGACTGCCGTGTATATACCCCCAAGCTAACACAGATGCTACCGTGATTCAACTGTCTGACATCGTCACGCAGGCTGAACATTCTCAACCAGACTCGTTTGTTATTGTGACGGGTGACTGAAATAAAGCCAATCCAAAGAAAGAGATGCTGAAATTCATACAGCAGGTGACATGTGCAACTAGGGATGGTAGAACGCTTGACCATTGTTATACAACCATCAAGGGCGCTTACCGTTCCATCCCTCGCGCACGACTCGGTCGCTCGGACCACGCCATGGTTTACCTAGAGTCGACTTACAAACAGCAATTGAAATGTGTTAAGCCAACCGTGAAAACTGTGAAACAGTGGTCAGTGAATGCAATGGAGACAATTCGCGGCTGTTTTGAATGCACTGATTGGGGAGTGTTCAATGAGACCGCAACTGACATTCACGAATACACAGAGACAGTCAGCGATTACATCACCTTCTGCGAGGGCCTCTGTATTCCAACGAAAACAATAACAAGCTGCCCCAACGACAAACAAACAAAGACGAATCAAGATGCGTACAAAGACAATGACAAAGACAAATACAAGAAAGCGAGATATGCGGAAAAGGCCGTCAAGACCGGCTAGGCCAAATACCGTGAGAAGCTTGAGGAGAATCTCACCACCAACAACTCTAAGAACATTTGGCTGGGTCTGAAGGCCATAACTAACCACAAGCCGTCTCCCAAGAACACTACGGCTACCGACACTAATCTACTTGAATGACTTTTATAGCCGGTTTGATAAACTGAACACTACTTCTCCTTCCTCTAAAACTCCCTCCTCAGCCCTACCTCCTTTCACAGTTGACGAATATGTTGTTAGACGCATGTTTCAACGTCTAAATAGCAGAAAGGCTGCCGGTCCGGATAACATCTCTCCATGTTTACTTAAACTGTGTGCCGACCAGCTATCGGGTGTATTCACAGACATATTCAATGTGTCTCTTTCCCAATATTAAATTCATCATTGCTTCAAAAAGTCAACTATCTCCTGTTCCAAAGGAATCTACAGCCTCTTGTTTAAATGATTACAGGCCTGTTGTCTTGACTTCTGTAGTCATGGAGACACTCGAGCGCCTGGTCCTGCAGTTTCTGAAATCATTTACCGATCCATTGCTTGACCAATTTTAATTTGCATATCGCAACAATAGATCTGTTGACGACGCTGTCGCTCTAGGATTGTTTTACGTTCTTCAACATCTTGACAGCCCAAATACTTACGCTAGGATCCTTTTTGTTGATTTTAGCTCTGCTTTTAACACAATTATCCCATCAAAACGTTTTGATAAGATACAGAGTCTCGGTGTTCCTCAATCCATGTGTCTGTGGATCCTTGGTTTTCTTTTAAATAGGCCGCAGGTTGTAAAAATAGGCGACAATTTATCACCATCAGTTACGTTATCTACTGGCACGCCTCAGGACTGTGTTCTGTCACCAATGTTATATTCTCTTTTTACACATGATTGTTTATCTTGTCACGTACGTATTAAAATACTGAAATTTTGCCGATGACACTACAATGATTGCGCTAATAACAAATTCTGATGAATCTGAATATCGGGATCAAGTAAACAAACTTATCGGTTGGTGCAACGATAACAATCTGGAACTTAATGTAAATAAAACAAAAGAAATGATTGTGGATTTTAGGAGAAAGGAATCTTCTCCTCCCTCGCCTCTTGTGATCGATGGCAGGACAGTTGAAATCGTCCAACATTTCAAATTTCTCGGTTCTACAATCTCCAGTAATCTTACATGGGAGCTAAATGTTGTTAATATTGTCAAAAAGGCCCTGCAGCGACTGTACTTTTAAAGAAGGTTAAGATCATTTGGTTTGACCACACAGGTCATGTTCAATTTTTAAAGAGCTGTAATCGAGATTGTTCTGATATATGTTATCACAGTATGGTTTGGGTCGATTACAAATAGAGAGGAAACGCTCAGATTAAATAGAGTTGTAAAAACTGCTTCCCGAATCATCGGCAGAGACCTTCCCAGTCTTGAAATATTGTATCAGCAGCGCCTGTTAGGAAGAGCCATTCTCATCTCTCAAGATTCAAACTATCCTGCCCATGACCTATTTGAACCTCTTCCATCTAGTCGCCGATACAGATCCATCAAAACCAGGACCAACCGCTTTAGTACTAACTTTTTCCCCTTAGCCGTTCAAGCCCTGTCAAAATAGAACTGATTTTTCCCCCACCTGCAGAAAACACACATTCCACTTTCCGATTAGTTTTAGTGTATATATTTTATCATAATTTATTATATATATATATATATATATATATATATATATATATATATAATATATATATATTATTTTATTTCATATTTTTACATTTTAAGCTAATCTATTTCTACTAGATCGTATCAATTATTTACCGATGTTATAAAGAAAAAAAATATTCGGACCTTTTTATGTGATTGTTCTTATTTATTTATTTATTTATTTATTTATTTTATTTAATGTAGTAGTATATTTTATCATCATCGTTTGGTGCATGTGAATGTATTGTCTGGTGAATATACTAGTACGACAACCAATGTCATTATACATTCCAATGTTTAATGTAACTACAATGTGAACACATGACAATAAAGCTATGTTATCTCTTATCTCTTAAATATAATGTTGTTTGAAGGGAATACACAAGAAGCTAACACTAGTATGTATACCCAAACATAATTATTATGGTCACAACTATAATAACAAAACAAATCATTAGATATATAAATATTGCACACATCCTAAATGCTTAAACGAATACGCAAACAACCAATATAAACATAATTAGTTATACACAAATAGTAAAAAATAAATAATAATGTATCTAGTTATATAATGGTAACGCAGTGGTGGTAATAATTACAAGATTTAGCCAAGTTTAACCACATTGCCATACGAGAGTAAACTCCAGATGGCTAGTGGACAAGGATGCCTTCGGTATATTGAGAATCCAACCAATATTAGCGATGTTAGGGACATCAGAAAAAAACACGTCCAATTCAAATATGTCCAATTTCATTCAAATTAAACAACGAGATAGAGTTTATGAAGTTTACAACACCTTTTGATTTTTTATTGAATTCTGTCCATTTCGTCGAGGAAGCTGGAGCACTGTGTTTGAGTATATAGGAAAATGGTAATATAATTGCTTCTACTGAAGATATTGGGGTGAAATAAAACGTTATGCGATCTTGAAAAACATGTGAATATCATTTGACCTTGACCTATTTAGTTGATCTTCACTGCATATTTAACCTATTTTAGAATAACAAGATAAATTGAGTATAATTAATAAAAAAGGACTTTTATGCCACATTATTAAATCAGTAATTTTGATGGCATAATTAATTAGTTGACCTATGATTAACATTTGACCTACCTAATTACTAGGATTAATTACATAAAACGGAGGAATAGTTAGTAAAAAGGTCAATTATACATGGGGTTGACTACTTTAATTTATAATTATATATTATGAATGAATATACTGATTCTCATCTTGTAAAATATGAAGTTGATGACATAATTAGTTTATCTGCATTTAGCATTTGACCTATTTATTAGGATTAATTACATAAAATTGGTGAAAATATTTAGTAGAAAGGTCAATTAATTAAAATTAATTAATTAATTAATTAAAATATTTATAATAATTTTTACCCGCTTTATGTAATTAATCTTAATAAATAGGTCAAATGCTAAATATAGGTCAACTAATTAGATCATCAACAAACTTAATATTTTACAAGATGAGAATCAGTATATTCATTCATAATATATAATTATAAATTAAGGTAGTCAACCCCATGTATAGTTTAATTGACCTTTTACTAATTAATTTCACCTGTTTTATGTAATTAATCCTAGTAATTAGGTCAAATGTTAATTATAGTCAACTAATTATGCCATGCAAATTATGGCATAATTATTATTATGACTGATTATTCTGATTGTCACCTTGTGAACTATGACATTTTTGATGACATAATTGTTTGACCTATATTTAACATTTGACCTATTTACCAGGATTAATTACGTAAAATGGGTGTACATAATTAGTAAAAAGGCAATTAAACGATACATGTGTTGATCAAAGTAAATCAATATGACTAAAATATCCTGATTGTCATCTAATAAAATCTAGTTTTAGTGATGACCTAATTTGTTTACCTACATTTAATATCTGCCATAAATACAATGATTAAGTCACACAATTGAGCCATAATTAATTAGGATGTGGATATACCTTTTTAAGAATTAAACAATTTGGTTATGACCTTTTATGCCCGATTTTAATAAGTGACCTATTTTTTATCATATGGCCCATGCAGTGATTAACAGAACTCAGCTGTATTTTATTAAACAATGACACTATTAAAAATTACTTCTAGGGAAAAACATTCAATTAGATTACATACTCATAGGGGTGGATGGATCTGTAATTAATACAACGTAGCAGTTAAATAAATTAGGCAATGGATAAAATATTATAATTGTGTCAATGATAAGAACATTTATTATTTAACATATTCCAGCATGAATAATAATCATTTCATAAAATACTGGATGCATATACGAGGTACGTCCTTGCACATACACAGTATAAATGTTCATATTCACTCCATGTATTGTATGTCCAAGGAATTAATATCATTGTTTGAAAATTTCTGCACAGCGATATTACATATATAACACAACATATATAATCATTCGTTGTGTAAATCCAGCAGCACAGCAATGGGTGTTACATTGTGTAAATCCAGCAGCACAGCAAAGGGTGTTACATTGTGTAAATCCAGTAGCACAGCAAAGGGTGTTACATTGTGTAAATCCAGCAGCACAGCAAAGGGTGTTACATTGTCTAAATCCAGCAGCACAACAAAGGTTGTTACATTGTGTAAATCCAGCAGCACAGCAATGGGTGTTACATTGTGTAAATCCAGTAGCACAGCAAAGGGTGTTACATTGTGTAAATCCAGCAGCACAGCAAAGGGTGTTACATTGTCTAAATCCAGCAGCACAACAAAGGTTGTTACATTGTGTAAATCCAGCAGCACAGCAAAGGGTGTAACATTGTGTAAATCCAGCAGCACAACAAAGGGTGTTACATTGTGTAAATCCAGCAGCACAGCAATGGGTGTTACATTGTGTAAATCCAGCAGCAGAGCAAAGGGTGTTACATTGTGTAAATCCAGCAGCACAGCAAAGGGTGTAACATTGTGTAAATCCAGCAGCACAGCAAAGGGTGTTACATTGTGTAAATCCAGCAGCACAGCAATGGGTGTTACATTGTGTAAATCCAGCAGCACAGCAATGGGTGTTACATTGTGTAAATCCAGCAGCACAGCAAAGGGTGTTACATTGTGTAAATCCAGCAGCACAGCAAAGGGTGTTACATTGTGTAAATCCAGCAGCACAGCAAAGGGTGTTACATTGTGTAAATCCAGCAGCACAGCAAAGGGTGTTACATTGTGTAAATCCAGCAGCACAGCAAAGGGTGTTACATTGTGTAAATCCAGCAGCACAGCAAAGGGTGTTACATTGTGTAAATCCAGCAGCACAGCAAAGGGTGTTACATTGTGTACATCCAGCAGCACAGCAAAGGGTGTTACATTGTGTAAATCCAGCAGCACAGCAAAGGGTGTTACATTGTGTAAATCCAGTAGCACAGCAAAGGATGTTACATTGTGTAAATCCAGCAGCACAGCAAAGGGTGTTACATTGTGTAAATCCAGCAGCACAGCAAAGGGTGTTACATTGTGTAAATCCAGCAGCACAGCAATGGGTGTTACATTGTGTAAATCCAGCAGCACAGCAAAGGGTGTTACATTGTGTAAATCCAGTAGCACAGCAAAGGGTGTTACATTGTGTAAATCCAGCAGCACAGCAAAGGGTGTTACATTGTGTAAATCCAGCAGCACAGCAAAGGGTGTTACATTGTGTAAATCCAGCAGCACAGCAAAGGGTGTTACATTGTGTAAATCCAGCAGCACAGCAATGGGTGTTACATTGTGTAAATCCAGCAGCACAGCAAAGGGTGTTACATTGTGTAAATCCAGCAGCACAGCAAAGGGTGTTACATTGTGTACATCCAGCAGCACAGCAAAGGGTGTTACATTGTGTAAATCCAGCAGCACAGCAAAGGGTGTTACATTGTGTAAATCCAGCAGCACAGCAAAGGGTGTTACATTGTGTAAATCCAGTAGCACAGCAAAGGGTGTTACATTGTCTAAATCCAGCAGCACAGCAAAGGGTGTTACATTGTGTAAATCCAGCAGCACAGCAAAGGGTGTTACATTGTCTAAATCCAGCAGCACAGCAATGCGTGTTATGCAGGTTCAACAATAGTTGTAAATCCGAGTTAGTTCAACGATGTTTGTAGTTGTATAGGTATACCAACCTATATAATGTTGAGCATGTATATTACGTGTAGCCAACAAAGACTATTACAGGTAAAAGAACACCTGAAAATATTCACTATGTGGTGATGAATGTCCAAGTCTTTCATGGTCGGTAACATGCTAAATTCTGTTTTACCATAGCTTGATGGTACATAGCAACGTTTTGGTAGCATTACGTATAGCCAAGGCAGTGCAGCAAAGTTTATAGTCCTACAGGTGCTGAAACATCTGCAACTCCGAGGCAAGGTCAGAATGTTGATGAAGTAAGCAGGCACAGTTGTATTAGTTATGTATGTAGTTTTCAGTTAAACCCCCGATGAGTAATAGTAACCAGGCAGCATTCATGAAGAGTCACAGCAGAACAGAGACGGCAGAGAGAGGATCCACTCAGGTTTCACACAATAATCATTTGATGTTTTGGTAGCAACAGTGAATGCTAATTCAGAACTTGTGATAAGCTGTCATGTTCACAACGTTGATCAGTGTATCTTTGAGTGAAGTTGCAAGAGCATCAATCATAATCTTCATAGTACACCTGAAACACAGAAATAGTGAACAGTTAATGCAATGGATATTCAATAACAACACTTTTGCAACAAATGGTAAACACTTTCAATTACAGTTATATTCAAGCAATAATTCCACAAACTAACTTCCATCACCTTATAACAATGTCTAGAGAAATGACATATCAACCATGCATAACTTTGTTAACAAGAATTGTAATTTGTTACTTCAACAATTGCAGATGTTTTATTTATAATTATTTTCTTGGAATGAAAAACATACTTAATTATGAAAAAAACTAAGTGTAAACAACAACTTACAAACTACAAATTACAAAATATATTTTATTTAAACAAAACAACTTATTTATACTACAACTTAGCTTGGACTACCCTTTGGATCTTCCAACACTGTTTCACATGTTAGACGTGAAATGAAAATACACACTTCACACAAAGCAAAACATAATTAAATTGTTATAATAAACAATAGTGTTGGTTAAGCAATCAAGATATACTTATAAATAAATAAATACACGGTCAAATTAACTCCTGTTTAACTTTCAGATGCTTTCCGATTTTAACAATGACACCATGAAACGTGATTATCAATGGCAACGCCCAATGTCAATAAGAGTTACAATGCAAACAGCAAACGCGAAGTTTGTAAAAAAATTCCTTCAAATATTCTATAATGACATTCTAAACATAGACTAATATAAACCTAAAACAGCTAAACAGTAATTATTTGTATACATATATTGTAATACAAGTGAACAATAACAGCAACAATACTCGATGATTGTGATGGAAGTGGATTTAATTAATGCGGGAAAGCGCCTACTGACGCCGTCACTGATGGCTGTGCTGCCCGCGAGCGACAGGCAAGATGCGGCGTAGGCTGTTAGTAACATACGCACAGAGCGCCAAAGGGTGGCAAAGTTTCCCATCGTACTGTGTCGCTGACCAAGCACGCACAATAATGCTACATATATCATTTTAAAGCTAATATATCGTACTAGACTAGCTACTACCTTTCGTAGACTAGCTATTAAGTGCTATGTGTTTATTTCACAAGTAAAGAAAACATCTAACTTCACGTATCTGCACACAAAAGCGATCAAAGTCGACGTAACTAAAACAAATGGCCACAGAGGTAAAAAGGTTATCAATTAGTCGATTCCACCATCAGGAAGCATTTTCCTAATCAATATGCAGCGGCAAAGCAAATAGCGCGATCATGTGATTTCTGACGCCGGCTGACGCCGGAAGACGTCTTTGTCACTACTTTTGGAACGGAAACATGACTGCGAGATTTCAATACGCCACCTAGCGGATTCAAATGTACCTATCTATGTATATTCAGCCCTTCTGAGTTATTTGTAGAAGTTTTTTTCAACACGCTACACTCCCCATAGCAACCATTACGCAACGGGGGCCAGTGAGTATTTCGTGTAATATAAGTATTTTTTTTGAAAATGTTTGTTCACAAACCTCATTTTACATCTTTGTCAATCAAATTGTTTGTGTAGATGCCAAATGTACCTGTTTAGCGATTTCTATGTTACGTATGGCGGTAATTACAAACGATATCCTTAAGTGTTCGACTCCCAACCGTATTCGACTGGGGGGTCATTGACTATTACGTTTGGCTATTTTCTCATGGTTTCTCAGGGGAAGGTGTCAATTACTTTAATTTTACATATACATTTTTAAAATAGACCCAATATTTAGCTTCTCTCTTCAACCGGGAATCGGTGGAAAACCATTTCCGGACGTTTCCTGCGAGTGTTGATGCAGTTGGGCGCCGTACAAAACTGGCCATTCGAATTCCAGCGTCGTGCAGACGCCATCGTCGGAACTGGGAGACACGCTTGAATATAGATGGCGCTAGTGGTTGTGGTGTCAGAGGGTAATCGCTGGGAGCTGCGTGTCTTTGTGTAGCTATAGGATCCTTGGTTGTAGTGTTTCGTTTATGCAGTTTGCTTATATTATAATCACAGGTCTAATGTTGACATGTTTGTGCATACAGGGTCTCAGCGTTCTCGTCTTTCTGTCGGGAGCTGGGTTGATAGGCTTGAGCTTATATGAGCAAGAACATGAAGAATTGCTGTTGACATTCACGCGTGGTTTGCCGGAGCCGGGGGAAAGAATTAACACCATCCTTGACCAACCGTCGGCCTTTCATTACCGTAAGGTAAGGTTGGCATGCCTTCAGTCACTACTACTTCAAAGTGTAAAATGGCAAACAACGAAATAGGTCGGTCTACACATATCTATAGCAGCAATAGACGTTCGTCTTCCTCTATCTAATATAGCATGTTATGTCGTTATAAAATCAATAGTATTAATAACAATAATGTAATACAATGCGTCTAGGATTTAGTGGTTCAAACTGGACTAGTCTATGCACGTTTTCGCATATTGTGTTGTCTCGTATTCACAAGTACTATTCAAGTCTCGCGTTGACAACTCCATAGCGCAAATTAATAAAATAAATAAAATTAATAAAATTAATAAATTCAATATCTAAGATAAAATAAATAAATAAATAAAATAAAACAAATGAAAAAATAACAAAATCAATAATCAGCATGGGAATTGTGTAAACAATTTCCGTTTTGTCGCGTTAGACAGGTGGTATTTTCAGTAATTTTACTTAGTTAATTTTGTAATTTGTATTAAAATGTCAAAATGTCACTTTGTAGTATTTTGCTAAATCGGTGTAGTAACCTCTTTCCATTTTAGCGTTTTAGCGCAGTAATGCCCCGTCATATCACTGTTTTAGCGGTTTATTACTCAATATTCTAGCGTTTCATCGTGATAGCCTTGTCACATCAGAGAAAGACAGCTAGATGTAGGAAGGTAAAAGGTCAAGGTCATAGGTCAAAATAGTTGGATTATAGATTTTATCGTAAAAATAAAGAAATAAAGAGGGATGTTTTTATAACTGTCACCAAGTTAGCGTTGTATATTATAGACAATTCTGAAGTTTTACTAAGTCAGTGAGGTACCTAAGATGTTACTGTCTAAACGAGATAGATGTCTTGGGTTGTGACGTCACTACTTTAAAAGCTGGAGCCATCTTGTGGATGAAACGGATTATTATTTTGGATTGTGACGTCACTAATGGATACCACTAACACTACTATAAACGCTTGCGCCTTTTTGCGGATAAAACAATCAATAATTAGGGTTAGACACATTTAAAAAATGGGGATAATTAGGATTTGACATAGACAAAAGTTGGGGTTAATTGAACGAATTTTTTGAGATTTTACTATAATTATGTACAAAAGTACAAAAATAAAAGTTTAAAAGTTACCACGTTAACTTGGTAACACTTGTGAAAACACCCCTCTTTCTATCTCGATGAGGCGGTAAATGTTAGGAAATCACCATACTGACTTAAGCAAAAAACGATAAAATATAGAGATTTTACTAGTTACAACACTAACTTAGTTAAATATATAAAAACACGCGACGAAAAGGTGAAACATTACGAAATGCTATAAAGTTACCACGCTGTCTTAATAAAATAGGAACATTTGACAAGGATATCGCCTCGATACTCTAAAAGTTATGTTATGACTGTGGTCGAAGCCGCCATTTTGCTGCAAATTATGTTATGTCAGTGGTCGGAGCCGCCATTTTGACAAGTTATGATATGGATGTGGTGGTACGCGCCGCCATTTCTACTGAAATTATCATACGGATGTGGTACGAGCCACCATTGTTTTTACGGAAGTTATTAAATATAGCAAAATATAAAGTTTACGAGCGAGGCCATCCAATGCCACATCCGCCGCCGTATTTTTCAAACGTTTGTGTCGAGGTTATGGTTAGAAAACGTTCTATGTCGTATACAAACTTACAACGTTTCTCGCTTTATGATCGAAAGCTTCATCGCCGCATAGCTTTTATCCACAAGATGGCGATAGCTTTTAAAGTAGTGACATCGTAACCCATCATTTTTCTAGGTTATGGTTCGAAAAAAATTATGTGTCGTAAGATAAACCTATAAGTTTCTCAATCTACGGTCGAAATCGACATAGCCACATTGCTTTTATCCGCAAGATGGCGCCAGCGTTTAAAGTAGTGAAAGTGTTATCCAGTAGTGACGTCACAAGCCAACATTTTTCTGAAAGCACCCCTCTCTACCTCACTGACTTAGCAAAACTCTGAAGAATGTTCTACAATATACACCGTTAACTTGGTATTAGTTCTGAAAACATCCCTCTTTATTTCGTTGAGACGATAAATGTTACGAAATTACCTCACTGATGTAGTAAAATTTAGTAAAGTACACCAATGTGAAAACGATATCGCGTCGAAACGACATGATATTGAAATTTTACTACATTCATGTCGTAAAATATCAAAATTGTATAAGTTTTCCAAGGTGAAACACTAACAAGTTACAAAGTTACCACGCTGACTTGGTAACAGTTGTGAAAACATCTTTCTATCTCGTTGAGTCGGTAAATGTTAGGAAATTACTACATTGACTTAGTAAAATACGAATATATATATATATATATATATATATATATATATATATATATTCGTATTTTACTAAGTCAATGTGAATTTCCTAAATGTTGATCTACTTGACTTAGTATCGAATATATATATATATATATATATATATATTCGTATTATATCATATATATAATCAACATATATATATATATATATATATATATATATATATATATATATATATATATATATATATATATATATATATATAAAACAAAGAGCTCAGGTTGAAACGCTAACAAATTCCGATTACACCGCTACCTTAACTAAATACATGAAAACACCTCCCATCTCACACGATGAAACCGTGAAAAGTTAAGAAATAATAAGAAGTTACCACACTGACTTAGTAAAATACGTAAACTTGAAAGTTCATCGCATCGAAACACAAAAATAAATATATTTTACTACGATAACTTGTTATAAATTGTGGAAACGGCACCTTTCTATACCGTTGAGACGATAACATGTTAAGAAATTATTTAACTTATAAAAATACGACAATGTGAAAACTGATCAAATATGACAATGTGAAAACGACATCGCGCCTAAACGATAGAATATTGAGGATTTACTACATTCACGTCGTAAAATATATAAAAATACAGTTTTTTCGAAGGGAAAAAAATAAAAGTTACGAATCTACTGCGCTAACTTGGTAACAATTGTGAAAACATCCCTCTTTCTATCTGGTTGAGGCGGTAAATGTTAGTATATTATGACTTAGTAACATACAAATATTTAACTTGGTTTGTCTGGATGGGTTGCACAGTGTCCTAAGTGTCGAAACAATGAACATGGTGGCGGACATGACCTATAATTTGATATAGCCGGAAGGTACCAAATGTAACAATGCGCAAGTGCAATGACCTAAATCAATTACCCGTTACCAGATAACATATCATTACATGTGCAATGATCTGAACCAGTGACATGTTTTGTCAAATAAACGTACGTACACATACCATGTTTAGTTATAGATAGAAGGTTTAAGTTTAATGCATACCTTACAAGGATAGACTATGAAATTTGTCTCATGACAATATTGGTGGTGGGATAAAAACATTAACTATTGACCGTTGACCTTCGTCTTTGCTCCACGCCTCGCCAGTTACCTCACGTCTTTCTCTATAATTATATTTGTCAATATTATTTATTTAATTTGATTCTTGCTGATTGTGTATGTTTGTATGGTTTATGCGATTCCGAAAATAAACTATCTGCCCGCCCGCCCGCCCGCCCGCCCGCCCGCCCGCCCGCCCGTCCGCCCGCCCGCCGCCCGCCCGCCCGCCCGCCCGCCCGTCCGCCCGTCCGCCCGTCCGCCCGCCCGCCCGCCCGCCCGCCCGCCCGCCCATCTATCTACCAACCTGTGAAAATGAATTCGTTTTAGACGATTTAAATGACTAGTCTAGTGGACGAAAATTAATATATGTCATGTTGCCATCTGTTCTATTTAAGGCGGGAATGGCTACATTTGGTGGTATTGCCTTCGTGAAAGGTATTGTTGGCTTTGGAGTAGCCATAAAACACGACATGAAGATATTGTTCGGCTACGACATAGCAGTAGCCGTTGCCATATTCGGCGAGGTGATAGCGATGATTACAGCCTATGTGGTTCGAAGCTTACAATCCAAAGATCTAGAAAAACTTCTCACTAGGACGCTCGAGGAATCCTACAACGGCGCTGTTATGAACGGTGACCGCATTATGGAAGGAGGAGATGATACGATCGACACCGCCTGGGATTTTGTGATGGCAAGGTCACGGTAAGACACGCTCTTTACTATTTCATCTGTTCGAGCGCGATCTGTATTGGACAGCAGCAGCAGCAGCAGCAGCAGCAGCAGCAGCAGCAGCAGCAGTTTTTTTTATTCTAAACCATTCCCGCCGACCATTTTAATGTTGTTGTTTTTCTGCTAGCGCAATAACGGCCAATTACATCGAGAGCACAGCGGCCGCAATTGCACTGAAGTCTCGCTACATTCTGATAATTGCGCGCATTCATGAATTCATAGAGCTGAGTTGATATTGTCTGTGTGAATCTGCCGCCTCTGCTGTAGGCTGTAGTCGTGTTAAATCGCGTCATATTTTTACCTGAAATAAATGTATTCTTATTCGTATGTTCTTGCCGCGTGCAGGTGCTGCGGTATTAACAGCCATCTTGACTTCCGTAACAAAGCCAAAAAATGGAACCGATTGGTGATGTACCGCGGAACTGTCATCAAGTCTGTGGTCCCACTTATGTGTTGCCGGATGGAAGATCCCAAGTATTTCCCGAACGAGATGAGCCAGGTTGAGTTCCTTGACATCGGCAAGTGCATTAAGCATGGCAACAAGCAGTTTATAAACATGGAAACATGTTACGATGCTGTAAGTATACATACGACTATATCAGTCAAGAGACAAAGATCGATGTCTTAGCAATGTGAATGATCAACATTAATGCGAATATTTATTGATTAACGACGAAGTAAAAAGTAAAAACGGCCAAACACCCACAAAAATGCTGACGTGTGATCTTATCAATTTCTTGTAAGGCTCTTTTTGTATATCATATATTTGTGTGCTTTATATGTCAATACGTCTACATGGAGTGCGACAATAATACATTACCTACCTACGTTCAGCAGGGGTACCGTTGACTCTTTCTCAGAACGCTGTCACATAATATGAACAGCAATGACCGAATGATTCGTGTATATAATCAATTTAAATAATCGCATAGGTTTGTGTTGAAAGCATCACTGGTTCTCTTTCGCGATCACTTTGAATGATAATAGACCCACGCATATGTCTAATCATCAAGATGTTTACACAGTGAATCATGTAAATGCAGAACTCACATTACGTTTGGAAAGATATACACTGTCAATGTCTATATATAGCCGCACCCCAGCTTCCTGAAGAAGTACTTTCTTGAAGACTACAACAATCCGAATCCAAACTTGGCAAGCCACTTGTGAAAGTAGCGTTGTCGACGGGACCATGGCGCTACCTTCAAGAAGGAGTTGCACCTAGCAAATGTTCCATCCAGTTCACTCGCCGTCTTTGGCTAATAGGGTACACCGGTGATTGCCTCTTCCGGACCGTTTTGAGCAATACTATACCATAGACAACCTGGTTCCCACCTCGTTGTCCGTGCGTGTATTGAAGAACAAAATTACTACAATATGCAAACAATAGTAACTTATCTGCATAATAGTTCCACCTTCCAGATGAGTTTTCGTTGGGTGGAAATCTACTAAACGTGAAACGAGGTGTCTGCTTTGGCAGTTAGGCCCGCGTGCAAAAGAATACATAGATCATACGGGTTGTTGGGGACCGGATCATGAGTGAAAATGGCAAAATAGCAAACAAACGATATGGCGTCAGATGAGACATGTATGCCCTGTCACAGAGTTCAGAAATAACAAATGCGTCATTGACTTAGTGAAGTTGAACAGGTTATTCAATGTCGGTCGATAAACAATAGAGAATAGAAATGCGACCGGTAAAGTTACTAAAACAAATTAAGTCAGTAAATACTAATTTAAATTGTGAAACGTCCTCGTAATTAAATACCTGGTAAGAATTATCTATTTGGTGCGTACATGCCTGCGTGTGCATGTGCGCGCGTGGTGCGTGTAGAACACATCAACATCGCGCTAATCTTCAACCATCAACCTATGTGTTACTAATATGCTGTTAAGCGAACCTATTCCGTTAATTGATCATATAAAAACACATTACTTGGGCCCATTGCTGGCGTAGACAAACTTAGTATACAGTAAGTTATGTGTACACGATGCTGCTATGTAACTACAATAATGGGCTTGCATATTTAAAGGCAAATGTAAGGGAATTGTTACGTGCTACGCACATGAAGGAGTTAATGCGAACCAACCATTTCGAACGGTAATCACACTTTTAACATCAATGGCTTACTGGTAATAAAATATAATCTCAAAGTGTAACATTCAAATGAAAACTTCGACAACAAGACGGCTGCCATCTTCGCACTGATGCGTGCGGCCTGGCCAATGAGCGAGCAGAATCACTTTTAGAGGAATGAACCATTGACGTGGCTATTGCTATGCACTTCAGTGATGGCTATCAACACACACAACGAGACATGCTTAGTTACAGACGTCGGTCTTTGATATGGTCGATTTGCCGTAAAGCTGTGATTGTACAGTATGCCATCCTGTTTGGTGAACGGCTGTACTAATAGGAATTTGAAAATCAAAGCGCTCTCGTGGTTCCATTTCCCGTTGGTTAGATCTGAACCGAAGTTCAGAAACAGTTGCCAGTTTCATCACTGTGAACGGGCAATATCGAAGCACTCTATTCGGCGATGTATGGCAAGGCCCGTTGAAATGTCGGCGACGTCGTGTTTTGAAACTTAGTGTTGACGGGATTTAGTCCAGCATTCAGCGTTCGTTGAACGCTGAACGCTGGAAATGTTCCGCTGCAAAGTATGATCGCACGAAGGTTAGTGTATTGAATCTCTTCAGTACTTGAAATTAATAATTTTAATCTTACACCATTAGAGTGATTGCAGTACCCATGTGATATGTGTTGTAATGACTCAACTACGTCATTATATTGTCCATAACCGTCCGGCACAGTTTACTTTGTTTAAGGAAACTTACGCGTTCACTGAACCGGTCGATACAACTGGGCCAATCCGGTATATGCCTTCCATCGTTAATTTTACGGTTTTTATTAATTTTGTTTTAATTTATTTTATTTTAAATGGTATTACTGTCGCGTGAATAAAGGCTTAGATATGCTGGAATACGCGAAAATATAATATGAAGTTAACTGCAATTAATTCGTATGAATACCTGGTAAGAATTATCTACAGAACTTTGACACCTCTCGCGTAGTCAGCTTTCAAAATTACTGCTTTTCGTAGGTTCGCAATTCATTGTTTTCAGACTGACCACTCGGAAATTCCCAGCCAGCATTTACTGCTATTGGTTCAGTAAATTAATTAGTAGTACAGCGTCTTCGTTTATTATAGGGATGAAAGCACAACTCATGCTATCTGCTCCTGCATAGAAAGTCCGACCACGCCCCAGCGCAGACAACCCTGTCACCAATGCTGTTGTCTGACCACGAAGGTGCAAGCAATGGGTGCTGCGGAAGACAGTACAGCAGAAGGTTGACCTGCAAACCCATCTGTGCATGCGGATAGAAAGAGGGAATGATGTATTTGTCAGAAATCTGAAACTGCCAACAATTACTGTCCCGGGTGAAATTGCAATCCTTAGAACAAATATGTCCAAGCTATTGGAACAAGATACGTTGGCGTCAATAATCAGTTGATTTGTACATAGTCCATCCAACTATTTATTTACAAATAAGTTGATGGTTCTCAATGACAACAGCCCCATGTGACGAGTGTTACCCATCATGCTGTTCCCCGCTGAGGACACGGAAGCTCGAACATGACTGGCACACACAGGTATGGCTCTACGTACAGCTTCGACCAAGCCTGCCATGGATCCACCAGGTAAAACTCTCTGAGACACCTGAAATACACTAAGGTTCAAATAAACATACCAACTATGCAGCAGCAGTTTCGAAACCATATCCTGCCGTGTCGAACCTTAAGCAGATTTGTTCACTCTACATTGCTCCAGTTCATTCAGCTATGTGAATGAGTACCAGCCCCAGTGGACATTTTATTTACATAATCAGTCTTCACGCATTAATTGTAGCATGGTTCGGATACTGCCCTTTATAGAGACGGTGTTCAGTTGAACAGGTGTGCCTGAGAGTAAAGTGCACACCACTATGGACAATCCTGAGCATTTGATACTGCACTATGTAAGAACATACGTTTATTAACAATGTTGATAGGTGACGTATTAAAATAGAGATAGCTTAATTCCTTGTCAAAGCAAACATTTTATGTGTTTGTATGAATAGTTTGACCTTTTCTCAATTCTCACATAGTGGACATGCTACTCGAAATGTTCTAGAATGATCCTACATCGTTTATTAAACATGATGACAAATTGGTATATTTCCATTGTGAAATAATGTGTCATGTTTTTAAAACTATGTCTAGTATCTGCAGTTTACGAAATGTAATGCGTATTATATAAAATTTTATGTTGTATCGTGTCAAATGGTGTTCTCATTACACTTGTGTTCTATTCATTGTTGATATTTGTCAATCCATTTTAAGAAGAACATTTGACTGTATGAAAGTATACTTACGTATTTGTTGGCAGATCTATTTGCCAGTTGTTAACCGAATGTGATTACATTTTGAAGCACTTGTGCAGAATACACAAAAGCTAGGACTCAATTAAGGAGGGCTACTCGACAGGCAGCGAGGTCGTTAGAGCAATCTGTAGCACGAGAGATCAACACAAATCCAAACCCTTTCTGGAAGTATGCTCAGTCCAAAATGAAAGCCATTCCAAGAGTAGCCGATCTCGAAAAGGAAGAGAATGTCAACTAAACAACCATAGACCCTGAGAAAACAGAGATCATGCGTAAATTACTTAGCGCTGTTTTTACTAGGAAGATGTGGCAAATTTACCGACAGCGGAACAAAGACATTTAGAGGATTTAAACTTCAAAATCGAAGATGTTGAGAGGAAGCTGAGGAATCTAAGAAATCTGATTTAGATAGGATACACCCACGAATTTTTAATGAACTAACTGAGGAATTGACATTGCTTTATACTTTATATTTCAGGAAATCACGGATATTGGAATATTACCTAAAGTTTGAAAAATTACAAATGTCCATCAAACATTTAAAGAAAGGTATCAGTATCACGAATATTTACTGGAGGAAGATCTTGTATTACTAAACTTTATTAATCAATGGAAGATTGTACACAAAATGCTAGAAAACGAGATTGTATCGATGGTATATACATATACTTTAGAATGGCATTTGACACGAATACGGAATTAAAGGTAAACCTTTGCAATGGATTGAAGCATTCCTCACTGGTCGCACACAACGAGTTTTAGCGAACGGACACCATCGTCATGTGTGGATGTTTTAAGCTGTATCCTTTGTCCTATAATTTGTATAATATCATATTAATGATGTAACAGGTGCATTAAGTGGATCATGTGGGTTAATGGTTTTTGCAGACGATACAAAGTTGTACCATAACATCTCAATGACACAAGATTGCTTAAACCTTCAGGAAGATCTGGATAGACTTCAGAACTGGGCTGAGAAATGACAGCTGGAACTTCATTTCGATAAGTGTGTTGTCTCGAGAATAGAAAACGAATAACCAGAAGGTATAATGTGTCTAGAACGTAGCTGCATGGAGAAACATTTAGATATATACATTATGCAGCTTCTATGGATCTTTCACGTCCTCGCACGATATGTTTATTAACGACTTATATTAAGGTACGTGTACACGGGGCCACTCAGTTCAATTTGTTAAGTAACCAGACAGAATCTGCATGCGGTAGAATGACAGCCACTTCGTGATAGCATGCATACTCCTGTCGGAGAGTTTTGCTGAACCAATACAAACAGGTTTACACATTTCGCCACTTCTCAATAACGTCTCGGCTTGTCACTCGCCTCTGCATTTCAACTTCCGTCGGATCCTCTTTACCATATTTACCGGCACGTTCTGGTCTATCTCTAAAGTCAACAAGGGCGCAGCTCCATACTCTAGCAACATATTATTGTCTATCGAAGTTCGATAGACGATGTGTTGAATTGTTTG
Source organism: Ridgeia piscesae (assembly GCA_025642075.2). Taxonomy (NCBI): domain Eukaryota; kingdom Metazoa; phylum Annelida; class Polychaeta; order Sabellida; family Siboglinidae; genus Ridgeia; species Ridgeia piscesae. Next base: position 397,057 of record JAODUO010000848.1, on the reverse strand, counting down.
ATTAATAAATCGGGACGTTACGAATGCAATTACCGTTGGAAAATAATGGTTGGCGTTAACTGTTAATTGCATAGAATTGAAAGGTTCCATAATGTTTCCATTTAAATTATTGTCTCAGAACGTCACACGTATAACTGCAAACATGCACATCACGTAATCCTGCAATACCAGTTGATTAAAATGTGGAAGGTAAGCGAACTCCAAGTGCATAAACGTGATAGAAATTATCATAATATTTGCATATGTTATGGTATTGACATTGTGGTGGATGCATTGTGTCAGCATCTGCCACACATTGGCAAACATCCTAATCGACGCTACATAACGGTGGATGTTACATATACACTGGCAACATCGATTACAGCTGTCTTGTAATCGTATATTAAACGTGTACCGCTGCAAATAGGTATACATAATAAACACACACACAAATTTGTATTAATGTATATGTAATGATAATGTATAATTGCCATGCATATGTTTCTAAAATAAGCCCCCCACATAGTTAGATATTGAGTGATGTATCGTCTCAAATAGATCACGTGTGTAAACGCAGAAGCCACTTTCCCACAGATATTTGCTGCGCGCGTGGTTTCTACAAGTTACGCGTTGTGCTCCAAAGGATGTATCCTAAAGTAGAAAGACTCCATTTGAAAACAAAGACATGAACAGATTTTATTTCATTCGAATGATCGTAGATTAGTCCTTGACATTTTTTCCCAACAAAGAAACGTTACACGCATACGCCAGTTCGGTTATAGTTATGGTGTTGTTCCCTTAACTATTAATTTAAAGGTCGCCTTTAATCTTCCAGATTTGCGAGAAGACCTACTATTATACGGCGTTATACTTCTCCGCAGCCTGGTTCGCCGTGTTGCTGGACGTGTCCTGTCTCGTTACGGCGGGTACCATGCTCCACATGGTGCGTGAACGACAGCGTCAACGGGATCAATACCGTCTACAGAAGGCTCACTTGTTTAATATGATCGCTGACCTGGCAGTGGACATGTTAAGTCTGAAAGAGGGCAAAGATCGTCTGAGCGATGAGCACGATGATACTGATCCAGACCAAGAGGTCGATGATGAACCACCCCTACGACGTGGTCCATCAGAGCCGAAAGCTCCGCCAGAACCTGTTCCCGAAGACACATACGCCGTTAAAGATGCGGATGTAATAACCGAATTAACAGAAGACTCTCCAGCAGAATAAGCAAGAGATATATGGCGGCTTCGACGGAAACTTACCGTAAACAATTACTTCTACCCCTACTCGACAGGTATATCATTGACCTTCTGACGCTCACTACACTTAACATCGCATCTTATACGGGATACATCAACAACTCTGTCCCCCCCTTGAAGACGTATTTGTTATGAATATCAACGATTTGAATTAACCGTCTTAATTTAGCTACTTATATACATATATAATATATATTGTCAAACAACCAGTTACTAGCATATCAAACACGACAGTAGCTATATGAAAATAAAGATTGCGCCACATCGTATGTATGACTTCCTTATGATTCAGCTGTGTTAATAGTGAGTTGAATTGAAATTTATTTCACCAACAACAACTACTACATTATACATACAGTGCATACAATAACAATTTGTGAAAAAAGGGTAAAAGAAGTACAATACTTGTCATGTTTACCTTTATAATTGATTAATTACATACATAAAACATCTGAATAGTGCAATAGAAGGTGCGACAATACTATTTACATGTATAACCATACCACATTTAATCAAAACATGATATTGTGACATTTATTGAAGAAAAACCTTCATAACAATAAACAATTTGAATGTTTAATTTTGTTATCTAATTTATGTTAGCAAAATGGTCTAGGACTCTAACACATAACTATTCAACAGTCTATCTGTATACACTTTTTGAAATGATGAACATTTTACAACTAATCAGTGAATTATCGAGGGAGTTCCAAAGTTTAATCCAGTAACAGAAATACACATACTTTTTAAGTTAGTGCGTACATAGATTTGTTTGAACTTACGATAATCGTATGATGATGATGATAATAATAACTGTATTCTCCAGCTAGTTCTCGATTATAAATATTCAGATGCCCCCTACATCGTTTTCTGGAGATACTCGCCAATGATATTCAGAAGATATTCAATAGATGTCAATGGAACGCATCATTCGACACAAAGACTGTTCTGCGGATCTCTCGGAAGAGTCTGTCATGTTTACGGGTTCCATTTGCGCCCCACTAAATCGACATTGTTTGGTACAAACCCATTTCCGGTAGTTTCCCTTGTTCTGACAATGCATGCACATGGTACATTGCTTCTTTGTAAATGCTTGGTATTGCTCATCATCCCGTGGCATTCATGGGTGAGAACAATGCGACGATTCCATAAAACTGTCCGAATCAATCGATGGTAACAAGGATATATTTGGTCATGGGCTGCACAACTGGAGGCGAGTTTCTTTGTGTTTATATGTTTGTTTGTTCGCCCACTATACGTGTATTCACGTCAATTTCTGGCACTTAAACGGACTGTTTCGGATGGTTCATAAATTGATACCTATTTGGACTTCCCATTTCGTCAGTCCTTCGTAGCGTTCTAGTTGTCGCGTAGCTGCTCTTTAGCTTCCTTCGCAAGGTAGTATCCACGATATTGATTGTCTCTCTTCCGATGCATTTGGCTTTTTGCCGTCAAGAACAAGAGTTCACAAGATTGCCACCTTAAGAATCAACTTTAGCTGGCAGGTGGAAAAGGAAGCCCTTTGGCTTATCGAGAGTCCAACCTATATAAGTGTATCCCGCGTTTCTGAGATATAAGTCCATTTTATCTTTAAACATATTAACACTAATAGCACCTATACAATCAGCTGGTAATCTGTTCCATTCATTTACTGTTTAGTGTGAAAATTGTCTAATATCTAGTCTACACTGCTTCTTTGTTAATGTAACTCCATGTCTTCTAGTCATTCTCTTTTCCTTAACCGAGAGAACATATTTCTGTAAATATTTTCATACCCATTCAATATTTTAGGCACCACATTATTTTAGATGCATTTCATAACTAAAACCCTGACTTTTGGTATGGGTTTTGGTTGCTCTCCTTTGTACTCTTTCTAGCACATCAATACCCTTCTTGCGATATGGCTTCCATGTTTGTATACAATATTCTAAATAAGGCCTAACTATTGTTTTGTACGGCGGTATTATTAGTTATTTTATATTGTACACTATATTTCGCCTAATTAATCCATGAATTTGGTTTCCCTTCGCTGCTGCAATTCCACGTTGCTCTGATATCTTCATTTCAGCACTAATAGTTAATCCTAAGTCTTTTGGCTGGTACATGCGCATTATAAATCGGTATCTTAAAGTTAACTGTAAGACGAAGGAAATCATATCAATAATGAGCATTTTTATTTTAGTTTTGAACCTTTAGTCATAATGTTATAAAGAATATTTAGACAACATGCATTTTGTTACTCATACGTGTACGAGTATTAATGCAAAACACATTTTGCTTTACACAGCTCAAGGACATGTGTCGGTCAGTCACATTCTACAAATAAGAAGTTACACCACACACGCCCTCACAGAAACATATGATTGAAACCATCGCTATACTGGCATCCTCCCACATTGTTCCAGTGCATATTATTAAAAAATTAGGATGAATTTATAAACCGTGCGTATATGTACTGTAACTTGCTCACATGCCGTAACTATAATATGATAATAATAATAATAAAGCTTTATTGCCATATTCAATGTGCATTACATGATGAATTGGAATGTAGTCTGGCGTTGACTCATATAGTGCCTATATATACAATAAAATGAAATATGGCAAATAAATATAAGACATAGATATAAGATATACATCGTACATAATTTGTTCTTTAAAATGTTTTTTAATAAAATAAATAAATAAAGACAACATTAAAATAATAGATTATCTATTTAACAATAATTGTGGTGTCAACTAGTTAATAAAAATATATATATATATATATATAATATATATATATATATATATATATATATATATATAATGTCCTTTAACATTATTTAAAATATATTTACATTAGTAAACATACATTATAAGAGGACTAAATATCATTTACAATTATATTTACAATTACAATTGAATGTGTCCAATTTTGTTTAAAATATATTTACACAATTATTACGTTAAGCTAAAATTTCAGGAGAAGAGAAGATTGTTGTTCAGCACCACCGATCCGCTACTGAGAATAGGTACACCCACACCCCCCACGCGTACGGCTCAGCCACACCAACCAGCGCCAGAAAAAATAAAAATTCCGCCAGAGCGGCGAAAACACCCAAGTTTTCAGGGTCTTTACAGCTACATTCTATATTTCATTCCTGATAAGGCTGCTACGGCACTCGGGTAAAAACTATTTCTAAAGCGATTTGTTTTCGTACGGGTGCATCTATAGCGTTTACCTGACGGTAATAATTCGAACAGATGATGGGTCTGAGATAGGTCTGAGATAATTTTGCCAGCTCTTTTTTGGATCTATCTTTATATATGGCTGTTAGAGAGGTGAGTTCACTACCGACAATTTTGGAAGCTGTTTTCACCACTCTGTCAAGCCTGCTCCTCTGGCGCTGGCTGATGCCGCCAAACCACACACATATTGAGAATGTAAGCATACTCTCTATAAAACAACAAATGCATATACATACAAACATAATCATATATATATATATATATATATATATATATATATATATATATATATATATATATATATATATATAGCCACACACCATATATATATATACAAATTAGTTAAATACATAACTTATTTATTTAGCTAATTTGTTTAGCTTATTAAGTTAAATATATATGTTATATCAAACAGATGAATATATACAATAACTAAGTTGAAAAATCAATTAATCTTACCTAAATTAGGTAGACATACACATTAATAAGACAATGCAAGCATGAATGAAATAATCGAATTAACTTTGTAACTTTTATTAACAACATAGTGATCAAGTCTGACACTAATGTAAATAATTTCTTCTGCGGTACAGTACCAAGTCTAAAAAGCAGTCTCCATATAAAACTCAGCCTCACAGTTTACATGTATACACCAAAGAACGTACACACATATATCAGTTTAACTGTTACAGCAATAGTAATACAGTATACAAGGACAGTAGGACATGGCGAATCAGTAAAATTGTGTCAACAGCCTTATCACTGGCAAGTAGGGCAGTCTCGAATACACAAGTAGTATTTCCCAGACTGTTCAGGCAGACACAGGCAAAATGTGGACATGTAAATTTTTGGCAGACCCTGAGGTGCCCTTAGAAACATTCAATCAAATAAACATGCTTTGTATACTATGTTTGTGCCCGAAGATAACCATAGCAAAATTTGAAAACAGTTAAGTGTTTTGAAAAGTTGTTGTTTTTAACCAGGTTTGAGACCTTCAGAAGGACACAATGAAATAAAGCAAGTCTCGTGCATAGTAGCAGTGCCCTAAGATACAGGAAGGCAGGTTTGTTGTGTGCATAAGCGGGGTTACTGCACAAGAAGAATAACAAAAGTACATGGCAAGTCCAGGACGATATACCCGCGAAACAACAGCCCCTGCAATTGTTACTCGGGTTGGTTATCGTTGCGAACTCACGGGTTAGTATCGTAGAGCTCGAAGTGTCTGTTCCTTCGCTCGCGAGGTTCAACGGACGGATGCACAAAGAAGATCAATCACGACAGAGTTATGGCGCGCCGAAGCAATACCGTTGTACACGTTACGCTGGCACGCGTAGGCCAACACACTGGAGCTTTCCAGGAATAATCTGTGAACACGTCCAGTGCAAGGATCACGTGGTCGTGGTTGGATGGTGATAACGTGGTCGTGGTTGGATGGTGATACAAGATCTGTGAACACGTCCAGTGCAAGGATCACGTGGTCGTGGTTGGATGGTGATACAATGTCTGTGAACACGTCCAGCGCAAGGATCACGTGGTCGTGGTTGGATGGTGATAACGTGGTCGTGGTTGGATGGTGATAACGTGGTCGTGGTTGGATGGTGATAACGTGGTCGTGGTTGGATGGTGATAACGTGGTCGTGGTTGGATGGTGATACAAGATCTGTGAACACGTCCAGTGCAAGGATCACGTGGTCGTGGTTGGATGGTGATACAATGTCTGTGAACACGTCCAGCGCAAGGATCACGTGGTCATGGTTGGATGGTGATAACGTGGTCGTGGTTGGATGGTGATAACGTGGTCGTGGTTGGATGGTGATAACGTGGTCGTGGTTGGATGGTGATACAAGATATGTGAACACGTCCAGTGCAAGGACCACGTGGTCGTGGTTGGGTGGTGATACAAGATCTGTGAACACGTCCAGTGCAAGGACCACGTGGTCGTGGTTGGATGGTGATACAAGGTCTGTGAACACGTCCAGTGCAATGATCACGTGGTCGCGGTTGGGTGGTGATACAAGGTCTGTGAACACGTCCAGTGCAAGGATCACGTGGTCGTGGTTGGATGGTGATACAAGGTATGTGAACACAGTGCAAGGATCACGTGGTCGTGGTTGGATGGTGATACAAGGTCTGTGAACACGTCCCGTGCAATGATCACGTGGTCGTGGTTGGATGGTGAGACAAGGTCTGTGAACACGTCCCGTGCAATGATCACGTGGTCGTGGTTGGATGGTGAGACAAGGTCTGTGAGCCGTCAATGTACTAATTGTGTTTAGTTTTATCAGAACAATAAGTTGTGAAATAATATATGTATGATCAGTGAGTACACCCTTTGGAACATGTAATTGAAAGTAATGTTTTACTCATTCACGCGCTATGAACATATGCACACACCCACATTGTAGAGAACGACCCCCCTTGGGACGCGTGCGCGGGGGAAGTTACTCCGCATGATATGTGTGAGTGTGTGTGCGTTGGTGTGTATGTCGTTCCTCTCGTGTGCGCTCGCCAGAATCGGTTTAACCCCCGATTCAGGGTAAAGTGACAGACGCTCGTTCCAGGTTCGATCTCGGATATTTTATTCACAATTTGAAGTTCACGTTCGTATACATAATTTCAAAAGATATACATTGCGTTGGCAATAGACTTTAACATAGTGCTAGTAACATCGAAGTCACTGCGTGTCTGTTGCCAGTCCACTACAGCGCTCCTACAATTTAACATTTTAAATACATGCCGGTAATTTTGATAATCTCGATAAGTATGAGCTTCAGTCTCATACTCATGTTTAAATTTAGATAGCCAAAAGGAGGGAGAGTCGCGAGCATCTTCTGTCGCTCTCGATCTCCGCTCTCTCATCTCTCTCTCTCTCTCTTATCTCTCCCATTTAAAAACCACGCTCTCTCCTTTTATTGTAAACCGTCAAATTCCCAGTGTGCATCTTGTGCGCATGTGTAATTAGCAATTCCGGTCGCAAGGTTTGCCCAAGGACGCTAGTTTAACGTTATCACGTACTCGAGAAACACCTGCAAATCTATACAAATTCAACCTTTGTCCAAACTGTCTCCGCTAGGATTTAGTCAATGTTCAGTAAATCACTCGCTGGTAATATATAACCATTAAGATCCGCTTCGCCGGTGTGGTCCAGGATGGGTTTCCATTGAAGCCTCGAGTGGAGTAAACATCTTTAGAATTCGTCGGTTCTTTGTGTCCGCTTTTGGCCTTGGTCTGGTTTTGCCTCTGTGTTAAGTAATACTTTCTAGACTAATAACGCTATACTATACACACCCTTAAATATTAAGCGGGTGGTTTTTACATTCGCCCTCTACCACGAGTTGAAAATTAAATTTTTCAACTATACCAATTATACTAATAAAAACCACCAAGATTAATATAATGGAAACTCTCTATATAGAGTTGTCGTTGCAAACATGTCTAGTAACAGTGTCTAGGTACTAATATACAATTGCTACACTCGCATCCTGTAAGTAAAGGTTGTTTACAAACAGTCGTCCAATTTTAAATGACGCTCTACGGAAATTTCCGTCAAGTCTACAAAGCATTATACAAAAACAACATGTATGTAAGAAATACAAAGTAAAATCACACGCAGAGTTTCTCTCAGCGGAAAGTCAATTCTAAGCGACCTAAGATTATACAATGACATCAAGCATGTTAAAGAGATACAAATACTTGTCATTGTGAGAATTTCTCTCGGCGGAAATTCAATTCAAAGCGACATAAGCGTATACAATGACCTCAAGCATGTTAAAGAATATAAACACTTGTCAATGTGAGAATTTCTCTCGGCGGAAATTCAATTCACTGCTACCAAATACTATGCAAGTTTCGCCATTGTAATGCATGCACATGTAACACATGTCTTTTATAGAAGATTCGTGTCAAAGCTATACTGAAAGTAACACATACAAACGTGCCTGGAATTAATTCAATGACCTGTGTTTCCACATCGAGAGCTTTAGTGAGTATCACTCTGCAAGTCTTACGTAGTTCTGGCTCGCCTGTTAAACATTTAAAACGAGTTCTATCGTAAACTGCGCCTGCCCTACAGATCATCAGATTTCTGCCGCGACACGAGTTAGGCTGAACAATTCCACCAGTTAGTGCGTGTAATGCAATGTCTGGTGTTAATTGAATTTGTGCTTTAGATAGCGGTTGTAATGAATGTAATCAGGCAATACATTTGACACGGAACAACACTTGTTTGTACTGATTGAAACAGGATATTCGTATAGTAACGTAATAACATTGTATTTCCAGTGCATGGAAACCAGCAAGATTCGTTGACGTTAATAGATTAGTTAGTTAGCGGCTACATCCGGTAGAAAACATAATTCTAGGGAGACTTACTCTCTGTTAAATCTGGCTATCTGCTGTAACCAATGATCGTGCTTGACGCGTAATTTCGCTACAACAATCTGTAACAAGTTTTCCTGTATTTGCCAAAGATTAGCCATGTGGCGTACTTGTAGTGACATTTTCTCAACATAATCCTGAAAGGAATTAATACGTTTTCGATTCTGTACTACTGCGCTGTAAGTCTGATTGATATCGGACTGCATGTTACTTACAGAATGAACCACTCGTCTGTCATAATAGTTCGATTTGTCGTCGGCCTTCCTCCACGTCAATGTCCGTTACTGTCCCAAACAGTGAGCAATTCAACTCACCGACAATGTTAAGAATTCCCCGTCTGGTCCGTTGCGCAATCGGTCCATCGGAAAACATCGTATTTTCAATGTCGGAGAGGCGAATGCTCCATATTTCGTTGTCCATGGAAGTAGTTCAAATTGTGAAGGATTGCTCGTAAACGGTCAAGTCTCTGTCATAGTCCTGGTATTTCAGTCGGCGTGGTTACGTGTTTCACCGCCATCCGTCACAAGGATGCCGTCAGTCAGTAGCCGTGGTTCGTTCAAAAGTATGTCCGTCACGTTGTAGTCAGATGCTCTCACTAAAACGCAGCTCGCGTAAAGCAATAAACAAGGTCTATATGACTCCATTTTGTGCGTTTATGATAAGCGATAGTCGGTGCCGCGACTGTACGCTTTTTAGAGTGCGAAATCACAGGATCAATTTGTATGTTTTCGTTACTGTCGTCTGCAGGTGTCAAGTCAGTCGTGTCGAGACGCCGCGCGGTTAAGCGTCGCTGATGAGTTGAGCATCTCGTCTGAAATCGGCGCGTAACAGGGTTGTCCCGCTGTCTGGCGCACGTCTGTGCGACAGTCGGGGGCATGTGGGGTGTGCCTTCATTGTCACCCTCATCACGTCAATGTCCTGTACGCCGTCGTCTACGGGTGGCCGCTCGTGCGCTGAATGCTCTGTCTGCCATGGCTGACCGGTCTGTCGGTCACAATCGGTGGATGCCGCCGGGATAATGTCACACTGCATCGAAGGCTGTTGGTGACTTCCCGTATCCCCATTCGTTCATTATCCATCACAGTCTTCTGTCTCCTCAATCTAGTCGCTATTTTTGAGTGCGAATGGCTTGACTCTGCCCGAGTACAATGTATGCGTATTCTGTTTTCATTATTAGTATGTCATAACCAACATCGATTGAAACAGATTGTTCAAACATCCATGGCGTGAGCAAATACAATTTTTGCAAATAGTCAAATGGTAATCGCCGTCGCGACGATCAATGCCGAATGTTCACGATGTGGTTCACAATGGTAATATTGTTCGTACTCACAGTAGTAATGTTGTTGTTGTCTTTTCCTTGTGTCGATTAGAACCGTTGTCTGTGAAGATCCGAGTTGGCGCGTTCGTCAGTGTCTTTTCCTTGTGTCGACGCGAACCGTTGTCTGTGAAAATCCGAGCTAGCGCGCGACGCCAGTGTCTGTGAAAATCCGAGCTGGCGCGCTAAGCCAGTGTCTGTGAAAATCCGAGCTGGCGCGCTAAGCCAGTGTAGAGAACGACCCCCCTTGGGACGCGTGCGCGGGGGAAGTTACTCCGCATGATATGTGTGAGTGTGTGTGCGTTGGTGTGTATGTCGTTCCTCTCGTGTGCGCTCGCCAGAATCGGTTTAACCCCCGATTCAGGGTAAAGTGACAGACGCTCGTTCCAGGTTCGATCTCGGATATTTTATTCACAATTTGAAGTTCACGTTCGTATACATAATTTCAAAAGATATACATTGCGTTGGCAATAGACTTTAACATAGTGCTAGTAACATCGAAGTCACTGCGTGTCTGTTGCCAGTCCACTACAGCGCTCCTACAATTTAACATTTTAAATACATGCCGGTAATTTTGATAATCTCGATAAGTATGAGCTTCAGTCTCATACTCATGTTTAAATTTAGATAGCCAAAAGGAGGGAGAGTCGCGAGCATCTTCTGTCGCTCTCGATCTCCGCTCTCTCATCTCTCTCTCTCTCTCTTATCTCTCCCATTTAAAAACCACGCTCTCTCCTTTTATTGTAAACCGTCAAATTCCCAGTGTGCATCTTGTGCGCATGTGTAATTAGCAATTCCGGTCGCAAGGTTTGCCCAAGGACGCTAGTTTAACGTTATCACGTACTCGAGAAACACCTGCAAATCTATACAAATTCAACCTTTGTCCAAACTGTCTCCGCTAGGATTTAGTCAATGTTCAGTAAATCACTCGCTGGTAATATATAACCATTAAGATCCGCTTCGCCGGTGTGGTCCAGGATGGGTTTCCATTGAAGCCTCGAGTGGAGTAAACATCTTTAGAATTCGTCGGTTCTTTGTGTCCGCTTTTGGCCTTGGTCTGGTTTTGCCTCTGTGTTAAGTAATACTTTCTAGACTAATAACGCTATACTATACACACCCTTAAATATTAAGCGGGTGGTTTTTACAACATGGCGTCGCTACATCAATGGCAAATGGCGATTAGACGGGTCATAGCGTCGATTACGCAAGCGCCGTGAGGTGGCAGCACCTTTGAGAGTCGGTTATCCATACGCCGTTAGGTGGCATCACTGTTTAGCCTCCATGACACTTGTTTAGATAGTATTACAATGCAAATCAGTAATATTACACACATATACTATATGATACAGATGGTGCAGTATAGTAAGTTTGTATTGGGTGGTATTTCAGACCCACCACAATTGTGCCGTTACAACTGGTATATTTTTCTACATTGGATAACTCATACCAACCATAATCAATCAGCATTCCCAAAGCGTATATAAAACATAAGTAAGTATGAGATGATGTTGAATGAGTGAACTAACCAAATGAAATCTCAAATGTTGGCAAAGATGGCTACACTGATGTGGGTCCGAATCCTACACAAATGACTCATAATTTATTTTTATTTCGGCTTACGTTAATAATTGTTTCATCTAGAGAAGTAATTGTGGTATGTGGATATATTTTCTATGGGATAATGATTTCAAATAAACCACCTTTGGGATTTTCCGTCTTTCGGGTCCGCCATTTTTAAAGATGGCCGTCGTCAATACAAATGTCACAATATCTCATAAATTACATCACCTTGAGCAGTACTGTTGATGACATTGGATAACGATATACACCAATGCACATGTTACCTTCATTAACATTCACATATCCGCCATTTTTTATGATGGCGTCCGGCTCAGGCATTTACCCATATCGTAAGAACTACGTAATCTAGAGCCAAAAATTGATGGCAAGATATAAGGTTTTTAGATATGATTATTTAAATTGTATTTTAACCTTTGTTGACTTTCAAATATCCGCCATTTTGTAATATCCGCCATTTTGTAAGATGGCGCCCGACAAAATCTCTAAAATTATTATATCCATAGCTTACGAACTACGTGGCTTAGAGACCAAAAGTTGATGTCAAAATACAATTTTTTTAGAAGTATATTTTGTGTTGTATTATTTTTGACTTATCCGTCGTTCTAAAAGATGGCACCCTCATACAGTATTATTTATGTATCTTAAGAGAGCCTGTTATCCCCATGTCTTATGATCTACGTATTGTCGAACATTGAAGCTGATGTGGAAATATAGATATTTGGAGGCAATGATTTAAAGATGGCTCTTACATATTCTGTAAAACGGACAGAGCTGGCTAATTCAAACATTGGTTTATTGAGTTCAAATTTATGCCATAGCATATTTAAAACTCCCAATATGTCCTTCCACCCCCACCGCACCCCATCCAACATCCACTGCAATTGCACGGCAATGTGAAACGCATGTTGCGTTTTATGCACGAAAACGGTCAACGTTCACCTATCTTCTGGAAACTTTCATAAAACCCTTTCACTTGACAGTCTATGATAAGCACTAAGATGACAAAGGACAAAGGAAATCTTACTATCGTGGAGTGTAACTGCAAAATAGTTGGAACAGAAAGATGACTCATAAACTGATATTTTGAAGGCAACATTTTGCATACAGAAACTAGATGTTGATGGAACCAAATCAATCGAACCTTCTAACAAATGACAAAGTAACAGTTGCTGGAGAATATTGTGCAGGCGAAAAGTGGCACAACCCCATAAGCTATTATATAAATCCACCCAATAGAGATGCTGTCTCATAGTCGATTGAATGACAGCCTTGCAGGGTGCTGGTGGCTGTCAAGAACTTCAATAACTACAAAGACGATGATAAATCATATGTTAAGCTCATCCAATCAAAAGTTCGAGGTAGGTCATGACAAAGTGAAGGTTATCTTTGACAGTTACTCGAAAGTATCCTAAAGTTGGGTACCATCTTCACAACATTTCTTCCATCTTCCGAACTGTACTTGCTGCACTGGCTGGATTTGCAGGAGCAGAACAGTCCACTGAAGTGGTCAACGGCTGTGAAGAATTTGTGTGCACACCATTATGTCCTGGACGGCTCTACATTACCCATGTGAAAAAAGTCTGGTGGTACGTTTCAAACTACTGACACATAAACAAGGATTAGACAAACTCCCACGTACCCATGGTGTATGGTTGGAACATACAAGGCGAGCACATGTGCAGGCGATGTATAGCACCAGATTAAAGATCACCTGGTTGATTTTCTTGTTAAAAATAAATTGATAAACCCATCTCAACATAGGTTTTTAAAAGCGACGTCATGCTTAACAAATATGTTATGTTTTTTGGAAGATGTCACAAAGTGGGTAGATGAGGGATCACCAGTAGATATAATCTATTTGGATTTAAAAAAGCCTTTGACAAAGTGCCACACCAAAGACTACTACTTAAACTAAAGGCTCATGGCATAGGAAATGGTATGATCAACTGGATAGAAAAATGGCTTATTGATAGAAGACAAAGAGTAGTAGTTGATGGGGAGGTTTCAAACTGGAAATCGGTTTTGAGTGGAGTACCGCAGGGATCAGTACTGGGACCTATTTTATTCTTAATATATATCAATGATTTGGATGATGACATAACAAGCAAGGTGTTGAAGTTTGCGGACGACACAAAAGTGTTTAGGAAAATTAAAAGTGATGCAGATAGACAGCATTTACAAGATGATCTTAATAAGTTGATAGAATGGTCTGAGAAGTGGCAAATGCTGTTTAATTTTAGAAAGTGTACGTGCCTCCACACAGGACATGGGAATGAAGATGCACAATATACAATGGGTGGTACTGTACTAAATACTACCTTAAAGGAAAAGGACTTAGGGTTAACTATTAGTGCTGACATGAAGGTATCAGAACAGTGTGGAATTGCAGCAGCGAAGGGAAACCAAATTATTGGATTAATTAGGCGAAATATAGTGTACAAAGAAAAAGAACTAATAATACCGCTGTATAAAACAATAGTTAGGCCTCACCTAGAATATTGTATACAAGGATGGAGGCCATATCGCAAGAAGGATATTGATATGCTAGAAAGAGTACAAAGGAGAGCAACCAAAATGATACCAAAACTCAGGAATATTAGTTATGAAATGCGTCTAAAAGAATGTGGTTTAACAACACTAGAAACCAGAAGATTGAGAGGAGATCAGATTGAGGTGTTTAAAATATTGAATGGGTATGAAAATATTGACAGAAATATTTTTTTCACAGTCAAGGAAGAGAGAAGGACTAGAGGACATGGAGTTACATTAGCAAAGAAGCAGTGTAGACTGGATATTAGACAATTTTCATTTTCACAAAGAACAGTAAACGAATGGAACAGATCATCAGCTGATTGTGTAGGTGCTAGTAGTGTTAATATATTTAAAAATAAAATTGACATATACCTAAGACGGGCGGGGTAGATAGATAGGTTGCACTCTCGATAAGCCTAATGGCTTCCTAGTCCACCTGCCATCTAGAGTTGAATCTCTAGGTGGCAATCTTGTTAAATCTTGTTAAATCTAGAATGGTGGCAGAATGTTGTCAGTGCAAACCAAGGAAAAACCAGCCCCAGAATTCAGTACTGGTTCAGTTTTGCAGCTGACGCAATTCAACTGTGCATTAAAAAATCAAATCAAATTTCGATGATACGTAGATCTTACGACACAGAATATAATAGGCTCACTGAAGATTTGGAAATAGTATGATTTGATGGGCGCTATTTGTAGCAATGGCAATGAAATTCAAACGTAATACAACATATCAACGCTTCTAAAAATACTTTTTGACCTCAACTTCAGCTGCGAAAATAATAGATTTTGTCGGAAGCCATCTTATAAAATGGCGGATGTTACAAAAATGGTGACTATTGGAAATTCAGCAAAGGTTAAAAGTAATGCAATTTAAATAATCATATCTAAAAACACTACATTTTGGCATCGATTTCATGGCTCTAGAATACGTGCAATTGCAGTGGATGTTGGATGTTGGGGGGTGGGTGGAAGATACAGAAATAATACTGTTTGATGGCCGCCATCTATTAGAATGACGGATAATTCAAAAGTAGTACAACACATAATTACTTCTAAAACTGATGTATTTTGACATCAACTTTTGGTCTCTAAACCACGTAGTTCGTAAGCTATGGATATAATAATTTTAGAGATTTTGTCGGGGGCCATCTTAAAAAATTTATAGATATTACAAAATGGCCGATATTTGAAAGTCAATAAAGGTTAAAAGTAATACAATTTAAATAATCATATCTAAAAACCTTATATCTTGCCATCAATTTGTTGGATATAGATTACGTAGCTCTTAAGATATAGGTAAATGGCTGAGCCGGACGTTATCTTTAAAATGGCGGATATATGAATGTTAATGAAGGTAAATCCACCAAATTATCCAATGTCATCAACATTACTGCTCAATGTGATGTAGTATTTTTAGATATTGTGACATTTGTATTGACGACCGCCATCTTTAAAAATGGAATATTCCAAAATTGGTTTATTTGAAATCCTTGTCCCATAGGACATTATATCCACATACCACAATTATTTCTCTAGATGAAACAGTTATTAACTTATGGCGAAATAAAACTTGGCGGCCATTTTAAACATGGCCGCTAAATCATCATGGGACCAAATAGAAAAATGGCAACAAGGGTTTTTAAGTTCTATATACTATTTAGATGATCTTAAAACCTGTTGCCAAGATTATACCAAAAATATGCTTCCTTTAGACTTGCCGACGCACAAATACCCCAGAAAGATTGGATGTGCATAAATAATAGGGGAGGGAGTCTCGATATGCAAAATGACTTTCTTTTTCCACATGCCATCTGTAGAGTGTACTCTCGGCCATCTCAGGTGGCAATCTTGTCCAATCTAGTTCCGACGGTGACGCATCAACAGTTTGGTCGGTACCCCGGTTATAGTCCAACACATTTGTTCGGTCAATATCAGACAGTCTGGCTATGCAACATCACTGGAATCCTCGGATTTTACGAATAATCACAACGATGAGCAGTCATGTCTCCAAGTGGTAGAGATGCAAACTTACGCTTTACACAATGAACCTCACGTGACATTCTTTTGTCATACCACATGCTTCTGTCGTGATGGTACATTACTTTCTCGTATCGCCATTGTAGACTATTTAACAATGTAGTGGCAACATGGAAACAAGTAATAGTTGTGACGAAGTAAGAGAAATGGAGATTAAGTCATTGAATAAAATATGCAAAATATAGTATATATATATATATATATATATATATATATTCGTATAGTTCACAGCACTCAACATATATATATATATATATATATATATAATATATATATATATATATATATATTTATATTATTACATGATTATTCCTCTTCCGTCATATATATATATATATATATATATATTATATATATATATATATATATATATATATATATATATATATATATTCGTATAGTTCACAGCACTCAACACTACTATGTACTTCGTCACTGTGAACTATACGAATTAAATATATATATATATATATATATATATATATATATATATATATATATTCGTATAGTTCACAGCACTCAACACTACAGATAATTAAGTACTGAGCCATAAAAGAACAGATCAGATTTTTTTCTAACATTGGTAACCCAAAAATAGCTTATTCTCATTTTGATCAGCTTTGTGTTTTCACGGCATAATGCACTTCGGTGCCCAAAGGAGCAAATTGGCCAAATGTGATTTGCTAAACATACCATGATTTTAATCAACATGTATTGCATTCGAGGTTTGCAAGAAAGCAAGAAACAAAAATCAATAGTAGACCGTTGAACTTCAATCAAGATCAAGGCGATCAAAGAGCCAGAGCAATGGCGTTATGCAGGCAGAATAATCAAACATACTCCGACGCATTTTGCTTATTTTTGAACATACGCTCACGTGTAGTCCACTCCCAGGAGGGTGTCACGCGTTCTGCGAGCATCTGGACAGAGCAATGGATTGGTACTTCCTGTTTGACTTTTGAAATGTGCAATATATAGGGTTTTTTCACAACTTAGTTATGTACTGAACGACCTCCTGCACTGTTCGTATGCCGTAAGTGAACAATGTTTTTTTTCTAGAAAAACACGAATAACACGAATATTTTCCCTCAGGCGACAGGACAGACTTGATTATTATCAACATAAAATAAGCCTTACACAAATAACCAACACAAACCAGACTCAGCATTGATATACAGGGAAACTAGAGTAAATAACAGATTTCACGCTTTCTCATTCCATAGCATGCCATTGTGGTGCCTCGTGTAATGATCAGGCAACCGTTATAAAATTAAAAGGAAAGCTGGTTATATAGGGCAGGGTCCAATCTTCAGGATTACCCAAAGCGTTTTACACGTTACTCCTTGCAGACCTGTTCAATCGAACACCGTCTCGGCTTCTCTGGAAAGCATTTAACTACGCTGCAATTAAAGCGCAAATTCGTACACAGAGAACCACCACTATTTATAGCGAGGTACTTATTCTTACAGCAGGGTGAACTGGAGCAATGTAGAGTGAAAATGCTTACCCAATGTTTGACACGGCAGCAAAAGATTCGAAACTGGTTCCTCTTATAGTGATAGTTAAGAATCAAACCTGATGTTACAATTAGATTAATCCGAGATAATCTCACATCAGAGAATATTTACTTTTCATCATACATTTCACTCAGATGTGTTTCTTTGTAATTTTATATTATTGAAACAACGCCTCCGTAATGTCTATTTACAGACGAGCCATAGCAACATACATAAATCTAAATCGTCACGTATAACAATAAATCACTGTATCATTAGCGTGTGAATAGAGCCTAATTAGGGACCTACACAATTACCATGACATCTGAAGGACTGGGTAAACATGAGTGAACATTGTTGGACTCTAACAAGCCAATAACTCATATAGAGCGTTAACGTTATCTTGTTAAATATGCCGTTAATTGACTCAATAAATGGGACATTTATCATCCGCGAACCGTGTCAATGTAACGAGTGTGGCCACTTTTATACACATGTTGGACACATAACATGCAGCGTCGTAGCGTACATCACTGGACACTGTTTGATCCTAGATTAATCCATAAACCATACGGAGCGTAACACAATCTTGTTATATTGTAGAATTATTATCTCGGTAAATGGTCCAATACTCCAACCGAGTCTACACTTATTATAAGAAATTCATCTCATTAACCGGGTCGTTCTTTTAGGGCATAAACTACGTAACGCGGAATGTAAGCCTAATGAGTCGAAAACAAGGACCGGACATTGACGTTGCTATTTACATTTTGGGCGTACCTTTTGCAAAACGTCTAGTTCCCCCGGCAGATCATACTGCGAAACACATTATATTCTCCCAGCCAATGGTGCCTGTTACTGACCAGTTCAGATGGATTTGAGAAGAAGAAATTAACATCTGAAAGCATACACATTTCTGGGACTTGTGAGCGTGGTCGAAGGTCGAAGGCTCCGTCTTGTATCTATGGCGCGGGTCGGACACATGTTTGCACTGTTCCTACGGACGGTGTTGCGAAGTCAATTGTGCAATTGATTCAGCTAACTTCCAAACCGATCTGTATGTTTTACAACGCCTGGCGGCCTGCGAAAATGATCAACAATACTGTACGTCAGAAAGAGAACAAAGCGTATTGTTTCGAACAGAATATTCGATATTTACGGATATTCGTCAACACATTATATCTACATTAAGCAGAGTTACTTAACGAATCGGTATTCTGGCATTTACAAATATAATCCACACAGTTAATCCGGTTCAATTTCTTAAATCCTAAAGGGAGCAATGCAGCATAGACGAGATTGTGGTTCTTCTTAAAAGGAAAGCCAGGATCACACTCAGCGTGGGTTTATTGAACACCTTCGCCTTCTATATCAATATATATTTATCATACATTATTATCGTTTGATAAGGCCTCACTTCGCTTCGTGCGTGACCAGGCCTATAATATAACCACCAACAGTGAGAACTTGACAACAAGAGTACAGCACAACACAGCACACGACAGACCTAAGGCGTGCAGCCAGTCTGGTAATATTGAAAACACTGCGTGAATTCACTGAGCTGAGGCCTATAGTGATTATCCACCCACAGATATGTTTTAGTTTGGCGTGCGCGATCCAGCAGAAGGGTATATATGAATCGGTATTCTGGCATTTACAAATATAATCCACACAGTTAATCCGGTTCAATTTCTTAAATCCTAAAGGGAGCAATGCAGCATAGACGAGATTGTGGTTCTTCTTAAAAGGAAAGCCAGGATCACACTCAGCGTGGGTTTATTGAACACCTTCGCCTTCTATATCAGTATATATTTATCATACATTATTATCGTTTGATAAGGCCTCACTTCGCTTCGTGCGTGACCAGGCCTATAATATAACCACCAACAGTGAGGACTTGACAACAAGAGTACAGCACAACACAGCACACGACAGACCTAAGGCGTGCAGCCAGTCTGTCTGGCCAGTCTGGTAATGTTGAAAACACTGCGTGAATTATTAATACAATGGAGCCTACTTATATTGATAATTTATTATTTATGCTTCGTTTGCTGATTCACAATAGGTATCATTCGCTTATTGATATTGGAATATGATAAAGTTAATGTTCGTTAGTAAGCCCCGACCGCGACATTTTGCACAGGTCAGCGGTCTCATTTTATTACAAAAGGGCCTGCAATTGTGTCACGATACATAGCGAGACCCCGTGCGACTGGAGCTGATTGGGGACAGGATACAACAACGATATTCTAACGACGAATGTCAGTTGTATTTTCCGACTGATGAACAAACCAACGCGATATGCATGCACAATTTTCCTACAAAAGTACCACGCTACACTCATCATGATGAGGACTGAAACATAGGCGCAAGGTACATTACAATAAAACAGAATACAAATATTGAAAGTATTACAATAAATAAAGTAAATGTCATTATAAAACAAATATTAATTATCAAATTAATGTTCACCCTGTGACTGGTAGAGTGCTGAAAGACTCCGGTTTAGAGTATAGCCATCGAGACAGAGGCACGTACCACCACATCAGTACCAGTGGGAAGATTATTCCAATTTACTATCGTATAAATATTTATTATTGATTTAAATTTAAACATGAGGTTCCAAAATAGAACACAACGATGACCTTCAAATTAGTGCAGGACTACAAATGTGCTGTTGTCGTTGCAATTTATTCACACTTCTAACCGATGACATTAGTCGATTCGCCGTAGCGCCGCAGCGACGTTCCCTGCGTGACGTAATTTTCGAACGTTTAACGTCGATTACATTCGCCGGCGTCACGGACACGTGACCCCGGCAGTAAAAGTGCCCGTCTGAATAATAGATGCCGCTTTCTACATCTGAGCCGCGGTCGACGCGACTCCGCTGGCTGACATTCTCTGTTGTACTACTAATTGCCTAATGCTTTGACAACTTGTGCTCTGTAGTACTGGCACCGCGGTGCGCTGACGTGACAACGATAGGAGCAAACAACCGGGCATCACAACACCTCGCCGCCGGAGTAACACAAGTGGACGGGCTCTATTTTTGCTACAGCTGGCCTTTGCGTTAAAACGATTATCACCCGCTATGTCGCGTGGGAATGTCTGAGAATAGCGCAGATTATTAATATGGATCTATTTTCGTACTTCTTGGTACATTTGTCGAACCGAAACTGCGACATCAGCTGTACAGTGAACGAAACTAAAGTGCGCTGGGTGGCGTAGCCACATGATAAAACTATATATATATATATATAATGTATACGCCATTCTCAGACAATTCCACGCGAATGCACACTGCGATAACTGGTGATAATCGTTTTAACGTCACATACATACATACATACATACATACATACATACATACATACATACATACATACATACATACATACATACATACATACATACATACATACATACACACACATACATACATACATACATACATAATATATACACAACATACACACACACACACACACACACACACACACACACACACACACACACACACACACACACACACACACACACACACACACACACACACCACACACACACACACACACACACACACACACACACACACACACACACACACACACACACACACACACACACACACACACACACACACACACACACACACACACACACACACACACACACACACACACACACACACACACACACACACACACACACACACACACACACACACACACACACACACACACACACACACACACACACACACACACACACACACACACACACACACACACACACACACACACACACACACACACACACACACACACACACACACACACACACACACACACACACAAAACACACACACACACACACACACACACACACACACACACACACACACACACACACACACACACACACACACACACACACACACACACACACACACACACACACACACACACACACACACACACACACACACACACACACACACACACACACACACACACATATAGTGGTCGGCCTAGTTAGTCTTCTCCACTCCTTGCGATTTAGGGTCATATCGACTGTGATCCCTACCTCCCTCGTGTCCTCCCTGATTTGCTGTTTCCATGTTTTCCTTGGAGGTCCCCGTCGTCTGACCATTAGTAATGCCAAGTTCATAACTCTGTGTCCACTACACGTGATCTCATCGATTGGTGAGAGGTCCAGTAGCCATCTTATTTCGTTATTACAGATGTGCTCCAGCCTCTATACCCCAAGGATCCCACGGAGCATCCTTATCTCTGTGGTGACAATTTTCCACTTATTTTAGTTTTTATTGCCCAACATTCACTCCCATATGTTAAGACGGGTCTAACGATAACATTAAATTTCAGTGTTAGGGACATTTATATATATATATATATATATATATATATATATATATATATATATATATATATATATATTATTTTGTTTATATATTTTAATTAAAATATTTCCGCATTTCCTTTTTGTCTAAAAAACCTACATTATTTGAGTAGCATATTTTTAATGAAGCTGTCGTTGTTGAAACATGAGTATGTTTATGTTGGCCCAATGAAAAGAAAAATCGCGCTGTAAACGTGATATTATTACTATGTTTAATGTTAACTATGTACTTAGTCTTAATCATTATAGCGTATAGTAGAGTGCACACAAAAGTTACGCAGCGGACCACGGAAACTGCGCATTTGCACGTCCAGTCGTTTCGCTGTTGTGTGTACAAGAGTTAATTTTGCGGTTGACCAGTAACTCTCGAATAACGTGTCCTATAACAAATCAGTATGCACGATACGTTGTCAGAACGTTACTAATAGTCAATTGTGGCGCGCGCTTGTATATTTAGAACTTGACAGTTATGGCAATCTGAGACCGACGGCCTTCTTGGAAAGCAGCAGCGGTCGGCACGGAGATTGGACGGGTGAATCGGTCTTGCCGAAATTGCGGCTTCTTCTGCAGTGCAATAAAGTAACTGCTCGTGTAACCACCGCGAACTCTTTGGTCTTGGATTATACATATGCCAGTTTTGCAGAGGGATATTTCTCAATCTAGTGGAGTTGGGTGAAACGAAACAATCTGACCCTAGTTGTTCATATTATAATGTTCCCCAGAAATTGTCGTTAAATGGCATTTAGTCAGCTTGTAAAAACGTTTGCCTTGACGCAATACGGCCTTGTTTAGTCAACAAAGAATCCAGTTTTAAAACAAATCTTACTGGCAGTAAAATATGATATGGATCTAAGAAAAACGAACAGGCATGACCTTCCCAGATCCAGCAGCAATCAAAGGCTATGGCAATATACAGACCCTACACATGTTTCATTTGGATGCCAAATAACCAAGCAGATCAGGTAATTCCCAGCATCCGAGACATACATTGCTATGACAATAAAACATGCAAAGGAGAAATTATGATAAAACCGCCATTTGCATCCTACTGAAACTGGCCAAGAACCTACAAGATACCACCTCGCAGGCTCAGTAAAACATCTAAGTGTATCCCTTCGAGGTTCACAAAAACCAAGCTCCTATGACACCCTCCGTTAGGTATATCAAAAACTAAAACCGTCAACTGCAACACATCGCTGACTGGCGCGTCACACACACACACACACACACACACACACACACACACACACACACACACACACACACACACACACACACACACACACACACACACACACACACACACACACACACACACACACACACACACACACACACACACACACACACACACACACACACACACACACACACACACACACACAACACACACACACACACACACACACACACACACACACACACACACAACACACACACACACACACACACACACACAACAACACACACACACAACACACACACACACCACACACACACACACACACACACACACACACACACACACACACACACACACACACACACACACACACACACACACACACACACACACACACACACACACACACACACACACAATCTCATCGAGGACGCCAAGAATGCAACGAGAAAACAGGAACAATCTTTTATATTTTATGTTAAGCAATACAAAAGAAACATTACAACGTTTAAAGCACCTGCCTAACGAAGAAGCCAGCTAGCATAATAACCAATACGTCAAATACTCCAGTAGAAACAGTAAATTGACTCATTGATTCAGTTTATACACTGAACATAAACAAGGGTAACAAGGAGGCATTGCTGCAGCACGAGCGACATCAACGGGGCATGTTATGCTCTCGACGACATCAGCGGTCTGGTTGACATCCTACGTTACAGATGGTGTCTGTAAATACAGTAAAATGCCCGTACCTTCTCCTCTACGAATACATTCACTGTGTATATTACCTGAGCAGAACAAATAACAAGGGGTATGGAAACAGTTATAATGCCAAATGAAAAACGATTGCGTGGTTATGTATGAAAGCAAAGCAAAGCAAAACAAAACAAATAAACAAACACTGACTAGAAACACACCTAGGGTATGTATTCGACAGAATGCAGGAATAAGGAAATATAATAATTATATAGTAAAGAGAAAACGGTGCCCCTAACATACAAACATGCACACGCACACACGCCCACACTCACTCACACACGCGCGCGCACGCACGCACATACACACAACCTTCACAATCACAGGGACACAAATGCACAAGTGCCTCAATTTTGTTTTCGTTGACAGCAGCGACAACGGACAATAGTTGTTCGCACTGTCGTGACGTTGTTTGCACAATGTCAGTATTTCGACCGTCAACAATTTTGTCGTTCTCATGCCCTGGATGGCGGACAGCTTGCTGTTCAGTCTCCGTTGCTTCGGATTGTCAACAGTTCTGCGTCACTGACAGCTGCTAGACGCTGACTTATAACTGTAGGGCCCATTGGGGAATGTTGCGACGTCACGCAGCGACAGTTGCCGACGACGATCTTTCGATATCATCTTAACAGAAGTTCCTTAGCGAATGTCAGAAAGAAAAGCACACTTAGCTAAGGCAACTTCATCCTCGCGTACGTCAGGCAAGACCAAAGTTCACGCCACTTGTATCGTGATCATTCGAGGAGAATAACACCAATGTTGAGTTGTCGCGTTCGTCCAGTGGGCGAATTTCACGGAAAATTCGCCGGTGTTTTGCACCACTGTCTAGTTGTACAAGTGTCGCGCTGTCGTCCGTTTGTTGTTGTTGTTAATTAAACCGATAATATCGGTTACTCATCAAACGCGCATTCAGCTCTAGGGATAGTCTGTTTACGTATTTATCTAACACCCGACATGTAACCAATAATTTATGTATAAAACAATCATTTTTCCGTACTTATACTTCTTGTCTTTGCTTCGAAAGTTCAGCCATTTATTGACCTCTGTGAAAATGACTTCTTTCTCATACCTAACATGCACCGCTCTTTAACTGATGTTAACCTGTGGCCCCTGTTTGTAATGTTTTTTAACTAGATAAAATACTATTATTTATGTCTATATAACCAGTCAATATATTACTTTTCTCTTAGTCTCCTAATCGCTAACAATCGCTTGTCAACATTTTATGTGAAGATTTTCATAATTAAGGTTTCTTAGCTCAGATATTATCTTTGTCATTCTTCTTCTTGTTATTATTGTTATTATTATTGTTAGTATGATATGATCTTTTGTTTCTTATCACATTTATTTAGTTAGAAAGAATGTATCACATAATATTCGTCGAGTAACAAATATTATCGTATATGTCTATATAAGGCCATTTGGGTCGTTTGGTATTAACTAACAAATGAAACTAATCATTATAGTTTATATTGAAAGCGACATAAAACAGCCGTTTAATGTCGTCGTGTGTTGGAGCGTTGATGTGCATTGATCCCTTTATTAATACACACCCTGGACAGCATGCAGTTACATAGCGTTCACATATTGGACTAGCATGAACGTCTGGAAATAAACATGATGAGAAAATAATAGATCGTGTTATTAACCTCTCATAAAAGCATGCCATGTTATCGGACATACCAATCTATCGCAAGCAAAATTGGCACGGAACTGTTGAACGTCGGTTTTTTTCTGACGTCTGATTGCTTATTAACGTACCCGTTAAAACGATTGCACATAAATAATCCTGTAGCATGATCAACTACATAACCAGTCCCGAATGGGGCAAATGTATTTCCTCGAAATCGTCTCGCATGTTTGCTCTATATGCTTGACTGATAGGACATAAGCCGAACGGTTTGATTGTATATTTTAACGAATGAATACTTATAGTGATTTACAGGTAGGGCCATACACTTAGAGATAAAAATATGTGATAGCGTCGCAACACTCACAACTCTCTGTAGGAAATCACACTGTCTTTGCAATAGCCCCGTTTCCATGCTAAGAAAGGTCTTATCAGAGCTACTCGAGTGATATTTCCAAAGTTTGTAGCACAGATAGGCACTGAGCCAGCGCGCAAAATGTTGAACACCGTTACATATTTATATATGGACGATTACTCACAGTGATTGTTCGTTGTGCCTACATCCATGGAAATTATGTGATAGCATTGCAGGATTATAGCTTTCTGTGAGAAACTACACGAAATACACGTATGTTCAACATATTCATTGCTGTTGTATACTTGTGATGTTCACCCGATCAGTAGCAATGTCTCCTCATTGTTTAATTTCATTCTATTATGTAACCCAACTCCAATCATGTTTGGGCCCATGCTTTTCCTATATATCTATTTATTTGTTTATATTCTAAGTGTTACAGATTGTTCGGTTCGTAGTCAGATATCACCAGCAACAGTACCAATCTACATATGATAGATTTATTTTAACAGTACAGAGTTGAGGTGGCGACGACTAACGATTTGTTTAAATTCATTTCGATAATTATTGTTCTTATATTTCTTGTTGTAAGAATACAAACATAATTATATATACATATCATCATCATCATCATTATGCAGTCATAGTGTCCCGTGGTTGGGCGAAGGCCTCAGCATACTGTGTCCACATCTGCCTATCTTGCGCCGTCCTCTGTCAGATGGTACCCTTCCAGTAGTCGTCTAGTTCGTCTCTCCAACGTCTCGCCGGTCTTCCTCTAGGTCTTTCCTTTCGAAAGGTTTCCAGATGGTGATACGCAGTGTCCATCGGTTATCTCGTATCCTGCTGACGTGCTCTGCGATGCAGAGTGGGTTATTATATTCTCTGTACTTTTCCTTGAGCTGGTTTACGACGTGGTGTGGTCTGTCGTTGAGTATCTGCTTCTGAATCCAGCTTGCTCTCGTGGCTGGTTTTCGTCGAGTGTCATCTCTTGTCTTTTTGTTAGTATTTTCGTGAGTACTTTATAGATGTATGATAGGTGCAACTAGTGTTCAATTACATAACTGCACCCTTAGGGTGCTCAGTTGCACCTTATAGGGTGCAAGTAGGGAGCAGATTTGCACCCCAGTGATCACGTGACGAAATACTTTATGGTGCAAGTGGGGTATTGATGGCATGTAATTAGGGTTCAGTTATATAAATGCACCCTTAGGGTGCTCAGTTGCACCCTATAGGGTGCATGTAGGCAGCAACGATTGTAGGGTGCAGCTTTGCACCCCACTGATCACGTGACGAAATATTTTAGGGTGTAATTGGGGTGCTGATAGCGTGTTATTAGGGTTCAGTTATATAACTGCACCCTTGCGGTGCCCAGTTGCACCCTATAGGGTGCATGTAGGCAGCAACGATTGTAGGGTGCAGATTTGCACACCACTGGTCAATTGAGGAAATATTTTAGGGTGTAATTGGGGTGCTGATAGCGTGTTATTAGGGTTCAGTTATATAACTGCATCCTTACGGTGCCCAGTTGCACCCTATAGGGTGCATGTAGACAGCAACGATTGTAAGGTGCAGATTTGCACACCACTGGTCAAGTGACGAAATATTTTAGGGTGCAGTTGGAGTGCTGCTGGGTGCAACTAGGGTTCAAATAAAACTGAGTGGTTTTAATTTAGTATTCGGTGGTTACTAAAGTGGCAAATCATTTCCATACGCGGATGTACCATGCCATGGTCATAGATTATCACGCGTGCATTTGCAAGATTTTTTTTAGATCCGTCAGCTCCTCTGCAACAACTGTATATATATATATATATATATATATATATATATATATATATATATATATATATATATTATAATTAGCTATTACTTATTACTTGCATAAGACAAATATCGTAGAATTTATAAATTATAGTAAGGTAAAATAAACGATTAAATATTCCACACAATTATGCTTAAAAGGAGGCCAATAATTTATATTGATGGAATACCATGACATTTACTTCTGCTTTCCTCCTGTTTTCGAAATGTCAATTATCACAATCGCAAATCAGATTTGATACGATAGGGACCGTAAACGAGAACGTGATTCAACATTGACCGTATGTATGTTTAAAGAAAACTAGGACTATTATTATCATGTGTATAAACACCTATTTGCACCATTAGAACTGACGTATATTATTACAATTAATAAGGTAGTTCACATTATAATAACATTAATGGACCGAACATCGCGTTGTATCGGGTAACTGGCAAACAGACCAGTAACATCTGTTAACCTTTCTTCTCTCCCTAGCCGAAGAGCGTGGTTTCACTTGCAAGTGAGCGTTTTACCGTTTTATATATTAGTAATTATGCTTAAATATTTGTATTATGTAATGTACAATTATTATCATATAATGTTTAGTTTAGTTACCTGCTAGCTAGTTTAGGACTATAGTTCAAGAATGTATCAACATTTTACAAAGAAATATTAGTCAAAAGATCTTCTAATTGCAAAAATGTTGCGTCAGCACACCAACATTGGCAACAATGAACAAAGCCAAAGGGACCTGCAAAAATCACTAAAACCTTTACCATGTTGATTGTACGTATAATAGGTAACAAGATACCGTTTAAAAAAATTATATATCTTCACGCAGTCAAAAGGTATGGCAATTTTAACTTTCAGAAAATGATACCAAATTTGTGACGTTGCACAGCCTGCTGTGTAGCATACGTTCGTGCTAGGTTTGGATCACAAACTGCTATAACCTTATAGTTTGTCAGATGTGTTTGTAAAAGAAACTATTTTTTGACCTCATTGTAGTGTGACATTGAGATGGGTATGACCTTGAAATTGCATTTTATATCCTATATTACCTATATTATTTGGTCTATTTTCAGGATTATTTGGACTTTTATCAGGACTTTTAGCAACCTTTTTCTATTCAACTATCTTTAAGGCCCAGCAAATTGTTCTGCACCCACGATGGAATCCAGTGTACTCTCAACATAATTTAGTATTTTCTTGTGAGTCTTACAGTAACGTATTTTAAGTAAACTTGTATTTATACAAGTAAACTGACTCATTACAAATACCGTTTTGCGACAGGCTTCAATATGCTTTTTTAACAGATTGACATATAGTATATATTTCTACAGCAGGTCTATTTCTCAATCTTCACATGTCTCTTTGTGACTTGTCTCTGTAAAATAATAAATTTTAAACGAACCAGTCACCACAAGCAGCGTAGGAAATCTACCTATACCAATGTTTATTGATAAGATGCTCAAATTAGCACATAAATAAAAAATATTACCCTCATTAGAAAGATTCTATATTTAGGTATACATTTACGCCTAAATAGTGTCTTTAAATAGTATCGTGTTGAAAGATGCAGTTAGATTGTGTATTAGATTACTAAAACAAAAAAGGCCGTCAATGCATAAGCGCAATCCTGAAATAAATGGGCGATAAATTCGAAACGACTTAGCTGCAATGCGCTACATGCAATCTGTATGATAATTATTAAATATTCATTTAACTACTAGCCAAACATCAGAACACTTCCTCAACGTGCTACAAAGATATAATTTTCCGAACATATCGCATATTCACTCATCAAAATCAAAACTATATAACCCATTTACAATTTTACAATTCACGCGGTGGCATTCTCTCTCATCTTGAGTATCAGAAAAATGTGGTTTCGCCGTCATACAATTAATGTGAGGTTGTTAAAAGGAGTTTCCCTTGGCCTTCTCTTATGAGCAGAAAAGCCTAGTGGACACAAATTGCAGTCGTCCCACCGACGCGCCCCTAACGGATTTGCAAGTCCCTACCAAAGGAGAAGGGCACATAATATTAGTAGGCATAGTCGTGACCGGAGACAACAATTTCGGTGCAGTTACACATTTTCAAAATTTTACTCGTACTGCCGTCATTTGTTTCGTAAACATCATACTTTGTTTGAGTTGAATCAAGATCAGGATCATCAGCATTTAGGACATCACCATGTTCTTTCTGAAACAGATTCTGATGAGAAATTGGTTGAAAGTGAACAGTTGGAAACTGATGTGCAAGAAACTGAACTCAAGCTGATGGCTGCCAAAAAGGAAACAAGACCAGGCTGTCATATGTGACAAGATGGACCGAACAAGGGCGTACCGTCTCACCTACTTGGCAAGTCATGATCTCACAGAGATCCCCACTGCGTTTGCAGCATTGAAATAAGAATTTCAGGTGAGTATTTTTCTGAATTATCAACTGTTTTTTTTATAATAACGAAGCATCTTTGGAAATTCCCGAGTCCATGGAAGCTGATATATTCCTGCAAAGAAATGTTACTGTTATTATGACAGGTAATTGTGAATATAATGTGTAGACCGATGAGAATTCACTCTCTCTCTCTCTCTCTCTCTCGCTCTCTCTCTCTCTCTCTCTCTCTCTCTCTCTCTCTCTCTCTCTCTCTCTCTCTCTCTCTCTCTCTCTCTCTCTCTCTCTCTCTCTCTCTCTCTCTCTCTCTCTCTCTCTCTCTCTCTCTCTCTCTCTCTCTCTCTCTCTCTCTCGTCTCTCTCTCTCTCTCTCTCTCTCTCTCTCTCTCTCTCTCTCTCTCTCTCTCTCTCTCTCTCTCTCTCTCTCTCTCTCTCTCTCTCTCTCTCTCTCTCTCTCTCTCTCTCTCTCTCTCTCTCTCTCTCTCTCTCTCTCTCTCTCTCTCTCTCTCTCTCTCTCTCTCTCTCTCTCTCTCTCTCTCTCTCTCTCTCTCTCTCTCTCTCTCTCTCTCTCTCTCTCTCTCTCTCTCTCTCTCTCTCTCTCTCTCTCTCTCTCTCTCTCTCTCTCTCTCTCTCTCTCTCTCTCTCTCTCTCTCTCTCTCTCTCTCTCTCTCTCTCTCTCTCTCTCTCTCTCTCTCTCTCTCTCTCTCTCTCTCTCTCTCTCTCTCTCTCTCTCTCTCTCTCTCTCTCTCTCTCTCTCTCTCTCTCTCTCTCTCTCTCTCTCTCTCTCTCTCTCTCTCTCTCTCTCTCTCTCTCTCTCTCTCTCTCTCTCTCTCTCTCTCTCTCTCTCTCTCTCTCTCTCTCTCTCTCTCTCTCTCTCTCTCTCTCTGTCTCTCTCTGTCTCTGTCTCTGTCTCTGTCTCTGTCTCTGTCTCTGTCTCTGTCTCTGTCTCTGTCTCTGTCTCTGTCTCTGTCTCTGTCTCTGTCTCTGTCTCTGTCTCTGTCTCTGTCTCTGTCTCTGTCTCGTCGTCTCTGTCTCTGTCTCTGTCTCTCGTCTCTCCGTCTCTCCGTCTCTCCGTCTCGCTCCGTCTCTCCGTCTCTCCGTCTCTCCGTCTCTCCGTCTCTCCGTCTCTCCGTCTCTCCGTCTCTCCGTCTCTCCGTCTCTCCGTCTCTCCGTCTCTCCGTCTCCGTCTCTCCGTCTCTCCGTCTCCGTCTCTCCGTCTCTCCGTCTCTCCGTCTCTCCGTCTCTCCGTCTCTCCGTCTCTCCGTCTCTCCGTCTCTCCGTCTCTCCGTCTCTCCGTCTCTCCGTCTCTCCGTCTCTCCGTCTCTCCGTCTCTCCGTCTCTCCGTCTCTCCGTCTCTCCGTCTCTCCGTCTCTCCGTCTCCGTCTCCGTCTCTCCGTCTCTCCGTCTCTCCGTCTCTCCGTCTCTCCGTCTCTCCGTCTCTCCGTCTCTCCGTCTCTCCGTCTCTCCGTCTCTCCGTCTCTCCGTCTCTCCGTCTCTCCGTCTCTCCGTCTCTCCGTCTCTCCGTCTCCGTCTCTCCGTCTCCCGTCTCTCCGTCTCCCCGTCTCCCCGTCTCCCCGTCTCCCCGTCTCCCCGTCTCCCCGTCCCCCCGTCCCCCCGTCCCCCCGTCTCCCCGTCTCCCCGTCTCCCCGTCCCCCCCTCTCCCCGTCCCCCCTCCCCCCCCCCCCCGTCTCCCCGTCCCCGTCCCCCCCGTCCCCCCGTCCCCCCGTCCCCCCGTCTCCCCGTCTCCCCGTCTCCCCGTCTCCCCGTCTCCCCGTCTCCCCGTCTCCCCGTCTCCCCGTCTCCCCGTCTCCCCCTCTCCCCTCTCCCCGTCTCTCCGTCTCTCCGTCTCTCCGTCTCTCCGTCTCTCCGTCTCTCCGTCTCTCCGTCTCTCCGCCCTCCGTCTCTCCGTCTCCCTCTCCCTCTCTCTCTCTCTCTCTTGCTCTCTCTCTTTCTGTCTCTCTCCCCTCTCCCCCCCTCTCCCCCCTCTCTCCCCCCCTCTCTCTCCCCCCTCCCTATCCCCCCCCCCCTCTCTCTCCCCCTCTCTCTCCCCTCTCCCTATCCCCTCTCTCTGTCTCTCTGTCTCTCTCTCCCCTCCTCTCCTCTCCCCCCCTCTCCCTCAAACCACTAATTTTGCTCACTGACAGTCACGTTTGGTGCGTGATTGATTAAACGTATATGACATACTGGTGTTCCATTGTTTTGTCCCTTGTTCAGTGACAGTAATTAATAGCACAGTAATTATATTGATCCCTTCCATACCCTTTAGTTTATATTTTGCTTAAGACCTGTCTCTCCAGCAGTATTAGTAAACAAACATTTGTGATGGGTCTTCAAGACTCTCCAGAAACCTTTCATGGGAAACATTTGTACTGTTTTCATTCTATGTAGCATGTCCAAACATCTTTTGTAATGTGTCATATAGCCAGAAACTGGAATTTTGATCTTGGAAATATATTACTGAATATTATTTGAATATTCAAATTTCAAATTCATGTTGTAATAAAGTATTCGTAGAAACACTCGAACGTACCTACTACTTATTTTTTTCTTAGTATCTACTACAATATGCTGGTTCGTTTGTGCAACGTTTTTGTGATGTTTTCAAATCAACACACAAATGATTTACTGAAAACACAAATATGCAATTATTGCTTAAAACCTGATATTCCCCTTTTACAATACATATCTGAGCAACCAAACCTGAATTTATACTGGGATATAAAATATTTAAAGATCACATTTGGGAAGGTTACAAATTGTAATAAAAGTTTTTTGGTGTCATCCCATGTTTAGCTGGTACAGAAATTTGTACTGAAACATGTGTTGCATTTTAAGTAAATAGTCTTGTTGTCTGATTCAGGACCCCACTGTGCCAACCCTGTCTGGCCATGAAAGGAGGCTGCTTGATTCAGCAGGCATGACTGTCCAGACGGATGACATGGTGGTGTGTACGTGCACCTCCATTTCTGGGGGGGTTTGCTACGACCTTCACAGGAATATTGTAGAATATCCTAGGTATGGCACGAACACACTCACTTTTTAACACTTCATTGCAGGGCTTCATTGCCATAAGCCGTTGACTACCAATCTGCAGCATTTTCCAAACGACATCAGTAATTAAATGTTGTTAGTACAATGCCTAGTAATCCAGGCAGAATTTGCTTTAGCATTTAATTAGTTGTAGCCCGTAGAATTATGGCAATCAGACACTGCAATATCTTGCCGTTTGTTTTTATATGATAATTTTAATGAACTTTTATATAATTTAAAGTATTATAATAATAACACATATTCGGTATTATGGTGTATTGAATTGCAAAACAGTCACAGTGCATGTTTTATGTGTTGTAAGCTGTATTTTTATTTATTGTAAAGTCAACTTTTATGTCTAGTGTTGATGTTTTATTGTATTTTAGTTAATTGTTACACTATTTTGTATCAGGATTTATTGAGCATATGTTTAGTAGTGTATTTGAATTTACTATTGGGCTACTATTTTAGTTCTTTCATTTGTAATTAATAGACTGGATCTTGTTAATTCACAATGTATGTGTATCTATAAGTATTGTGTTTCAAATGTGTACATCTTATAATTCCATGCTTCCATGTGTAATGTATAAATTGTATTGATAATTATATAATTTATCTATCTAAAGGTGTTTGTTATTAATCGTGGTGATTGTTGCCAGTTGTGGCATGTGTTGCTGATCTCCTTGTTAATTGCCATAATTTATGCAATTTAATTGTAATTCATACTTGCATTGTCATAAAACATTTGTATTTATCATTATTCCGATGCAATAAAACAAATTTGTGCACCCTTGTGGTGCAAAGTTGCTCCCTAAAGGGTTCAGATCTGTACCCTCTATGGTGCAGCACGTTGTCGCACCCGTAACACCCTTAAGGGGTTATAATCTGCGCCCCTGTGATATTGTGCAAAACATAGAGTTGGGGTGCAGATTAGCACCCCTTAGGGGTGTTGCTGGTGCGACAAAGCTTTGCACCCTATAGGGTGTAGATTTGAACCAATATTTCTTAGTGTGTTCCATAGATCTGTATAGAATTTCTCTTCGTGCTATGATCTTACCTCGATTGTGGATTTCTCTACCCTGCTTGTCTACGAGTATGATCAGTCTGTCACGGCCTAGCTTCTGCGTTCTACGGACTTTCCTCAGGCTCTTTAATGCCATGTTACTTTCTCGTATGATTTCATGGTTGTATTTCCTTATGTCCTCTCTCGCTTTCTTTTTTATGGTCTTGCATATTACTCTATTCGGTGTTTATCGTCGCTGTTTCCCACCATTTCTCGTCGTTTCGTCATCAGAGTTGGTGACGCTATCCTTGATGTGTGAGGCTTGTTGGTTTCCACAGCCATTATTGGCGCGCTTCATATGTGTGATGGTTTCACTCATGGTGTCGATGTCGTCTAGTTCCTGTAGTGTCTCGAATCCGTTTCTCAATTCGAGTTGGAATTCGATCTTCTTTTATCCTATTTGTGCGGCATTTACTCTTGGTGGCCTCTTTGTCGTCCATTGTTTCCTTTCGACCTATACGTCCAGTTTCATGTTGCTCACAACCATTCTGTGATCACTTCCAGAGTTGAATTGGTAGATGGCTGTGACGATGTTTGGCCTGTTTGTTAGGATGTTGTCAATTTCGGTTTTCGTTACACCGTTTGGGCTTTTCCAAGTCCATCTCCTCCCGGCTTTCTTCTGAAACATGGTATTCGTGATTTTGTACTTTCTTGATGTTGCCCCTGTCGTTTCTCAATTCGACCCCAAATTTGCCCGTTGCCGTTTCTATAGGGTTTGTTCTTTTCCCTATTTTTGCATTAAAGTTTCCCATCACTATCGTGTAGTGGTTTGCTTTTCCTAAAGTCTCATAGAAGCTACTTATGTCTTCTTCTGAGTATGATATTGTTGGTGCATATACTTGCTCTATGTTTAGTTTGTACATATATA
Source organism: Ridgeia piscesae (assembly GCA_025642075.2). Classification (NCBI taxonomy): domain Eukaryota; kingdom Metazoa; phylum Annelida; class Polychaeta; order Sabellida; family Siboglinidae; genus Ridgeia; species Ridgeia piscesae. Next base: position 361,739 of record JAODUO010000848.1, on the reverse strand, counting down.
TATATATATATATATATATATATATATATATATATATATATATATGTGTGTGTGTGTGTGTGTGTGTGTGTGTGTGTGTGTGTGTGTGTATATAGTAACGATGGCTATTTTAAATGATGATGATGTCACTGGAAGACGGATTTTAATAGTGACATGCATGCCAGCAACACGCTGGATGCGATATAATATGTTGTCATTTTGTTCTTGTTGTTGTATATGTTGCGGTGTGAAATAAACGTACTTACGCAAACTAAAGTGCGAGGAGGCAAATGACAGATTAAGAGGAGGAGAAATGCTTATAAATTGTTTCAAGTGCAGAAGCTCCTGAAGATAATCTCCGTCTGACTGCATTCGAAACAATTAACCTGAAAACTGCGGTGGCGAAGCAGCTTGTTTCAATACAATTGGATTAGTGCGGAACCGTGAGATAATTACTTGATCCTCTATGATGACAAGTGTTTGTATGGCATCAGCATATTGTGATTCAAGTTGACAACGATGACGTCACATCTCGGCATCGCGAAAGCCCGGCAAAAATAAGCATATCCGATAAAGGTGAGTTAGAAAGCATACAATGTGGTATTTCTAATTCATTACTTTTGTTTGTGATTTTTGGTTTGGTGGACATTCAGTAGGCACAAGGAGTTCTACAATTATCATTTTGAACCTATTGTACTTTAGTCCTAGAACAAATGTCATAGAAATAATATTAACTGTTTTTTCCCAATCGGCTTTATTGCTATCTGCGAATGAATAACGACATTAAGTCGTTAACTATGGTGCGAAATAGAAGAACGGCCCATGAGTGCCATTACTGCCGACGAAGCTTTACGTGCCCGCTGTGTCGGTTGCAGTAAATGCATGCTCTCGCGACTAACATCACGTCTTACTTTTCTCCGCTGCTCCTTCGCGAGAAGTTCTTGTTCCCTCTCCTCTGACAACATGAACATTACGTTCCCAAGATACGACAGACAGAGGAGAGCGAGAAGTAGGCTGGTGCCGAGAAACACAAACAGTAGTAGTGTCGCGTCATCCGTGTGCACAGCCTGGGTCGTCCAGACTGCCACAGCGGAGCACTTCGTACCAGGGAAGGCTGGCAGGCATTTGCATGAGTACATTTTCGTTGCACCATCGTATATACAGGTGCCCCCATTTTGGCACATGTTGGCCATTTCACACCGGGGGCCGCAGTAAGCCTGCAGACAAGTGCATTGTCTAGTGCCAAACTTGTCATAATGACAACTGCCGTTATTGCACACATTTTCAAACTCGCATTGCGGTCCGCAATGTGTCTCTGGACAGATACATTCGCTTGTGCTGACATTGTACGCGCCCCCGTTATGACACGTGGTGTCTGTTTCGCACAGCTTGCCTGTATAAGCCGCGGCACAGATACATTTCCTAGTGCCGTTGATACTGCTAAATAGGCAAGAGCCCCCGTTCTTGCACAAATTCGCAATCTCACATGTACTGCCACAATGGGTCTGCGGACAAATACATCGTTTAGCCCCGACGCAAGTTCCCCCGTTCTTGCAGAAATTGGCATGCTCACAATTAGGTCCGCAATGAGTCGCTGGACAGATACATTTGGTAGTGCCGTTGGCACTGTCATCGTGCTGACACGTGCCCCCGTTTTGGCACACATTTGCTATCTCACACCTAGCGCCGCAGTACGTCACTGGGCAGGTACAATGGCTACTTCTGTCGTTAATATTGTAATGGTACGTACCTCCGTTCATACACTGGATGTCTGTCTCGCATTTCGCGCCGGTTTGAGTCGCCGGGCAGACACATTTGTTAGTGCGATCGGCACTATTATACTGACAAGTGCCCCCGTTCTTACACATGTTTTCTATCTCACATTTAGAGCCGCAATGCGTTTTCGGGCAGGTGCAATGGCTATTTCCGTAATTGAATGTACCTCCGTTATTACACGTGATGTCCGTCTCACACTCCGCACCGGAAAAAGTCGCCGGACAGAGACACTCGCTAATTCCGTTTGCACTATTATACTTGCAAATTCCCCCGTTCTTGCAGTGGTTTGCTCTCTCACACTTAGGGCCGCAATGCGTTTTCGGACAGATACAATGGCTATTTACGTGATGGAATATACCTCCGTTATAACACGTGGTGTTCATCTCACACTCCGGACCGAAAAAAGTCGCCGGGCAGAGACACTCGTTTTTTCCGGTTGCACTATTATACATGCAAGTTCCGTTGTTCCTGCAGTGGTTTGCTCTCTCACACTTAGGGCCGCAATGCGCTTTCGGGCAGCTGCATATGCTACTTCTATGATTGAATGTCCCTCCGTTATAACACGTGGTGTTCATCTCACACTCCGGACCGAAATAAGTCGCCGGACAGACACATTCGCTTGTTCCGGTTGTACTATTATACTTGCAAGTTCCCCCGTTCTTGCACTTGTTTGCTATCTCACACTTAGGGCCGCAATGTGTCGACGGGCAAGCACATCGGTGATTGTCGCTGGCTACGACGTACATGCAAGTGCCGCCATTGCGGCATGGGTTATGGCAGTTTCGAGAGATGTCTCTCCGATATAGCATACGAGCTTGTTGTAATATAACAGGACCCCGTGTACCTGTGGTTAGAAATATATGTCGCCTTGTGTTAATGTCGGAGTCTCTGTGATGTCCAAACAGGAAGTAGGTATTGCAAGAATTAAACCACCAGTATGTCCCCGTATAGTCTGTGGTTTGACAAGTATCGTTCAGTCCCCTACTGAAGATCATGTCGTTGTGAGATAGCAACATTCTGGCTGCTATGTCCAATACTGCAGCCTCTCCACTAACGTGCATGACGTAATTGTCCGCTTCGGAACCCAAACTGAAAAGTGTACTAGACACAGCATGAGGACGTTGGTTGTATTCAATGCCTTCAACCCGTAGTTCACTCTTGTTATGTGTGTAGGGCGATGTGAGAATATGAATGATCTCGTTACCCAACCAAAACTCTGAAATAGAGCCGCTCTGACGTCCAAATCCAGTTTTGTATTCCTCCCAAGTTCGCCCTGTGAATTCAGTGTCGTTACTCATCACATGCCTCCGCAGTAAAATCGTCCACCCACCGCCGGACGTAGTTTGATGACACGATACTCTCAGACTGCCCAGTCCGCCAAGGCCAGGGTAGATCGTATGAGGTCCATCCTCTGCCGCAGACACCCGGTAGCACCTTAGGTCGACACAGTCCGCAGGCTTACAATTATGTTGGCACAAAGCAACATTACAAAGTAAGGAGATCAGCGACGAGAGGAAAACCACCAGGCTGGCTTCTGCCATTGGACAGCTTATGAAAGCAGTGTATTATCACGCGCCGGCACAGTTTTCACTTACGTGAGCACTTTAAGTGTACACGTGGGCAATGTATGCGCACCATACGTCATCTATTCACAAACTCGTGCGATGGTAGTTAATTGGGCCTTTCAATGTTGCATAGTAAATTCCATTAATGTTGCCAGCTCATTTAAAATTAGTTGAGTTAAAACAAACGAAACTTTGTATCGAATACTAATATCCACCAGTTCATTTATACTGTTTTGTATACTTATTTTCGGTCATCTCTCTCTCTCTCTCACTTTTTATATATATATATATATATATATATATATATATATATATATATATATATGATATATATATATATATATATATATATATATATATATATATATATATATAATATATATATATATATGTATATATATGTATCCCTCCTTCAAATATTGAATAAGCTATGTTTTTTAACTTATTTAATATGTATAGAGAAAAAATAGAAGGAGGGATACATACATAATATATATATATATATATATATATATATATATATATATATATATATATATATATTCCTCCGTTCTATTTTGTCTCTATAAATATTAAATAAGTTAAGACAAAACCATAACTTATTTAATATTTGAGGTCGCGTGATACTGTACTGGTTAGCGCATCCGTCTGGCACGCCGGCAGCCCGGATTCAATACTAGGTCAAGACAGGCGTGTTATATCTGACCAATAACGAGCTGTCGTAGATTCGTAGATGATTTATAGAATGACAAATTACAGATGATATAGGGATGTCTGTGTATAACTTCCTCTCGCAGTTCTACACTTGAGCAAAGACATTTGTCATAATTCAATTGGGATTACGTTACCCAAAGTTGAAGAATAATCCACATCTGTCGTGTGGGATAAGCACCAAGCAGGCTGCAGCGCACAGGTGACAAGACAATGAACGTGCCATCATTTTCAATGTCCGTAATGGCTATTAAGATTTCAAGACAACGTTGCAAAATAATAGTTGCCCAGTTACTAGACTAAGGTCAAGTTGCAAGTGGGGTTTGATATATATATATATATATATATATATATATATATATTTATATATATATATATATATATATATATATATATAAATATATATATATATATATATATATATATATATATATCAAACCCACTTTTGGTTTTTTAGGTAGTGCCGTATTTATGACAGTCTGTATAGATGGTAGTTACATGCGGCCCCAGCAGTCACATGATCTGTCATCGTCAGATTATATATATATATATATATATATATATATATATATATATATATATATATATATATACATATATATAAAATATATGTATATATATATATATATATGTATGTATATATCATATATATATATATATATATATATATATATAGTATATATATATATATATATATATGTATATAAGTGCAGTCAACGCACTCGTCACCTCTCGACTGGACAACTGCAACTCATTGTTACATAACATCACGTTATCAGAGACAGCTCGGTGGCAGCGTGTCGAGAACAATGTAGCCAGACTTATAACAAACACCAGTAAACACGACCACGTCAGACCAGTGTTGAAAGAGCTCCACTGGCTGCCAGTTGAGAGCCGGACGCCTACGCCAGAACTATGCGCCAACACTGCACCAAGGCATAATACAGAAGTGCATTGGCGATTCGGCATTTGGCGCTACAGCACCACGACTGTGGAATGAATTACCTGTGAACATTCGTGCATCTGGGACATTATCTATGTTTAGAAAGTGTGTAAAGACTTATCTTTTTATTAAACATTTCAATTAATACAACTTGTTTTTAAATGACGGACATTGCTTTAACCTGTGTTTAGGTTTTATATTAATTTATATAATTTACACAGATTTATAGTACAGTATTTAATTTTATATTAATTTATATAATTTACATACACATTTTAGTACTATACGTCTTATAGGCAGTGATTAATTTATTTTAAATTAATTTCTATAATTGACATACAAAGGTTTACTAATGTATGTCTTACAACCAACGCTTAATTTGATTGATATTAATTTATATAATTTACATTTCTCTTTTTAGTATTATATGTGTTAATGCCGGTTTTCAGAATATATATAAGTGTGTATGTAAGTATGTGTATGTATGTATGTATGTATGTATGTATGTATGTATGTATGTATGTATGTATGTATGTATGTATGTATGTATGTATGTATGTATGTATGTATGTATGTATGTATGTATGTATGTATGTATGTATGTATGTATGTATGTATGTATGTATGTATATATATATATATATATATATATATATATATATATATATATATAGTAATAAATGTATATTAATAAATATACATAGATAAACTGTATAACTTATTAATTCTTACACATATATATATATATATATATATATATATATATATATATATATATATAAGATTATATATATAAGATTATATATAGTTTATCTATTTATATTTATTAATATACATTTATTATATTTCTTGTACAGCGCATCGAACCGCCATGCGGGAATTAGCGCTATAGAAAAAACAGTATTATTAATATTAAACACATGTACAAAATATGAATGGTATACTGCATGAAATATACATTAAGTACCGCGTAGAAGTGAAAGGTACACAGCTCTACTGGTTATGGTCGACGCCAACCTATCTTATCTCACCCTACACAAGGAACGTTGTCGCCTGGTATAGGTACGGCAGGTCATGACGTAACATCCACAACGTTCGTGGTTGCTTGTTTAGAAAACTATATGTTTTTGCTTAATCAGAACTCAACGAACACGGGTTTGCTTGAAATACATTCAAGCGAGACAAATTAAAGAAGTTATTTGTTTGGTAAATCAATTCAAATATATCCTGGAATGATTGATCCACACAATCATTTTTACTGAACAGTTCTCAGGACAGTTCTGTTTTCAAATGAAAGTGTTTCGTGTACCAGATACCATGCAAGAACTGTGGTGCCGAGTGTTTTAGAGAGACAGGGTCACAGGGAGACTGTTGAAAACACGACTGGACGAACACAGGAAGGACGTAGACAACACGAACAATGAGAAAAACACGAGGAGCGGGAACAAAGACTAATTCGTCATTACTATTGACGAAGTCGTCTTGCAACGTCAGACGAAAGTCTCTACAGGTAAAAAGAAAGATCTTGATTTTGATATGAAAACGCAAAACTTTATTTTTGTATAGGCAATTGATAAAATTACCAAAATAAACTATATTAATATAAGAATATACGGGAGTTAATACACCCTCCGTCACCCTGTTCAATTACTGCCGAGGCGGCTCACTTCAGTGAATCAAACTATTTATTAATCGGTATCAATGAAAAGATTGCAATGCAGCTACAAAGTCGATTAAATGAGTTACTATATAAGTTACTTTCGTT
>JAODUO010000848.1:342500-350000 GCA_025642075.2 Ridgeia piscesae | reverse complement strand
TCTCGCTCTCTCTCGCTCTCTCTCTCTCTCTCTCTCTCTCTCTCTCTCTCTCTCTCTCTCTCTCTCTCTCTCTCTCTCTCTCTCTCTCTCTCTCTCTCTCTCTCTCTCTCTCTCTCTCTTTCTGGGTATCTGCTTCAAATCGATGCGTTAACTAGTCAGTTTAAGTCCAGCTTTCTTAAACTTAATACAACTAAACTAAAGAGATAATGTTTGGAGGGGGAAGGATTAATCAGACACCAACACTGAGAGTAATTGAGACGTGGAAATAGTCAAGAACTTCAAGTATTTAGGTACTTTACTTGATGAAAACTTGTCATTTTGTGATCATGTTGATTATGATTACAAGAAATACCAACAACGAATTTTCCTACTGCGAACGCTGAACAGTTTTTATGTTACTCAGCACATACTCCAACTTGTATACGGGGGTTTATTAGGGAGCGTTCTATCTGTTGACATAATTACATGTTATGGCAATGTCAGTGGCAAGAATAAAATTAAGCTTGTTCGTTTTGTCAACACAACTGGCAAGTTGATTGATAACGAACAGAAACACCTCTCCAGTATATATAATGCTGCATTGAAAAGGAAAGCCTGACAAATAGTATACGCTCATGCCCATCCTCTGAATAAAGCCGTTCCAAGACATCCATCAGGGAGACGTCTAAAGGTTCAAGAAATCATTGATACCCTCTGCCATTTTAATTTTGAATGCTAAATCTTAATGTACTATATACTAGTTTAATGTACTGTATACTTGTTTATTCCATACACTTATTGTACTGATTTATTTAATCTTATTTGTTTAACAATTTTAGTATATACTATTAATGTTATTATATTGTACCTTATCAAAGAACCTCTTAAGAAATATTGCTTGCTTATTTATCTATGTATTACTTATAGTACTTATTCATATTCTTAATTTATTTACTTTACCAATTTTAGTGCTGATTATTATTATTATCATCATTTTAATGTGTATTATCAACCGTATATTTTTATATATCACCAATCGTATTACTGGCGTTTTCATGTGTAGCTGAAGAAATGTGATGTTTTAAACGGATAATAAAGTATTTTGAATCATTGAATCTTGAATCTTAACAAGTTGAGTTTTTTGTAGAATGGTTCTTTGTGGGAAATATAATTACTTAAAATAATAATTATCAAGGCTTTTTAAAAGTCTGTGTTCTGTTATATAATCATAATAACAATAATCAACAAATTAATGTGAAGAAGTAACACACGTTTCGGTTTGTTTAAAATGCCAATTTTGTAGCACAACCATTTGCTGTGTTTCCTTCAAATTAGATTTGTATCTATAATTAAATATAAAACAATACTGGATTTGTTCAATATTTATAATGGCAGTCTTCAGAGAAAGTATTTGTATATTTTTCTTTGCTTTTTAAATATACTTTATTTGGATTTAGTTATATTAATTTTAGTAGTAATATATTTATATCGGGCGATTAACTTATTTCTAGAAGTTAATAATTATTAAAGATTCCCATTTTTCGTCGTATATGTTATGACTGATAATGTCTCAAGTATTTCATAGAATTGTACCATCAGCATAAACGATTAAATTGAACATTTTACTGGCTTGTGCAAAATCATATATTTAAAAATGAATAACAGAGGTCCTAAGATTGATCCCCTTGGTACTTATGTTGTTATTGAAAACATATTTCATTATATAGTGTCACTTTGTTAGGTAACTACTGAATAAGTTCAGATTTGTTGCATGTACACCATAATATTTCAATTTGTCAATTAAAAGTGTACGACCAATAGTACCAAAGCCTTTAAGAAGATCTAAGTAAAATTAATATTAATGGATATGTCATCCTTTCTCAGTTGGGTTATCATTCAATCTATTAATTATAATTCTATTTAGATAATATGTATAATCGTGAACGCCTTTGTATTTAATGACATTGTATGTTTTATAAATAATTATTAATATGTAATATACCATATTCGGAAGATTCAGGTCTTGTTATTTTTAATTGTTTGTAATATGTTTCTGTATTGAGTTTAGCAACTTTTGCGTTATCCACGCAGACTGTTTATATTAGTATTTATTGAACATCACTAATTTTCTTGTCATATAATTATTTTAGCTTGATTTATTTCTTTGATGAGGCTACAATATCGGCTTGGATCCGTGTTTGGACTTGGGCATAATTTTGTATATATTTCAGACAAAATTATATCATCTTTTATTGTTAAGGTTTATTTATTTTGAACATTAACTTGATATCCATAAACGTAAAATATGTTGGTGATCAGAAAAAAATTACTAACATTTCTGCTATAATTTGTAAAATATGTTTTGTTAAATTACAATATACATTATCAATAAGCGTCCCTGAACATGCTGTGTATGAACCTCTTAGGAAGAGTAATTTGGTGGAAACGTCTAAATCACGTTAACAAAAGGAAAAAGAAAGTGATATAACGGTCTTGCTAATTTATTTTAGCATATGTAAAATCGATCGTTCTTTATTCACAACAGCGCCACACATTATACCTTTAATATCTTCATGTACAGAAATATTTCTCACAGGAAAAATACAGCAACATGGGACATCATCAATACAAACAAGTTATTTATGGTGTAAAAATATGGACAATTACTGTTTGAAGATCACGTTTATCTAAAATAAATACCTTTCATAAACTGCGGTAATTATTGTAGCCAGGTAAAATAGAGGTGTTATCAACAACACGTCTGAAGACACGACGAGAAATAATGGAAAACGGCGACCACCTAAACGAATGGAGTACGCAGTAAAATGCAAGACCATCAGAAAGACTGCAAATTTGGACACCAAGAACAACAGCCAAGAGATCATACTAGACAGGATTATGGCTTCAAAGATCCTGAGGAAACTTAGATCAAAATAACATCACACCCGAGGCCAATACATATTGATTACACTACTAGAAAATCAGGGGCGAGAAAGCCATGATCACGATAAAATCATGGAATGAATAAAGAGATCCTACGCCGTGACAAACGACAGTGAACTGACTACCATAATCCACATCGACCCGATACAACCCCCTAAGAGATACGATGAATAGGATTGCACCTGGCTAACGAATATATATATATATATATATATATATATATATATATATATATATATATATATATATATATATATATATATTTATATATGATTATATATATATATGTATATATATGTGTTATATATATATATATATATATATATATATATATTATATATATATATATATATATATATATATATACATACATACATACATAAAGACATTAAAAACAGGAGAAGATATCGTCTCGAAGACATTTGCTATGCTATGCACTAAATGAAATGATGAAATGACGTCTGCGCTTCTAGACTAGACTATACGCTACTGTGAACTTACGAAGGCTGCGTAAACCATCAGACACCAAACGTCACACTCAAAACACTCCCCGTGTCCGATGTTACCGGTTCTTTGTTCAATCTCTTCTAGTGTGTTATTCTGGCATAGTCTTCTGTTTCCTCTTCTCTATTCAGTTTCTCCACTGAATGTATAAGAAATAGTCACTCAGCGCCACACTAACAAGGTCGAGAAAGGTTATGATGACGATGTCGACAATAACCGTAAAGGTAATCGTTACCGCTTGAGGTGTAGTCATGTCTTTTCAAACTTGAATAACAATTCGAACCCGCGAAGATAGATAATCAATATATGTGTACATTGCGTTTCTACCAGTTTACATGTGTCCTTCCTTTTATTACAGCATTTTGTATAGAAAGTACACATAGTTCGTAGCCATGACGACCCTCAAGCCATTTTGTGCAATAGTTTATGTTTAGAAGTTTGGCGAACCCATTTTAGACCAAAAAGAATATCATTTAATAATTCGCCAATACTGAAAACAAACTAACCTTTGTAATTCAGTGTCTGTGAGAAAAAAAGTAATTTTGTTACGTGATTTACGTGTGTTCAGTAAGACATTAAAACCAGGAGAAGATACCGTCTCGACACTTGCTAAGCAGTACACTAAATGTCTTTCAGAGAGGCAATTACACGTAGAAGACATTTTGCACCTGCCTGAAATGATGTCGTGTCCATCTGCACTTCTTGGCTACATTGATCATGCATAAGAATACATCAGGAATCAAACAGTCCGCTCATAAAATCCGTATCCGATGTTGCTGGTCTTCTGGCATACACTTCTGTTTCCTCTTCTTCTTCTGAGATCAATTTCCCCAGCAGAAAGTATAAGAAATAACCAATCAGCGCCACAATGAGAAGGACGAAAACAACTATGATGACGATGATGACAATAACCTTAATCGTTACCACGGGAGGTGTAGTCATGTCGTTCAAAACTAAAGAACAATTCGGACCCGTGAAGACAGGATGGCATTTGCATGAATAGTTGTTCGCCGTGGCGTCATACAGACACGTGCCCGCGTTCTCACACATGTTGGGCGTCTCACACTTGGCTCCACAATGCGACTGCGGGCAGATACAGCGGTGTTCGTTGAGAGAAACTATATATTTGCACGTGCCGCCATTCTCGCATAGATGGGCCGTCTCGCAGTCAGCGCTACAATGAGAAGGCGGACAGATACAATGGCTAGTGTTGCGGTCAACGATACAAGTGCCACCGTTTCTGCACGGGCTGGCCGTCTCGCAGTTGGTGCCGCAGTGACTCGACGGGCAGATACAACGATGACGGTTGCCAATAGGTAGGTATTCACAAGTGCCGCCATTCAGGCATGGGTTGTCGCATGTCCGCTTGTCATCGATTGGTCGAAACAACATGCGAGCTTGACGAAGTAGAATTATAGCCCAGTCTGGTCCCATCATAAATATATGCTTCTCAACGTTATCTTGGGTATTGCTGTGAGATCCAAATAAGTAAAAGCTGACGCATGCGTCGTACCACCAGTACACTCCACGAAATATCTTAGAGCAATTCTTACTTCCAGTCGTCATGGGTTTGTCTTTATGGTAAGCCAACAAACGAACTGCAACGTTGGCGCTGTCTTGTTCGTTGTCCAGACGTAGCACATATCTTTCCGATTCCGAACCCAAACTGAACTTGCTGGCAGATATTCCATGATAGATTCCGTTGTAATCAATACCTACAACCCTTATTTCTCCGTTGTTCGAGGCGTAGTTTTTCGTAAGTAAATGTACAATTTCATTGCCCAGCCAAAATTCGGAACGACCCCCGTCTTGTCGTCCGAAGCCAGTCTTGTAATCGTTCCATGTGCGCGTTTCGAAGTCGGTGCTGTTGGCACGCCAATCCCTGTTCAACCAAACCGTCCACCCGCCACCGACATCAGTTTGGTCGCACGTCACTGTGAGGGTGTCAAGGGTAGGAATGGCCGGATAGACCGTGTGAGGCCCAGCCTTTGACACGCGGTAACACTTCAAATCCATACAGCCTTTTGGCTTACAGTTACCCTGGCACAACGCGGTATTGTAAAGTAGCAAGGTCAACGACAACATACCTGTCCTCGCATCTACCATTGTAACGATTTATGAATACGTTTCCGGTTTTAGCGCAGTGTCTCACTCTTGCATTTCGCGGTTTTTTTTTTTTTTTGGTTCACGTCAGTGTTTATTGGCAAACGTAATCAATATATGAGTGCATTACGTTTCTACGAATTTACCAAATTCGAACGCGAAATGCAAGATTGCAACACCATGCGAAAACCGGAACCGTGTTCATAAATCGTTACAAAGGTAGACCCGATGACAGGCGTTACCCTTTTTCGTTAATCTTGCTACTTTACAATACCTCGTTGTGCCAGATTATCTGTAAGCCAAAAGACGGTATCGATCTGACGTGTTACCGGGTATCAAAGGCTGGTCCTCACAAGGTCAATAGGACATTCCTAAATTTGACAATCTGGCTGTGACGTGCGACCAAAGTGAAGTCTTTGGCGGGTGGACGGTTTCGTTGAACAGGAATTGGCGAACTAACAGCGCCGACTTTGCAGAAAGGATATAGGACGACTACAAAACTGGTTTCGGACGACAAAATGGGCGTGATTCCGAATGTTGGCTGGGTAACGAAATAGTTCATTTACTGACGACAAATTACGCATCGAAAAACGGAGAAATACGGGTTGTGGGTACTGATTACAACGGAACCTATCATGGAATATCGGCCAGCAACCTCACCTTTGAAACGCATGAACATGCGACGATACATTTGAACACTGAAATGACAGCGCCTATGTTACTACTGGACTATTGCGATTTCATCACAACAGCCCATTCACTAATGCAACTCCGGAGTGCGACGTGTTGTATAGGGAAGTATATTGGTGGCATTCTAACTGAGCCTGGTTCTTCTTATTTGGGTCTCACGGTAACCCCGAGACTGACTTTCAGCAGCATATGTTTATGATGGCACCAACACGGAGGATGGTTCCTCTACGACGGGAAGCACGTATGTTGCTTCGACCACTCGTTGACACGCGGACATGCGACAACGCATGCCTGAATGGCGGCATTTGCGAATACGAAGCTAACGACAACGTCCATTATTGTCTGTCCGTCCACTCACTGCTGCGCCATGTACGAGAAGGCCAGCCCCGTGCAGTGGTGAGCCTTGTATTGCTGACCGCAACACTAGCCGTTGTATCTCCCTTTTCGCATTGTGGCGCTAACTGCGAAACGGCAAGTATGTGCAAGAATGGGGGCACATGCAAATACATAGTTTCTTTCAACAAACACCGCTGTGTCTGTCTGCAAACGCTGTCCTGTGAGGTCCAACAGGTGTGAGCACGGGGGCACAAGTCTGTATGACGTCAAGACGAGCAACTATTCATGCAGGTGCCCTACCTGCCTTCCCGGGTGTTCTTTAGTTTTGAACGACATGACTACAAGTATTAAACCTCAGGTGTAAAGTTTCCTTTTTCGGCTATTGTCATCATCGTCATCATAATCATGTTTGTGCTTGTTGGGGTGGGGACCGTCTTCGTTGTATCTGCCCGTCGAGTCACTGCGGCACCAACTGCGAGACGGCCAGCCCGTGCAGAAACGGTGGCACTTGTATTGTTGCCCGCAACACTAGCCATTGTATCTGTCCACGTTCGCATTGGTGCTCCGACTGCGAGACGGCAAATATGTGCAAGAATGACGGCAAATACAAATGTATATCGCTGTAGTATCGCTGTATCTGCCCCTAGATGCGCTATGGAGTAAAGGTGTGACACGGCCGACATGTGTGAGAACGCGGGCCCAAGTCTGTATGACGCCCACGACGAACAACTATTCATGCAAATGGCATCCTGTCTTCACGGGTTCGAATTGTTCTTTTATTTTGAACACGATGACTACACATAGCTTGTTCGAGAGTTGTCGTCATCATAATCATATTCTTTCTCGACCTTGTTTGTGAGGCGCTGAGTGACTATTTCTGATACATTCAGTGGAGAAACTGAATAGAGAAGAGGAAACAAAAGAGTATGCCAGAATAACACAGTA
>JAODUO010000848.1:335000-337500 GCA_025642075.2 Ridgeia piscesae | reverse complement strand
CGCAATTTACATTTTCTTTTTAGTTTCGTGTCTTCAGCGACGGGATAAACCGAAAAGTGTGATAATCTCAAAAGACTAAACACAGACTTGTCGCTCAACCTCTCTATCAGTACCAATACCAACATTCTCCTGGTGTATGAAGCAACTATCCCACATAGCTCAGGACTATTTTAAACGATGCTATAGGAAACATTCTTTGTATAGTGCATTTCGTAGTCGACTTGTTTACTTTCATGTAACGGTTCGCCCGGCAAGTCTCCCAGGTCGTGCGAAATAAATATAATAAGATTGTGTAATCCTATCTAGAATGAACCCTTGTCATAATTTTCCCGGTTTGGCTGTGGACATATCATAGTTGCAGACTTGTATATGTTACGTTACCTCCAGAACGAATGTACCAAAGTAATTCCAACCGTACTGGCTTATGCACCTTTTCGCAAATTATCTCTAGAAGTATGTTCGCTGTAACACACGTACGCACATTACGAATACACAAACAAATAAACAAATACACACACACATACACTCATACGCATACACGCACATACACACACACGCGCGCACGCACGCACGCACGCACACGCACACACACACACGCACGCACACACACACACACACGCGCGCGCAGCGCATACACGCACACACGCACGCACACACAGACGCAGTACTTGGTTGACCAGAGCCGTTGTGTAATGAAGAACATTTACTTCGTTTACTGTTATTAAGTAACGAAGTACATTTTTGGCAAGTACTTTTACTTGTGCCAATATGAGTACTTTTTTCTAAATGAAATAAAATACTTATAATTCCGTTGTTAAATTTGCGAACATTCACACGCACACACGCACACACGCACACACGCACACACGCACACACGCACACACGCACACACGCACACACGCACACGCACACACACACACGCACGCACGCACACACACACGCGCGCGCGCACATAGAAACAGGCCTATATAACTCAACCACTTACGCCTGACTATCAATCACTACAACAAGATATATCAATAGAACTCCCTCGTTTTGAAGCATACACATCCACCTAGCTCCACCTGGCGGCTGTCTCATTAACGACGCGTCAATAGTAAACACACCAAGCGGCGCCGAGCGCCCACAGCTCGTACGGCGGTCGGTAGTAGAGCAGCGGCTCACGACACACGAGAGAGGCTGCAAATCGCCGCGTTTAACAGCGGACGGGAAAAGGTGGTGGACGATGATTTAGCGCCGCTGCTGTGGAGTGTCGAGTGAATCGGGCGTGCCTTAAGCGGTCGAGGAGCGGCCAGTTGCATTGCCGGCAGCCGCGATACTGACCGATTGTTTCACGGGGCGACGGCCTCCCCACCCGGACGGCTGAATAAGGTGAATGACTCTTTATTTACATTTACAATGCGCGTTCTTAGTTGGTTTACAATTGTCGCGCGCTGTGCTGGATGTTGATGCGCGCACGTTCGGATACGGACAGCCCGGATTTGTTCGGACTCGAAAATGTTCATTACGCCCTCATTTGTAATAATAATCAGTGGTACATATTTTAAGAACAGAAGTATCTCTACAGCTCAGTAATGATATGTAATGCGTGTGTTAAATACACAATGATTCATAATGTTTTATTAAAATAAATATGTAACAGAAATAGAAACAATCAACTGATCATGAACTATCGGGATGTTGTAGATAAGCTAAGACAGGGAGATTGCTACTAAAACTTATGTTGGTCGCACTCACAGAAGCCACCCCACCCCCACTGCTCCGTTGCAGCCACCCCAGTCGTGTACGCATGCGCGACATTGGGGACAAAACCACGCAGTGATAGCCATGATGTCACTTCACAGAATCGGTGATAATAAAAGTCAGCAGTGTATTATGAATATTTAATATTATTCAGTCTGTTAGACAGCAAGGCATTATTCCGTATAACCTCTGTATATGGCGTTTAAATCATCAGCAGCTTAATAAGTTAAAACAAACCCATCAAGGCGCAACCCTGCTAAAGATGGTGCTACCTGTTTACCCGCCAATGTCGCCGTAATTTGCCATACTTAACAGGGATGGACATGCAGTTAGACAGACACATGAGAGACCCCACACATCACCGGTATTTTGAATCCGCGAGAGCATCTCTAAATTATCCTGGTCGATTCAGAATTCCCGTCGAGAAACCAAAAGCGAAACTATGTGCACGTTTGGCTTTTACGCTGTAGGTATAACGACTGGGTGCTTGCTAGACAAGGGTCTGTCGGTGCACGGGGTATGGCTGGCGCGCGTGGGATTTGGGGCCATTAGGTATGTCCCGAAACAGGCGGTTACATTCACCTATGCCGCCAGCCTACGGTGTCGGCCCGGCCGTCCCTGTCAGGTATTTATAGAAAGATACATTGACGCACACAAAACGATTTATTTTGGGGAGCCGAGGATAGGTGTTGGTGAAATTAATGATGTCACCTTCGTAAGAGCGATCGAAACGAATGCGTCACGGACATGTCACTGC
>JAODUO010000848.1:322500-330000 GCA_025642075.2 Ridgeia piscesae | reverse complement strand
AGGCTGCTCGTATACATATCCACCACTGTCTATAGTCAAGTACTCATTTATACAGCTGAGTGAACTGGAACACTTGCCCAAGGTTTTAACACCGCAGCACAGGATTCGAACCCGGGTTCTCGTAGTCGAGAGTCCGAAGCTCTACCCCTGAGCCAAAACGCTCATGTCCTTAGTATTGTATTGTTTTCGCCCTACACTGGTACAGGTCCTTCCTAATTGGTTTGTTCCTCACCTGCAGCGTCCATACCTTCTTCACTATACCATCTGCTTCCCTGCGTAACACCTTTCCAAATCAACGCAGTATGATTCTTCTCACTTCACTGGGTGTAGATACGCCATTTCTTATACATTTATATTATTTACTTATCGCACAATCCTCTAAGATGACAGTATTGACTACACGCAAACGTCAATATGACCGATCATTGATTTACGGTTTATAATATGCACAAATGTAACTTCAAGAAACATGTCAGGTTCTGTACATCTAAGATTCGTTGATTGTGAAACAAAGTAAACATCGTATGCTTGACTTCATTTGACTACTTTGTGTTGACACTAGAAAAAGAAGAAGAAGAATCAATTTATTGTGGCAATTTTTCAGCTGGATTGAACAAACATTCAATAAAATCCATAAATCTAAACATAGAGCATGTTACTTTGCTCTCTTTCATTAAGATAAATAAGATATTTTACATACACTAACACGAAACCATTTAGTTAAATAAAAACGTGTATAAGTAAATAAATACGCTAAAATAAAATAATAAAGTTGACTACTAACACCACTGGAGGTTCTGACGGTGTATTAAACATCGTGGAATTAATGTGTTTTTGTAACGATTTGTGTTCGCCACCTGTGGAATCGTGTCGAGAGACGAACATTAAGTAGCTATCGGATGATATAATAAACCTTATAAACGAGACAGTAACGGAAGCATACTGTATAGTCAAAAAGAGTTTTCGGGAAACGAGCCTTGTGGACGGAATGATTTGTGTCCCGAGGACCGGCTATCACGGCTGTTTAATCGCCGTCCACCGCTCTCCGTGTGACGCAACTTCCGGCTTGGAGACAGATGACGTGTGATTTCCGCAAATGTCAGACCAGGAGAGTTCGTTAATTTTCTCAAGGCGCGTTCCGTGAACGTTTTTTCGCCGTTCCTGTTGCGCAAACAAGTGCTGACGGTCATTTAATATTTATACGTCGTAGGACCGCCAGTGGATCGTTGCCACGATCAAGGGTTTATTTGCCGCCGATACATCTGTGAAAAAAACACTGTCGCAGTACGTTGAGAATTATCATGGTCAGCATGTGGTGTATGCCCTTGAAGTCACGAGAATCCGAGTCCACGCGCGTTAACGCACACAAACAGACAGGCGCGCGCACACACGCCTATACACAAACACGCACACACAAGTGCATGCACAGTTGCGCACACACAGACCCACCCAAACATACATATACACGCGAGCGTGCGCGTACACACACGCACGCACCACACGCACGCGCACGCCGCACGCCGCACGCACGCACGCACGCACGCGCACGCGCACGCGCACGCACACGCGCACGCGCACGCGCACGCGCACGCGCACGCGCACGCGCACGCGCACGCGCACGCGCACGCACACGCGCACGCACACGCACACGCACACGCACACGCACACGCACACGCACACGCACACGCACACGCACACGCACACGCACGCACGCACACGCACACGCACACGCACACGCACACGCACACGCACACGCACACGCACACGCACACGCACACGCACACGCACACGCACACGCACACGCACACGCACACGCACACGCACACGCACACGCACACGCACACGCACACGCACACGCACACGCACACGCACACGCACACGCACACGCACACGCACACGCACACGCACACGCACACGCACACGCACACGCACACGCACACGCACACGCACACGCACACGCACACGCACACGCACACGCACACGCACACGCACACGCACACGCACACGCACACGCACACGCACACGCACACGCACACGCACACGCACACGCACACGCACACGCACACGCACACGCACACGATACAATTATACAAGCAGACCGTTCCTTTTTCATTTGATTTCTAGGTTTAGTTTAGTTTAGTTTAGTACGCCATCTTCATTTCTTCATATACTTCATTCTGATGTTCACAGCGACAACGAAACCTAACTCACCAATCGAAACGATGCCGTGAATGTATACATTAAGACAAACGTTCCCTGCTTGGACCATTACAATAGAAACAAGAAGAATCGTGAACATCGATCGTCTGCTTTGCGTTGAATTCATTGTCGCCATCAAAATGACCAGCGACTACTCCAAGCCACTTTCATCCGCTGACACAAAAATAATGACGCTCTTTCATTCGATTTTCCGCATGACCAAAATCCTATTCAGCGAAGCCCGATTAGTCCGTTTTTTGTAGATTCACGCGAAGTTATCGATGTGTGTAGCCACTCGATGAAGTGGAGTGAAGCAAGTCGCTTTGAAGACCGTGGTAAGCACCAGAGCCTTGCGTGGGCGCCGGTTTAGGATGGAGCTGGCGTGCGCGCATCGCACCATAAGTCACTCTACACGACGCAGTTCGATTATGACAGTTATAAAGCCACTTGTGCGGTTTTTACACCATATACTACTAATAATCAGTTTGATGTCCGCGCATCCTCCCGAAGATGTCATCGCTTGTTTTATTTATGCGGACGAGTGCCATTTTTCCTACGGGAAACTCTACATGTCGTGGGGCTTACACGTAAAAACGCCAACAATCATACTCCGTCTTGAGCGCGGATGTATTGTTCGCTGGCTTCGCTGGCGGGTAAATGCGATTGCATAATGAAACATTCCGCGTAGAATGTCGACGTTGGAATTTGAAGAACTGTCGACTCATTGCAGAATGCCGTTAATCACAGCGGTTTTAACAAGAACTACTGGCCGTGTTTCTTTCTTCCGTGTAGGTGGTGGCTATCCTCACTGATTATAGTTATTACTTCAGGAAAACCTGTTTTGGCGGTCGCCCTTCCAGCTCAGCAAAAGCGATTGCTCAAGACAGGTGGTCGCTTATAACAGGTTGCACACAAAGCCATGTCCACACAATGTTGCATGTGTGTGTACACGTACACAGGTAGGCAGGCAAGCATTGTACTAGTATAACGGAAATAAAATCATTAATACAGTTTGCATTCAAGACTATGTACAAGACAAGGTACAGATACATTGGGCGACAAGGCAATAGTGTATTATGGTCATCGCTATTAATATCAGATTTACATTTCAGTTCACTGAATATACTTCGAGCACTTTTCACTTAAAATCACATATATATATATATATATATATATATATATATATATATATATATATATATATTTTTTTTTTTTTTGCCTATATATCAATAGTTCTGCTAAAAAGCAATTTGCTGTTCTGCATTGTCCAGTTTCAAGTAATTCCTCTGCCTGGCAAATTGAAGCTGTGAACTGCGGCTGATTTGTTCATAAGCCGAAGTGGCGCAGTGCCCGTAGATGTTCAGGTGCCTGTTGAGATGTGAGCGGCCCAGGTGCCTGTTATGATGGCGCCTCCTCCTCGTCGTCTCCCTCGTCCTCGCGCACTTTTATATATCAATCAAATAAATTGTATTTAATTAACTCGAAACCGACGACAAAACATGTTCCGGCCGCTGCCAGCAGGTGAAAACAACGGTCGCGTAGACAATTTATGTGATCGCTGGTCGGGTTTGGCGGGTAGTTGTTCACGGCAGGTACGTCCGTCCGCTCCGCGTGCCTAGGAAACCGGTCGTTCAAGACAGGTGGTTGCTCAAGACAGAGATCGCCCAAGACAGGTTTTACTCTAGTCTCAACGCCAGTGGCATATTGCCATGTAAAAACGTTGAAGATAATTGAGGCCGTCATGTCGCTGCCATTCAAGATTCTGCTGTCTTTGTTTTAGCCAATCACGACCGACATTGCAAACACTGGTCATAACACTGACTAAAAAGCATTTCATTTTACGACTTGTCATTGTTCTCCCCTCTCTCTCTCTCTCTCCCGCGCTCTCTCTCTCTCTCTCTCTCTCTCTCTCTCTCTCTCTCTCTCTCTCTCTCTCTCTCTCTCTCTCTCTCTCTCTTCTCTGTCTCTGTCTCTGTCTCTGTCTCTGTCTCTGTCTCTGTCTCTGTCTCTGTCTCTGTCTCTGTCTCTGTCTCTGTCTCTGTCTCTGTCTCTGTCTCTGTCTCTGTCTCTGTCTCTGTCTCTGTCTCTGTCTCTGTCTCTGTCTCTGTCTCTGTCTCTCTCTCTCTCTCTCTCTCTCTCTCTCTCTCTCTCTCTCTCTCTCTCTTCTCTTCTCTCTCTCTCTCTCTGTCTCTTCTCTCTCTCTCTCTCTCTCTGCTCTCTCTCTGTCTCTGTCTCTGTCTCTTCTCTCTCTCTCTCTCTCTCTCTCTCTCTCTCTCTCTCTCTCTCTCTCTCTCTCTCTCTCTCTCTCTCTCTCTCTCTCTCTCTCTCTCTCTCTCTCTCTCTCTCTCTCTCTCTTCTCTTCTCTCTCTTCTCTCTCTCTCTCTCTCTCTCTCTCTCTCTCTCTCTCTCTCTCTCTCTCTCTCTCTCTCTCTCTCTCTCTCTCTCTCTCTCTCTCTCTCTCTCTCTCTCTCTCTTCTCTCTCTCTCTCTCTCTCTCTCTCTCTCTCTCTCTCTCTTCTCTCTCTGTTCTCTCTCTCTCTCTCTCTCTCTCTTCTCTCTCTCTCTCTCTCTCTCTCTCTCTCTCTCTCTCTCTCTCTCTCTCTCTCTCTCTCTCTCTCTCTCTCTCTCTCTCTCTCTCTCTCCTCTCTCTCTCTCTCTCTCGTCTCGTCTCTCTCTCTCGTCTCTCGTCTTCGTCTCTCCTCTCTCTCCTCGTCTCTCTCTCTCTCGTCTCTCGTCTCTCGTCTCTCGTCTCTCGTCTCTCGTCTCTCGTCTCTCGTCTCTCGTCTCTCGTCTCTCGTCTCTCGTCTCTCGTCTCTCGTCTCTCGTCTCTCGTCTCTCGTCTCTCGTCTCTCGTCTCTCGTCTCTCGTCTCTCGTCTCTCGTCTCTCGTCTCTCGTCTCTCGTCTCTCGTCTCTCGTCTCTCGTCTCTCGTCTCTCGTCATTCGGTCACGGTCTCGTTGTCCCTGACCTGGTATATAGGCGTTGCTGGATTCATTTGCAATGTCCATAATTCGTTGCATTCCATGTATATGGGAAGATGGATGACTGGTCGATACCATGCATGCCGCCACCTTTCGAGTGGAATGCGTACTAAAGCACACTGATGCTATTGTGGGTATTTGATCTGGATAGCGTGATGGGAAATGTCTCAGTTGTTTGCTGCGAACATGTCACTTTAGCAGTTGTGGAACTATTGTGGATCGTTCACAGATGCGGGTGTCACATGTACGTGAGGTTTGACGGTAGTTTGAATCAGCGTGTCAATCGTGAGAAACATGGTTCGAATCATGTGTCGCTGTGTGGAACCCTTTCACTCAGCCTTGCGACTGAGTACCTGCAGACGCGCATTAATTGCAGCGTGGCTTACCACTTCCAAGATAAGTCGAGACGGCATTCAACTGGTCTAGTACACACGATTAACGAACTCGTTAGATTCTGGCAAGATGTCGGACGTGAACAGTTGTAGAGCGTAAGCATAATGAATCACACTAGAACAAAGGATAGTCATTTGGATTCTTTGTCAGACTAAATATACGTAGTCGCGCTGTCGTAGAGGCGCTTGCACCATTGTCTTCACTCCGTCGTGGTTCCGTCCATTCATCTGTGTACACATGTACGTTTTGCTAATCGAAGCTGAATTGGCGGCAGAATGAACACATTTGCTGGGGTGATATATATTTTTTCTACCGTCATACCGCTCTACAACAAGTTACATTTTCCCTTTCAAATATTCCCCCTCGGCGGGTTATTTACCTTAAAACAAAATGGCTGCGTTCCGTGGTCTACTTATGAGACACGTGTTCTATTTGCATCAGCGACAGGCTCATAAGTCACTGTCTTGTTCAGCCGTCTGTCACTAGATACCGAGCGTATCGTGCTACAAATTTACCTTCAGGAGCAACGCAACGTTCCTATCAGCGGAAACACACAAAAAATAGTTCGGGTGTGTTTGTTGGCGAACGTGTGTGTGTGATACGGATGTTGACGCGAACAGATCGTAAATAAACGTGGCCATTCATATTTAATGGGTTAATATTCCCACGAGTGACGTGGTTGGATTTTCAACACCCAAATTCCCAATCACACAGAGGAGTTAATTCTAGAATTCATCGGCAGACGCGACAGAGCATGAGTGTGGAACGCCGCGCGAAAACTACAAATGTGAAATTCAATTTCTACATCACTCAGGCAAAGGTTAATGGATATATACGCAGCACATTGGAAATTACAACTCGCAGCGAATGAGAGACTAAGTAATACAATGACAGTGTTAAACATAAATGATGATAAATTAATAAATCATTTATACAGACACTTGTGTAAGAACCGGGTTCAGATAGCATTGCTTAATAGAGTCATAGATACAAATGATCACATGATACTTGTGTTAAATGGATGTTTTTGCTGCTGTTGCTGTTGCTGCTGCTGATGATGATGTTGTTGTTGTTGTTGGGGTGCAGTCGTTATGGACCATAATCATTGTTGTCATGTATATAGTACCGGACTTTGTAGCGATTGTGATCGTGGTTGTGGTAACCTTGTTACATCTTGTTGAAGATAATCGAGGTTATGCCCATAAACGGTGTATGCCTCGTACGTGTCGTTACCAGAAGGTATTCCGTCTGCACGAGGCACTAGGCATGTCGCCGTTGGCACAAAATCCAGTCTTAAGTTCCTCTGCGCTCCTGTTCCCTTCCCAACCATGTCCCTGTGTTCCCTATATGAATTTCGCCGTCTTCATGTATCCCACCCTCACCCAACACCCTTCCTCTCATCATGTATACCCATTTCTCTGTAAATACCTACCCCCTGTGCTTCTCCCCTTTCTCGTCCTCCCCCATCCCCCCTCCATCCATTACTATTTTCTACACTCATGTCCTCTCTCCACTTTCCCTTCCGTTTCCCCACCCTTCACCCATCAATCTCTCTCGGCCCTCTCTTTTTCTCTCTCCTCTCTCTCTCTCTCTCTCTCTCTCTCTCTCTCTCTCTCTCTCCCTCTCTCTCCTCTCTCTCTCCCTCTCTCTCTCTCGCTCTCTCCCTCCCTCTCTCTCTCTCCCTCCCTCTCTCTCCCTCCCTCTCTCTCTCTCTCTCCCTCTCTCTCTCCTGTCTCTCTCTCTCCCTCTCTCCCTCTCTCTCTTTCCTCTCTCTCTCTCTCCGTCTTTTTCTCCCGTGCCAACATTTCCTTCCTTCTTCCCTCCGTGCCTCCTTCTCACCCTACACTACTAACTATTACACTGCCACTCTCACTGCCACTACTACACTGCCACTATCACTGCCACTACTACCGGTATGTGTCGTGATAA
>JAODUO010000848.1:287500-317500 GCA_025642075.2 Ridgeia piscesae | reverse complement strand
GACCTATGCCAGCGAGTAACGGAACAAACCAACTCGCCTTATCTACCAAACACAGGTGTAGTATAATACTCCAGAGTATTCTATCTCGCAAAGGAATAAGCCAGGTCCCTTTAACTGCCAAATAGTTGATGTAGCCTAATACTCGAGAGTATATCTCATAACAGAACAGACCGGTCAATATAACTGCAAAAACACCAGGGGCAGCGTGATAATCGACAGTGTGCAACCGCTTACTTGAAGGGGAAAACTGAGATCGCCCTAACTGTCAACATACCCGGGTAGCAAAATAACTGGAGAATATGCCACCACATAACTAAAAAGACCGCGTCGCGTTAATAACTGCCCTCAACACACCGCCCGTGTGCAGCTCTGTCGGCGCGTGATCGAGTGCAGTGTTTTCTACGAAAGGACGCCGACTCGATTCTCTCCTGACGGGCCGACTGCTGTCTCGAGGCCTATTTCCGCAGTGACAGCCCGCGCTTGCAGCCCGGGGAGGTTCGTGGCATCCGGTTGGACGGATGCGTCGTCGGCCATAGACTGCGGGCAGCTGGCACTAGACGGGTGAAACCCACGCACGACAGCGCTTGTTATAAGCAGACTTGTTTAATTTATGCCGGTATCGACGCATCAGTGTGCGACAGAAGTGCGCAACATTTTCATTAACGATGTCCTTTCCTCGTTTAGTAAATGCATCTCCTCACAAGCGTTCAGTCGCATTGTTCTACGTTCACTTGCTTGAACAATTGGCGTACTACCTACCAATATACGATGTATTTTAAAATATTATTTATTTCGAGTTCTCGTGTATTTCATTGCAACTGTTGGGGAAATAAAAGTGTAGATTAATTATTGATTCTCCAGATATCTCCACATGAGCTGATTTAAAATGAAAATACTGTAATTATGATGATAACTTATGCTCATGGTTCTGTGACTTGGTTTTTATTTGTTTGGTGAACGTGATATTAAACACTAGACTAACTATTTTGTTGAAGTTATACTGCCCTCCATATCGCATTTAATAGTCACAATGTTTTTTTCGTAAATTGACACGTGTGCATCAAACTAGTAAAAATTCAACAAACTAAATAGCTGGAGATACAATAGGTCTTATACTATTAAATAATCGTCCGGAAAAAATAGCTTTTCCGAACGACGAAGATATTCATAGTCTTTCCAGTATTCAGCAATGGTCTATATATTGGCTGGCTAGTCTGTATAACAATGTGACTAAACTAATATAGACTTTCGAGGTCTCATACAAGTATTTCATATGATTATCGTCAAGCCACACTTTCTACATGCTGGCACAGAGTCCGGTCACTGCCATGGTGCTTACCTTACTTAATGGTTCGTTTTCGCCCCAAATTGTGTCCGAAATGGGCCGAAATTAACATGATCTCCGTGTCACGACATCCGGGGTCTTACACAAAATATATCATGCCAGTCCTCGTGTACAGCCGGACTTTGATTCGAAAGCTGGTTCAGTTAATTCATAGTCCAGTGCTTTGTCCACCGGACCATCTACAGAACTGATAAGCTTTCGCTTTGGCATTTATTATCATCCATAAGGAAATTGATGACAACCGCGAGTTATGATTGATTCAACTATTGATCCTAAACCGCAAAACAAATGCCTTTCTTTGTAGCACTTCAACCAACGCACTCTGCGTTCGCTTCATGATACCTTTAATCTTTTTTATTAATTCATCTCTGTCAATAAATAGCAAGAGTACCTGGCCTGAAATAAGGTGATCGATACTAATTTGTATTTGATAGCAGACAAAAAGCGTTTGACTGTAGGATGCGTGATTCCGTGACATCTATCATGGGTAATAAATGAACGTTTCTGTAAGGTTAGATCAAGCAACAATTATGTGAATGCTTTGAAATGCACCGATATGACAACTGACAACTGGGGCTGTATAATTTTATCATCTTTTGCTGCGGCGTAACAAGGACCGTCAAATCATTATTCAGTAAAACTCTTATATCGTAGCTGGAGTAGTTTCTTCAGATGATACAGCTGTATTGGGTGATACAGCTGTATTGGGTGATACAGCTGTATTGGATGATGCAGCCATTAAAATTAACATTCAGGGTAAAGTAAGACGTTTATCTGTGAAGAGTAACACATTACATCAACAATTTCACTTTTGATTTGTTGTTGCACAAAACACTGCATGTCGAATTTTGAACAATTAACCTAATAGACATTTTGGTCACATTTTGCAACCGCTAATGTCAATGTCATTTCATCTAAATGTATAAAGAGTAAGGCTATTTTTAACATAATATATACAAATATTTTATGTCTATCTAAAATAACTTTGATTACTGACATATTCTATAACTGGAACAAGTGGCTTCACTGGATTCAGGATTTATACAGTTTTTAAGTATACTATTTTTAGCGATGCACGCATCTATGAACATAATTTGTCTGAAATAAAATCCAGTTATTATTATTCATGCAATACAATCGTGATTTTCGTTTTTTTCGTCTCCTGCCAGATGTCGCCAAACATCCCGTTGGTTAAAATTGACGAAATGCATGGTACCCGAAGTGGGATTATATCGCCGACATCTATAAAAGTGGTATCCGATTGCCTAATGTTGGATATTCCTAGCTTCAGAGCGTTATACTTCAGCAATTAGTATATCTTGCAACGAGTCGCCGTATAATTGACGTGGTCAAAGGTCAAGGTAACCGGAGTATAACGAATGGTGACAACAGTCAACACACCGCGGTGATGCTCTCTTTCGGTGGTTCTATTTAAAGAGACGAAGGCTATAATTATTTATATTTGGGAAGCTGTATATTTATCCAAGGCGACCAGACGGAAATGATCCTTCCGTTTTGTTGGTAGTGGTTCGGTTATACAAAAACTCAAAAACCGAAATCCGGAAACAGCTTTGACCCTCGACAGCGCGAACATTTGTCATTGTCACGGCTGACGAGTTCATTCTCTGTGCAATTTGTAGTCAACGTACATACTTTAGGCGTGCACTATGTTTAGGCATAACAGACAGGATTGCAATTTACCATTTTGGCTGGCAGTTGTGACTTCCATTTAGTAAGTCAATATACAAAACGTGAGACACGGGGAGGGGGAAGGACATGTAGTTAAACGTACGGCATTTATGCATCAACTGGAAACTAATTACCATGTTACAAGCCGGCAGGCAGACACACAGACAGACGGACGGACTGATGGACGGACGGACAGATGGACAGACGGACAGGCGGACGGACCGCCCCGGAACATACATACATACAAAAACCATAAAACAGACAACATACAACATACATACATACAGACAGACAAAACAGACATAAAACACATACTCATACATCCATAAAACCATACTAAACCACATACATACTAAAACAGACATACATACATACAGACAGACATACAGACAGACAGACAGACAGACAGACAGACAGACAGACAGACAGACAGACAGACAGACAGACAGACAGACAGACACGACAGGACGGGACAGACGGGACGGGACGGGACAGACAGACAGACGAGGACAGGACGGGACAGGACAGACGGACAGACGGAGACGACGGACAGGACAGGCAGGCAGGCAGGCAGGCAGGCAGGCAGGCAGGCAGGCAGGCAGGCAGGCAGGCAGGCAGGCAGGCAGGCAGGCAGGCAGAGAGGAGCAGAGAGCAAAGGGGAAACACAATGATGATGAATTGTGTTAAACTGGCGGGCGGAAGGAACTTTTAAGGCGGGAAGGGGGCCATGGGACACATGAAGGGAAGGCACGGATTGTATGCGGCCAGCTTGGGTTGGCGTTCGGGCTGGTTGTCAGGCAACAGGGGCATGGGGAAAACAGGCAACGGCAACCGACAGGGGGAAGGGGGAGGTTTTTCGGAAAGGAACGTGAGGAATGCTACTGAGAAAAAAAAGAGTGAAAAGGGAAACCGTAGCAATGGTTTTTGGTGTATTTTTAAATTTTTTAAAAATACAACATACCCCCTTACGTATCCCCCTGTACCTATCCCCGTGTGTGTATCCCCCTGTACGTATCCCCTGTACGTATCCCTCTGTGAGTATCCCCCTGTATTTATCCCCTGTACGTATCCCCCTATACGTATCCCCTGTACGTATCCCCATGCACGTAACCCCCCTTTATCTTTTATATCCCCCTGTACGTATCCCCCTGTACGTATCCCCATGCAAGTATCCCCCTGTACGTATCCCCTTATACACATCCCCTGTATGTATCCCCCTGTAATTATCCCCCTGTGTGTATCCCCTGTACGTATCCCCCTATACGTATCCCCTGGTCCGTATTCCCTGCACGTATCCCCCTGTACGTATCCCATGTACATATCCCCCTGTACGTATGCCCCATGTAGGCGCTCGTGCGTATAGACAACAAGGAAACAGTGTCTGGCAAAGGGGAATTGCTTTCCTACATTTAAACGTATCTCGTTGAAGTATACCTGGTAAAAGCTATAAATACAACAGTACCATCCGCCTATACAATTTATATTCAGCTTTCTGCGGACGTACATGTGCATTTAATCACAGCTAAACGTGCGGGACTCTCTAAACGTCGTGGGCAGTCTTGCTCGCTGCGTGTTCAATCGCGCTGTTCATAACAGCCGTCTTATTAGTAAAATATTAGCAAACACAACTTCTCGTCCACCTTCCACTGACACGCGATGAGTTTTGCATTCCTGTAACACCGCGTGCTAGGCGGGTATCCTCACGTCACACAAACCTCGCGTCGTTGCCGCCTTTGTGGTTTCAGGCCGCACTTCCCCGATACATTGTAAATCCAGAGACTTCGGACAGGAACGATTTACTTCGCGCCGAGGTGTTCTCCGGCGTACGGGCAAATTTAGCCGTTCTACATCTCCGCGCCGGCAACAAACACGACGACGACGCCATTAGCAGGTCGTTAATGTTCGCGGGCAGCGCTCATATTTCACAGACCAGTAAGAAACACCCGGCGCCACGTATGTTTGCGGCTTCGCTAAGTCAGGATCGGCGGAAATAAACAGGATCCGGAAACAACGCGATGGCTCTGCGTGCGTGCTTTTTGTGTTCACGTCCGTCCGCGTGATTTCTGTGAAAGATTTTTAAAAAAAGTTAGTTTTGTTGTGTGGTGTTGTTTTTCAGTGTTAGGACATCACAAAACGAAATAAAATTAAAATGCAGAAATGTACGCAAAAGAATTAGCAAATTAACGTTGTTGTTAATTTCACAGGATTACGACCGCAGATTGCTGGGCGTATTCAGAAATCGCTGCAATTGTATTATGAATGTCGCTGTTGCTATATACCGAAATGACGTCATAAACATAAGTTTCGCGTTCTAACCTATTGATTTACCTGCATGACGTAATGGTCATTGTAGATTTTAGCACCTCGTTTAGGCCAACGTCTTCGATGTTTTTCCCGTGGTTTCACTGTTTATGATATAATAATTATATATATATATATATATATATATATATATATATATATATATATATATATATATATATATATATATATAATGACAACACTGTAGTCCTGTGATTAACGATGTACAGTCAAAATTCGCTGTATGTTCACCTCGGCAACACAGTCATCTCATAATTAAGATCACCTTAAGATAGTTCACTAAAGTATAAGAATATGGTCACCTTAGTAATCGGGTCGTTTTTGCCAGTCCGTAGTATGGCTCTATTAGAGAATGCCCATTGTCCATACGATCTGACCGAAGGGTTATCCTGTCTGAATACTGGGGTTTGCAAGTTTTAGCATGTGAACGATCCAGATGTGTCTGAGTGAATCACATAATACATGCTGACCGTTGTATGTACACGGCCGTCAACACACACAGTCCAGCCATGGCAGCAGTGTACGCATGATATTTAAAATTACACATTGACATTCAACATATATAGACCAGTTTGTAGTAACACGGTCGTGCTCGTTAAAACACATGTGACGGGGCAATGCGATAGTGCGCGGGCACGTGTTGTTTATAAAACGTGATTTAACAATAAACAAGATAATTCGTCGTATCTCTAAGACAACAGCTGGCGCTCTGACCTCCCGATAACACAGCTGTTGCTAAGACACAGAAGCTGTGACGACGACACAACTGTTGTGAAGACACAGAAGCTGTGACGACGACACAACTGTTGCGAAGACACAGAAGCTGTGACGACGACACAACTGTTGTGAAGACACAGAAGCTGTGACGACGACACAACTGTTGTAAAGACACAGAAGCTGTGACGACGACACAACTGTTGCGAAGACACAGAAGCTGTGACGACGACACAACTGTTGCGAAGACACAGAAGCTGTGACGACGACACAACTGTTGTGAAGACACAGAAGCTGTGACGACGACACAACTGTTGCGAAGACACAGAAGCTGTGACGACGACACAACTGTTGGAAGACACAGAAGCTGTGACGACGACACAACTGTTGTGAAGACACAGAAGCTGTGACGACGACACAACTGTTGTGAAGACACAGAAGCTGTGACGACGACACAACTGTTGCGAAGACACAGAAGCTGTGACGACGACACAACTGTTGTGACGACACAGAAGCTGTGACGACGACACAACTGTTGTGACGACACAGAAGCTGTGACGACGACACAACTGTTGTGAAGACACAGAAGCTGTGACGACGACACAACTGTTGCGAAGACACAGAAGCTGTGACGACGACACAACTGTTGTGAAGACACAGAAGCTGTGACGACGACACAACTGTTGTGAAGACACAGAAGCTGTGACGACGACACAACTGTTGTGAAGACACAGAAGCTGTGACGACGACACAACTGTTGTGAAGACACAGAAGCTGTGACGACGACACAACTGTTGTGAAGACACAGAAGCTGTGACGACGACACAACTGTTGTGAAGACACAGAAGCTGTGACGACGACACAACTGTTGTGAAGACACAGAAGCTGTGACGACGACACAACTGTTGCGAAGACACAGAAGCTGTGACGACGACACAACTGTTGTGAAGACACAGAAGCTGTGACGACGACACAACTGTTGCGAAGACACAGAAGCTGTGACGACGACACAACTGTTGGAAGACACAGAAGCTGTGACGACGACACAACTGTTGTGAAGACACAGAAGCTGTGACGACGACACAACTGTTGTGAAGACACAGAAGCTGTGACGACGACACAACTGTTGCGAAGACACAGAAGCTGTGACGACGACACAACTGTTGAGAAGACACAGAAGCTGTGACGACGACACAACTGTTGTGAAGACACAGAAGCTGTGACGACGACACAACTGTTGCGAAGACACAGAAGCTGTGACGACGACACAACTGTTGCGAAGACACAGAAGCTGTGACGACGACACAACTGTTGTGAAGACACAGAAGCTGTGACGACGACACAACTGTTGCGAAGACACAGAAGCTGTGACGACGACACAACTGTTGCGAAGACACAGAAGCTGTGACGACGACACAACTGTTGTGAAGACACAGAAGCTGTGACGACGACACAACTGTTGTGAAGACACAGAAGCTGTGACGACGACACAACTGTTGTGAAGACACAGAAGCTGTGACGACGACACAACTGTTGTGAAGACACAGAAGCTGTGACGACGACACAACTGTTGTGAAGACACAGAAGCTGTGACGACGACACAACTGTTGTGAGACACAGAAGCTGTGACGACGACACAACTGTTGTGAAGACACAGAAGCTGTGACGACGACACAACTGTTGTGAAGACACAGAAGCTGTGACGACGACACAACTGTTGCGAAGACACAGAAGCTGTGACGACGACACAACTGTTGTGAAGACACAGAAGCTGTGACGACGACACAACTGTTGCGAAGACACAGAAGCTGTGACGACGACACAACTGTTGTGAAGACACAGAAGCTGTGACGACGACACAACTGTTGTGAAGACACAGAAGCTGTGACGACGACACAACTGTTGCGAAGACACAGAAGCTGTGACGACGACACAACTGTTGTGAAGACACAGAAGCTGTGACGACGACACAACTGTTGTGAAGACACAGAAGCTGTGACGACGACACAACTGTTGTGAAGACACAGAAGCTGTGACGACGACACAACTGTTGCGAAGACACAGAAGCTGTGACGACGACACAACTGTTGTGAAGACACAGAAGCTGTGACGACGACACAACTGTTGGAAACGGCTGTGACAGACAACTGTTGTAGCAAGAGCTGTGACGACGACACAACTGTTGTGAAGACACAGAAGCTGTGACGACGACGCAACTGTTGTGAAGACACAGAAGCTGTGACGACGACACAACTGTTGTGAAGACACAGAAGCTGTGACGACGACACAACTGTTGTGAAGACACAGAAGCTGTGACGACGACACAACTGTTGTGAAGACACAGAAGCTGTGACGACGACACAACTGTTGTGACGACACAGAAGCTGTGACGACGACACAACTGTTGCGAAGACACAGAAGCTGTGACGACGACACAACTGTTGTGAAGACACAGAAGCTGTGACGACGACACAACTGTTGTGAAGACACAGAAGCTGTGACGACGACACAACTGTTGTGACGACACAGAAGCTGTGACGACGACACAACTGTTGCGAAGACACAGAAGCTGTGACGACGACACAACTGTTGTGAAGACACAGAAGCTGTGACGACGACACACTGTTGTGAAGACACAGAAGCTGTGACGACGACACAACTGTTGTAGAATGGACAGAACCTTTTAGACAAGGCTGTGACGACGACACAACTGTTGCGAAGACACAGAAGCTGTGACGACGACACAACTGTTGTGAAGACACAGAAGCTGTGACGACGACACAACTGTTGTGAAGACACAGAAGCTGTGACGACGACACAACTGTTGTGAAGACACAGAAGCTGTGACGACGACACAACTGTTGTGAAGACACAGAAGCTGTGACGACGACACAACTGTTGTGAAGACACAGAAGCTGTGACGACGACACAACTGTTGTGAAGACACAGAAGCTGTGACGACGACACAACTGTTGTGAAGACACAGAAGCTGTGACGACGACACAACTGTTGCGAAGACACAGAAGCTGTGACGACGACACAACTGTTGTGAAGACACAGAAGCTGTGACGACGACACAACTGTTGTGAAGACACAGAAGCTGTGACGACGACACAACTGTTGTGAAGACACAGAAGCTGTGACGACGACACAACTGTTGCGAAGACACAGAAGCTGTGACGACGACACAACTGTTGTGAGACACAGAAGCTGTGACGACGACACAACTGTTGTGAAGACACAGAAGCTGTGACGACGACACAACTGTTGTGAAGACACAGAAGCTGTGACGACGACACAACTGTTGCGAAGACACAGAAGCTGTGACGACGACACAACTGTTGCGAAGACACAGAAGCTGTGACGACGACACAACTGTTGTGAAGACACAGAAGCTGTGACGACGACACAACTGTTGTGAAGACACAGAAGCTGTGACGACGACACAACTGTTGCGAAGACACAGAAGCTGTGACGACGACACAACTGTTGTGAAGACACAGAAGCTGTGACGACGACACAACTGTTGCGAAGACACAGAAGCTGTGATGACGACACAACTGTTGCGAAGACACAGAAGCTGTGACGACGACACAACTGTTGCGAAGACACAGAAGCTGTGATGACGACACAACTGTTGTGAAGACACAGAAGCTGTGACGACGACACAACTGTTGCGAAGACACAGAAGCTGTGACGACGACACAACTGTTGTGAAGACACAGAAGCTGTGACGACGACACAACTGTTGTGACGACACAGAAGCTGTGACGACGACACATCTGTTGTGACGACACAGAAGCTGTGACGACGACACAACTGTTGCGAAGACACAGAAGCTGTGACGACGACACAACTGTTGCGAAGACACAGAAGCTGTGACGACGACACAACTGTTGTGAAGACAGACACAGAAGCTGTGACGACGACACAACTGTTGTGAAGACAGACACAGAAGCTGTGACGACGACACAACTGTTGTGAAGACAGACACAGAAGCTGTGACGACGACACAACTGTTGTGAAGACAGACACAGAAGCTGTGACGACGACACAACTGTTGTGACGACACAGAAGCTGTGACGACGACACAACTGTTGCGAAGACACAGAAGCTGTGACGACGACACAACTGTTGCGAAGACACAGAAGCTGTGACGACGACACAACTGTTGTGAAGACACAGAAGCTGTGACGACGACACAACTGTTGTGACGACACAGAAGCTGTGACGACGACACAACTGTTGCGAAGACACAGAAGCTGTGACGACGACACAACTGTTGTGAAAACACAGAAGCTGTGACGACGACACAACTGTTGTGACGACACAGAAGCTGTGACGACGACACAACTGTTGTGAAGACACAGAAGCTGTGACGACGACACAACTGTTGTGAAGACACAGAAGCTGTGACGACGACACAACTGTTGTTGCGACGACACAGAAGCTGTGACGACGACACAACTGTTGTTGTGACGACACAGAAGCTGTGACGACGACACAACTGTTGTTGTGACAACACAGAAGCTGTGACGACGGCACAACTGTTGTTGTGACGACACAGAAGCTGTGACGACGACACAACTGTTGTGAAGACACAGAAGCTGTGACGACGACACAACTGTTGTGAAGACACAGAAGCTGTGACGACGACACAACTGTTGTTATGACGACACAGAAGCTGTGACGACGACACAGCTGTTGTTGTGACGACATAGAAGCTGTGAAGACGACACAACTGTTGTTGTGACGACACAGAAGCTGTGACGACGACACAGCTGTTGTAACGACGCTGCTGCTTTTTCTGTTTCTGCGAGACTGACCGATAAACTGAGGTAAACAAATGTGAACCTTTCGGTAAACATTGTTTTTATAATCGCTTAAGAATAAAACGTGTGTTAAATAAACCGGCGCAAACGCTAACTGCTGCCCGGCAAAAAAAACTAAAACATAATAGAACCCAGGCAAAGAGACCACTCATAGGACATGGAAAGAGGTGTGATAGGATGCCATTCTCGACTTGGAATTTTGAGGTAATTTTCAAGGACAAGAAAGGCCAAAATCAGTATTTTGGGTATATGCATTAATTTGGGTCACGATCACTGTATCTATCGAAACGTATACCGTATGCTTGCACCGGTCACGTGTAACCGACAGGTAAACATTCACGTTACAATGAGAAAAGTATTGCGTAATGCAGCACAAATGTGAACTTTTCGGTAAACGCTGTTTTTATTATCGCATATGTATAAAACGTGTGTTAAATAAAGCGACGCAAACGCTAACTGCTGCCCGACAAAAACACTTGAACAAATTATTGAAACCCGGCAAAATAGATCAGTCATAGGATTTGGAGAGAGGGGTGGGCGGATGCCACCCTCGACTTGGAAATTGTAAGTAAATTTCAAGGACAAGAAAGGTCAAAATGGATATTATGGGTATATGCATTAATTTGAGCCACGATCATTGTATCTATCCAAACGTACATCGTATGTTAACTGCTGCTGGTGTATTGCAGGAGGCGAGTTAACACAAGCACATCGGCAGTAACGTATGTTGCGTGTGTCTGCGCGTATCAAGTTAGCGATGTGTACACGCATCCCCTTCCCTATAAATCGGCAGAAACCCCTCTCCTCCCCCCCCCGCACATCAGAGGGTCTGTGGGGGGCTCTGGCGGACACTTCCGCTGTAACAATAGACCGCTAACTCGTACATGCCGAATTGGACCGAAGTGCATGATAACTCTGTTACGGGCGCAATTTCTTCGCGTAAACGTAACCTATTAGGCTTGGACATCGCACTCGACGGCCGCTAGCCAGTAGTGGTCAGCTTCGTTCGCGGGGACGGGCGGATCGGCCAGTGCGAGCTGCCTCTACAGCCCACAGCGAGAGGCAGGGTCAATTACGGTCACGCGCCACAGTGAATAATCGCCAACGAGTTGTCTCATTATAAGAACACCGGACCTTTATAAACGAACACGTCAAGGCATAAGACGGGCATTGTGTCTGGGAACATCTGATATTGGCTAAGAAAGAGTTTCATCGGCTGAGCTGTCACCGTCAACACCGAACTGTCACCGTCAACATCGAACTGTCACCGTAAACACCGAGCTGTCACCGTCAACACCGGATTTCGAAATTCGAAGCCGACTGATGAGTCTAGGCATCAGTGAGACTGAAGCACGAAATCAAACGTTTTCTAAAGCCTTACTTATTAAATACGTTGTTCTGCGATCACTTTGGACGCGATAGCTGAACATTAAATCCGGCACAAGACATATGTCTCATGAAAAGTAGTTGGGTTTTTACATTTGCATTTGATATTTATTTGATTTACTTACTTAAAACAATTTCAATGTATATATTTAACGCATTACTTTAAAGTATGCTTAATTGTCTTAGAAATGCGTTTTGATTTATATATTTGCGAACTGTTTTAATACGAAATTGTAATCTTTTTATTGCGTATGAACAGAGTGTAAAGAAAATTTAGTTCCATGAACTCTTGTCTAGAACCTAGAAAAGTTAAACATCAAAGGGCTTGCGATTAACTCTGCTCGCATCGGCATTGTTGCCATTTGAATGTGTTAAAGGCAGAATCTTCGAAATTACGAACATTGTTCCGAGCTTAATGAAATGACTAAACAAATTGGCAGGCAGCAAACTTTCAACATAAATGTTGTAATCATAAGAATGTCACATTAAATGAAAATGGTTCATTTTATGTCAAAGAAATATTGCAAATCAACATTTGAATTTGCACATTTGCCGTGTCCACGAAAACAACGAGGACTGGTGATATTTTGTGGAGATGAGTAACTTTTTTAGGGCTACTATTCCGCCGTGCGGGAGTTTAGATTATTTACACGTTGGTCCGAATCCTGATACGAGTAAAGTCGTCTTGCCTCAAGACTTATATCAGTAGGTCTGTGCCTCTGTGGTAACAACCGTAATGAAGTTTCGTTAATTCATTATTATGTTGTATGGTTATGTTAGTAGGATATCGAAAATATCATGATTGTTCAACAATCGGTTCACTCATACAAACTGCTTATAGTTTGTTGCACATACAACTATATCTACAGAGATGAAGCACAGATCACTGTTAACTCACCTTATGAAAACCATGTCAACATGTTGTCATATAATACCGAAATTGCTCCTTTTGAAACTACGACATTTTCACACAACCACTGCCATGGTGTCAGGTGGTATGCTGATGAAATTTCGTCAAAATCCTAGTACCTCAAACTCTCTTTAAACGCATCCACCCACTATGCTCATCCTCATTAATTGTCATCAAAGTAGTCATGCCGTTTTGCACCCACCCGTGTCGGAGCGATAAAATGGCACAACATTACTATACCAAGTACACCCTTCCAAGTACGCGTCGTTTCACTCCCAATCCACGCCAGCACTCAACTAGGGAGAATGCTTGATCTTCTTCACCAATTTCCCAGAAAACATATTTTACCAGAGTATATGTGCTTTGCTAGGGAGGTTAACTGATGGTTATGTGGAGTCTGACTTCACGTGCTTGTGGAGATCATACCGATAGTGTCGCCCCCTGGAGCATGTAACGACACCATTTTGCCACTACACTACGCCAAGAAGCGTTTCCAATAACCAATGTTGGCATTTCAAGCTAACTCGGCATAAAACGTACTATGTTGAATATTCTCTTTTACTTCAACGATGTCCATAGTCGTGTCATCTTTACTCAAATGCAGTTTACGACGACAAACCAATAAGTAATATCCAATCCATCTGAACCGCGCGTATCGATTGTGCAGCGGCATTGTCTTGAGGCATGCTACGTGCGGGAAACGTGACAGTCACGTCGCCGTGACTGTGACGTCAGAGCGGCCATGACACACAACGACAGACACGGCATAATAAATGCGCCGTCAGAGCGACAGTGACGTCATTGCCACCGCGATGACAAAGAGGCGCCGATATTGCAAACATATTTCTTATACACGTCGCTACGTCCTTCGATGCAGCTACGACATCGCCCGCTATACAATGAGTTGTCGCAGCTGATAAGCCGATTTCTTGGCATGTCATTCCCGAAATAGACCATTGTTTATTTGAATACCGTGACCTAGAGTTCGGCTGCGAAGAAATACGATCGTTAAGTCTGACGTTTCCTTTGCTTGTAGCGTCCCGATCGGCGCAGTGACGTCATAGGTGTGTGCCGAAACACGGCCTATCTACCGAGGCAAGTGTCGGCGGCAGGGGACCAGGCCAGAATCGACGAAGTCGTCACGTGCGAGGTTTTGTCGACGTTAAGATTGAAAAGAGTGACATCAAAATTCGGCGTGGTTTGGAGAATAATTGACTCCATTCTATCGTCTCCGTTTCAGCTGGCGTACTATATCGCGCGCACACACTGATAGTGTCCTCCTGGCCTCCCCTCCTCATCCCATTTCCTCACTTTCTCTCTCTCTCTCTCTCTCTCTCTCTCTCTCTCTCTCTCTCTCTCTCTCTCTCTCTCTCTCTCTCTCACGCTCTCCCTACGACCCACTATATTTGTCTTTCCCTCTCCTCCCACCCTCCGTCTATCGCCGTCTCTCCGAGATCACGGACACTTTACCGGCGATTCTGCTTGATCACACTGCTTGCGTGCGAGCGTGCGTGCGTGCGTGCGTGCGTGCCCGTGTGCGCCTCCCAGACCGTCCACTCTCATCAGATATTAACGCGGCGCAACAACTGGCGGCGGTCAGCGGCTGGCCAGTGTCCGGCAGACTACCCTCGTCGATCTCGGGGATCTGTGACGAGTATCTCACGCCTCACTAACGCCGCTCGCCTCGCCGTGGGACGGTGTATCGCCTTCATCTGATCACGCCGGACACTATCGCGCCGGATCGCACGCGTGCTGGAATCCCTCAACTCCGGACGTTCACACGGGACAGAAGTTGCCGTCGGAGATTGTTCGCAGGGCACTAACGTCCACTTGACAGGCAGCGCTGCAGGCGACTGAAGCAACGACACACGCCTTAGACGTCTGAAGTCGGAAAACTATATAAGGTAAGACACACACATACATTGTCTCGTATTTATATAATGCATGTTGATGATTTCAGGCGTGTCAACGTTGCAGTTGTGAAATGTTCGACCGATTCATGCGTACATGTTACTGAAATACAATTAGCCATTATGTTGTAGCACAATTCAAAATGTATACGCAGCTGTTAGATTTGGAAATATCGTCATAGTTAAATTCAGGAAATTCATGAGCATCTGCATGAGGTCTACACAATGTAACTCACAGAGGAGACATGCGGCTGGTTTTATTGATTGACTGAATAACGACAAACCGCGTTCACCAGTTTTTCCCGAAGGACAATACAAATGTGTGTTTAGCCAACTGGTTATGTGTCCCGTGTATTTAGCCAACGGGTTATGTCTCCCGTGTGTTTAGCCAACTGGTTAAGTCTCCCGTGTGTTTAGCCAAGTGGTTAAGTCTCCCGTGTGTTTTGCCAATTGGTCAGAAAAACTCATCTTTCCGAAATGTGATGCAACAATAAACAGCTGATTGTGGTTGTGTAATAATAGTAAGAAGTGAAGAACTCAGGCCTGGACTTGTCTCTTCTTGTTTACGTAAGATGATGCTTTAAATAACGACTGATATAGTGTGTACGTTATCGGTTTATAAATATTGACATCTGCATTTGGCACGTAACGTAAAACTGATATTTGTGGCCAGACATTCAATGTACACAGAAAACGGTGAACATTCGTCAACATATTTTATCTATATAAAAAGTCATTCAAGTGATCAATACGTTTCAACTCTTTAATTTACATTAATAATAATTATTAGGCAAGTTTTATTAGTCATCAATCCTTCGAAACCAAGCTGAGAGGCGCATCAGTGCAAAGGGTTAATGAAGCCCTACTCTCAGTATTGGTACTGACTTCAGGAACAACAACGAATGTACAGGAAAGAGTCTGGCAAGTAATAATGCAGACCTTAAAGATACTACGATATCGTACAGGCAGCCAATATAGAGACTTTAGAAGCGACATAGAACAAATAAAACGTGGAGACCTTGTCACAAACTTTGCAAAGCAATATGAACAAAATTCGTTCCCCATTCTCCGTTCATTTATATAGTATCCGTATTTATAGAATACATTTGTTGAAGGCACAC
The DNA here is from genome assembly GCA_025642075.2 of Ridgeia piscesae. Lineage (NCBI taxonomy): Eukaryota > Metazoa > Annelida > Polychaeta > Sabellida > Siboglinidae > Ridgeia > Ridgeia piscesae. The sequence goes on along the minus strand of JAODUO010000848.1, from coordinate 301,271 downwards.
CTCCCGTTACAGTGTGTGATGTGTGTGCCATAACATGTTAAAATCATTATTGGTAGACGAAACGTTCAGGTTCTGGATCGCGCTGTAGGCCTTAAAGTATATCTGTGCTGTAGGAATATTTGCAATATTGCAGAGGGCGACAGCATTGACGAAACTATCAACTGCCGTTGTTAAAAATCAGCGAGCCTCCTTTCAATAATTACCACCCTGGTGAATTCTGGGTAGAGGAACTGGCAACCGTCATTCACTTTGTGACGTCGAGCATGGTGTGACCCTAGCAGATAGACAGCGACGGCTGCACGAGTGTGCGTCAGTTCGCTGTTCCCAAGTAAATGTGTTATTCCACAACACACGTCCGCTATTTCCTCTTTGGTATTTTCTTCAGCGTATCGTGTCATTACCAGAAGTGTCAACGTCATCGTGTCATTCTGTCACCAGTCGCCTCACAATGCAATCCGAGAGTCGAAGAATTTCGTCACTTCTGGCGTCTCGCAAACAATTAACTCGCTCTCCCGCCTAAATGGAGGACGAGTGCAAAAACGTCGAGGAATCGCGCGAAATCAATGGACAATTTGTTGTCAGCTGACGTCACGAGGTCCTTCCGTTGTCGCTGCCGGAACAATCTTTGGTGGCGTTCGATGAATCACGAATGTCCGGTTATCAACCTTGCATGTTACTTGGCGCAGACGCAGAACGTGTCCCAACTCACTGTGTCAGGAACAACGCGAGACACCCTGAAACGTTAACGGCATGAGGTCACGTGACGCGGAATAATTCCATTCGAACGGTTATATTGTAGCGATTATTTACAAATTGCATAGTTTGTTTGTACGAACTGTCAGATTACGAAAACTGTTTTTCTAGCCTATTAAACTGGCAGTTTGCGATAAGGAAGACTTGTATATCTACCACCAACATTGTGAACAATCTATAACACAAACTAGAAAACTGTATAGTCACTGGTCCAAGACTCTGGTTTGTTACTTTTGTGAAGATTGCCCTCGTAATCATGATGAAGTGAACATATATACTCTACATTGATAAGGTGAAATAATAATAATAGTAATTCACTTACATACTATCGGTCAGTTGAAAGGGGGTGCGAGCGCTATATGCAATAAACATTATTGTTATGGTTACAGTTATGGCTATGTTAACTGATCATTATCATTGGCCAGTCGAAGCCGGAGATTAGATGAAATGTATCCAACAGTATATAAAAGCAGCTGCGTCAACGTCAAGATTGTCGCAGATCAGCTTAGTGCGTCATTGCATCTGTCATACGTAGCAGATAGACGCTTAAACAGGCAAATTCGTTTGTGGCTTTCTTCACAGATGTATATATATATATATATATATATATATATATATATATATATATATATATATATATATATATGTCAAACGTGGGTCGGTAATTTCTTTATGATAAATATATTACAAGTTGTATATCCGCACGAATAGATGCTGACAAGGCCGACATCCTAGAATATTTACGATCTACCGTGATGTGATGTCAACGGCCTGTCTGTTAGGTGGTCCACATTATTTCAAATAACAGAAGATGCGCATGACGTAATACCGCATTGCTTTGTTTACTCTCCCTAACACCCTCCCTCTCCCGAAACCATTTCGGTCTCCTTCACCCCCCACCAAACACCCAATGTCCACCACGTTCTGATCCGTATATGGTACAGGACAGTACAGGAATTAGTGATGGTCAATTAACATATGTAATACACCTGGCGGCACAAATGTCATTGACCTACAGTAGCTGGAGGCGCAAAGCATCACGGGAGTTCGAGATAAACAAAGAGCGTCGGCTTCTGTGTAATCAATTTCGGGAATTGGTTCGGTCGGTTATCTGGTTTATCCCGGGCACTCCCAATTAGACTGTCGGCGTTGTCCGCTTGGCAGGTTGCGATTAGGTCCGATTTCCCGGCGCTGACCGCAACGTGGCCGAAGACAGCCAGCATCGCGTGGCTGGACAGTCGCCACGACCTTTCACCACAATCGGGAAGGACATTCATTATTTGCAATTACGAATGTTGCGAGTGGACCACTCTGACAGATAGACATCTATTATCGGTGATAGCTGTCTATTATCGGCGTTGGCTGTCTATTATCAGTTTAGCAGTGTGGACAATCTCAACACGTCGTGTCGTTTGACATGTGACTTGTACACGGACAACTTGCATTATGCAGGACGTTCTTGATGTGGACGTTTCATGTACTCATGTCCGTAGTCACGTGACAACGGCATGCCGGACACAGCAACGGTGACGCCATTTCGTGCGGGGATCTCGTTAAGGGTGACGTCATAATAATGTCTTCTGTAATACTCGTAAAAGCGGCACATGTTCTTAGAGAACGTAAACGCAGCTAATGAATTGCGTATTCCGTAAATTGTTATTAAAATCTCAATACTATGTTGATGATATATGTTGTTAAAACGAGACATGTTCACTGGATGGTGTTCTAATTTTGTTATCACCGCTTCCTTGACTTACGTTATCCCTGACCGAAGTATTACTATATATATAAAGTAATCTAATTAAATACTACTTTACTAAATACTATTGATTGAATCCACCTCGGTTTGGACTTCTGCGGTAATTGTTAAAGGCCGCCAAACGGTCTGATGTAAACATCGTTTAATTGATGCTATGCCAAAAATATTCAATGAAGACTTTCGTGCATAGAACATATAATACAACTTGCGTCGAAAACACGAAACATGATTTCATAGTTTAGTTTGTAGATATACAACAATGATGCATCCCTAACCATCCACGCCTGAAATGAGTGTGTAAATAGTTAATGATTAGTTGTGCCGACAACGACTACAACTATAGCGTTAGTAATAATGCTACCCGATTAAGGAAAATCAAAATGCTCTCCGACACCAATGTTGACGTTTGAGTATTGCAGCCGTGATCGATTACACAATGGCACACATATAAGTGATTGGATCGGTGCACGACCAAACAATCGGAGGAAGTAATCATTTAATAATCATTTAATTCCAGTAAGTTCATTCATCTGTAGGTAGACATAGGCGCACGGTAACACGTAGACACGCTACATTGCGTTGTGTACACCAAGAGGAGCAAATTTGTCGTCACGCCTATTAACTTGTACGCCCCTGACACAGGCATTTCACAAACGTGTGGCCGGTCTTTATCCAAGGCCCCTTACGTTAAGAGTTATTTGCCATCTGGCGTTAACAATTTCGCTATTTCTATTTCCGTACGTCGTGGGCGGCCGTGTGTGTCGGAATCCCGCTCGCTAGTAATTTTTTACCGTTATTTCAAGATAACATGTATGTCACGAATCAAACGCGATGACGCAACGTAACATGTCGGTCTGGATTGCTCCGCTAGCAGACGGACCGCGACAAGTGTCAGGAAGCCAACGGCGCGCCACCTAGCGAATAAGACAGTGTTTAATAAACCAAACATGGCGTCAGAAGTGGTTAATTTGTTTCACACTGTACATATAAATGGTTTGTTAATGACATACTTCCCTGTGACCGTGTTGACATCTGTCGAGGACTGTCACTGTGTCACGATTGGAGACGCACGTTGACATACTAATGGTGATACGTATCACTAGATCAAGGTCACTGGAGAGACGTGTGACGACATAAAACGTCATCAGCTGGGTCGCCAATGAACAACGATAACCAGATCAATGTGGCGATGTCTTGACCCAACCTAGATGACGGACGTTGGTCAGATGATTGACCGACGCGTCCAGATCAGTTAAAATGTCACTGCGTGTACGGCATGGTTGCCAAATATTTTTCTTGTGGAACACTTTCGCAAAGCATACGTCACACACATTTGACAAGTAGAAGAACAGTGTCCAGTAGGAAATTCGGGGAAAACTTCACTGACTTATAACCAGACCGGAGCTTCTGAAACCTAGGCAGAATGTACCTTCGGGTGGACTTAGAGCTACATTAAAGTATTTTGTTACGGGTCCTAATTCCGTCCATCGTCTAATGCATCGCCTCATGGCAGGTCCTATGGGTGCGTGTTTCTCTCCCCTGCTGTTGGCGAACGTGTATGTTGACCAGACGGTTGCGTAAAGCTGCTAATAGCCCTGGTTGTCCTCTCATCAATCACCGTAGCTGTTGCAGCGTTGCTACGGAATTTCGCGTCGAAGCGGCCGCACACAAATCAAATCATCCAATTCTCGAGAGGTGGCAACTTCAAAGGGTGTTTATTTAATAAGTCTTTGCGGTTCAAAATAATTTACATATATACCACAATAAGTGTGATATAATTTAAATTTTATTCAAATGCAATGATGCAATAATCATGTCAGTGACGGTATTAGCAGTAGCCATAATTATCAGAAATTTTGAAAGTTCATCGTGTTTTGCAAACGTAACCACGCTGGCAGTTAAGCGACAATTTCTCTGCCTGGTACAAGCGAACATCGATCGGACGCATTTATTTCCTCGTGACCTTTCATAACACATGCGGTAGAATACGTGTCCAAACGGAACTTGATGTACAACTATACACGTAGCGTTATTATGCATGACGCGTTACGAGAGTCCTTAGGCTTGCAGATCGAGCAATGTCAGATCAAATCAGTTAGGCGCCGTCTTTAATACTACTTATTATAGATTACCACCAAACACTTGGATGTAAAGCTGTTGTTTAAGAAACCAGATGATAAGATTAAGTTGTCACTTCCCCCCGGACCTTTGGTGTTTGTCTTGCTATAACTTCTACCATACGTTTTGTCTAGTGAAGACAACACCTAAAGTGACCCCTTGCAGTATTGGTATTTCATGTATATATACAGACAAGCGTATTATGTTTGACAATGTGGTTGCTATCGAGCAAACCAGTGCGTACACTTTATATTAAAGTAGGTATAAAATGTTCTTCGATTTAACACAAAATAAACAAATTGCCAAATTGCCAAAATTTGTTTAATAGCATGTCGGTTCGATTGTTTTAACGTTCTAACACAGCACGATCTCAAATCCAGCTTGAAGATAGAAGTAGCCGTTTACAGCCATAATTTTTTGCAAAGTTCACAGGTTTTATATTCCCGTATTCTGTGGCTGTTATGACAACGAAAAGAGACAGGTGCTCGTGACGGTAATAGCCAGTCAAAAGAATGAACAAGTCTCTCGATTGATTACATTAGCTATTCTCCTTAAGATAACGGCATTACAGTTTTCTCACAGGAAAAGAGCTAATGTAATTATTACAAGCCAGGGCCGACGTAGAAACACGGGCTCCAGGCCCTCCACAACGATGACTTATTGTTTGTGTGATAGCAATATATAGACGCGTAATTACTACGCTTACACGAGGATAGAGCGCTGTGGCGCAGTAGTTTGTGTAGTCCGCCCTCCCGCAGTGATATCATCCTCCCATAAAGATGTATTTCATGACACCAAAAGGACCTAGCGATGTTCGTCTTATTCCACTATGCTCACTCCGTCCGGAGTTGACTCAAGGTCGTTAGTGTGAGACATGCCGCGCAAACAGTGTGTGTGTGTGTGTGTGTGTGTGTGTGTGTGTGTGTGTGTGTGTGTGTGTGTGTGTGTGTGTGTGTGTGTGTGTGGTGGTGTGTGTGTGCGTGCGTGCGTGCGTGCGTGCGTGCGTGCGTGTGTGGTTGGTGTGTGTATGTATGTGTGTTGGTGTGTGTATATGTGTGCGTACGTGCGTGCGTCTGCGTGTAGGCGTGCACGAGCACGTGTACATGTGGTGAGTGTGTGTGTGTGTGTGTGTGTGTGTGTGTGTGTGTGTGTGTGTGTGTGTGTGTGTGTGTGTGTGTGTGCGTGCGTGCGTGCGTGCGTGCGTGTGTGCGTGCGTGCGTGCGTGCGTGCGTGTATGTGTGTTGGTGTGTGTATGTATGTGTGTTGGTGTGTGTATATGTGTGCGTACGTGCGTGCGTCTGCGTGTAGGCGTGCACGAGCACGTGTACATGTGGTGAGTGTGTGTGTGTGTGTGTGTGTGTGTGTGTGTGTGTGTGTGTGTGTGTGTGTGTGTGTGTGTGTGTGTGTGTGTGTATGTGTGTGTGTGTTTGTATGTGTGTGTGTGTGTGTGTGTGTGTATGTGTGTGTGTGTGTGTGTGTGTGTGTGTGTGTGTGTGTTTGTATGTGTGTGTGTGTGTGTGTGTGTGTGTGTGTGTGTGTGTGTGTGTGTGTTGTGTGTGTGTGTGTGTGTGTGTGTGTGTGTGTGTGTATGTGTGTGTGTGTGTGTGTGTGTGTGTGTATGTGTGTGTGTGTGTGTGTGTGTGTGTGTGTGTGTGTGTGTGTGTGTGTGTGTGTGAGTGTGTGTGTGTGTGTGTGTGTGTGTGTGTGTGTGTGTGTGTGTGTGTGTGTGTGTGTGTGTGTGTGTGTGTGTGTGTGTGTGTGTGTGTGTATGTGTGTGTGTACGACAGAAGTGACGTGCCAGGCTGCGTTCTTGAATCAAAGGTCGTTTACGCAACGTTCTGATACCATCTTTTCTGTTGTTCGTGTTTCTTTTGCCATCCATTTGTAGGCCTATATTCGTACGTTTGCCTAAATACAGTACATTTGGAGTGCCAAATGTCTAGATTTTTTTAAAATAACATAACAATCAATATACGCTTTTCAAATCAACTTTTAGAATGCTTTATATAAGTAACATCAATGCATAGCAATATGTGTAACTTAGAACTATCCGCATTACGATGTGTTGTGGAAACCAATAGTGATAGCTTCCCGTATTCCCTCTTAAGTGCTAATGACTGTCCGTGAAGCCCAGCTCTGTCCACGCGATAAATCGTCCATATCTAAGTTACTGACCTCGTCCACTACGGCCTTATCTTATTATCTCCCCCAGGGGAAGAGGTTTGTTTACAGAGATTAGTCAAGGCCACCTTCTAATTGTGTTTATTGAGACACGCGATCACCCTTATTGACCGTATCCACCAAGCGTTGTGATTTGTAGCGTACAGCGTAAAGGTTTAACTAGTAAAACGTATCATATGTTCCACTTGCGTTGAAGTATTTTTAAGTGTAGACCCTATGCATCTCTCCCAGCTTTGATAACAGAGCTCCCCGTAAGGTCAACGCCTCATTCATCACTGGAACAGTGGCTATCTCGTTTCGCTTTCGTAACGTAAAACCTCATCCGTCTTGCACCATACTGCCAGTTAACCTATTTGTTTTCCTTTTCATCCCGCTTTTGTCGATCCGGAAAAAATCGATTTCATCTAGAACATACTCCTTCTCGCGTATTCGCGATTTACATGTAATGTGTAATATAGTACGCTGGCATAATTACGCGAACATTCGTCTAATGAATTACACGCAAGCTACCCGCACATTTTTTGTTAGTCTGGTGATGTATAAAAACCAAGTGTCCCATAATAGCGATGAAGAACGCCGATGCACCGACTACTAAGACATATATATGTGCTTTGAGCTTTGACTGCCACTGCAGAATTAGATTGATTGTGATTTACGATGTTTTGGTAGGCAAAGTCGCTAAGCATCCCGCAGTAAAGTCGCGGGCTGGACGTCGGGACTCCAGTCCGAAGCCCGTATAAAGATCTCCTTGTCATTTGCGAGCCAGTTATACTCGCGTTATACTGTGATTGATTCCTGTAGTATCTCCAGTTTCTCCCCTCGTCGACTGTCCCCAAGTTACTCCCACGAGTCATTTTAAGCTCACGGACCTTTACAAAAAGCGATACACTTTATTCGCGAAAATCTCACGAAATATGTCAGATCACGTGACGATGTTGCTCAGCAACGCAAACATTTCTGGAATTATCGCTCGTCGTGCGTCGCTTTATCAGCATATGCAGGATCATAAACGGAATCATGGTTGACCACTGGAGGTCGCTGTCCTCAGATAAACCACGAATCGCTGCGAAAGTCGGCGACAACAAAGCTACGTACGTAGAAAGTCGTAAATGGGTTTTAGTGTCGTTTCAACTGTGCAGATAACGCGTCGAACTGCCGCTACGTGGCTCAGTTCGCTTATCTACGAAGCATACTGTGAAAACGTAGATCTATGTCCCGCTCACCGAGTAGAAACATCTTCGACGCTAGGGGGCGCTGTGGCGCAGTTGGGTTGAGTATCGGTAACCAATGTCTTGAGCCAAGATTCGACCGGGCCGAAATTCGACTTCGAATCTGGGCCCGCTGTCGAGTACAGTTAAAAAGGCGACAAGGAACGACAAGTGTGAAGTAGACAGTAGGTCAAAATATAGCTTAATTAATAATCAGTTGATGGAGCACAACTAGACTAAACAGTAATTACACACAACGACGAGTCCGCGATGGGACGTGGCTATTCACACAAATCCTCAGCGCATAACTGACAGGTCAGAATAATATTCGTTCAGCGTAAGTTAATGAGTGTAATGCTTCGACAAAAATAGAACAAAGTGTTTCAAGGTATATCAATATGCAAGCCCTCTAATTCCGTGGATGCTGTGCATAAAACATTTCGAAAGGTCTTTGGAGTCGCGAGGGCCGGGAGTCGAATCTGGGCCAGGTCGAATATCGGCCCACGACGCCGGAATTCTATTCTGCTGTGTCGAACTTTGAGCAAATTCGTTACACATTGTTGTTTTAGTTCGCTTAACTGTACGAATGCGTACCTGGGTATAGACATTTGTGAATACTATGTTTGCAATCTTTGCGCATCAATTGTAGCGTGGCTTTCGCGAGACGTTGAAATGATGTTCGATTGAAAATGATATGTCACAGAAAGGAATGTAAAGCGCTTTGACCAATCGTCAGGTCTGCATGGTGCGCACAGTAAAACCATCTTTAGTTATTTCATGCACGTCAACAATGTGTCGTTTTACAGTAAAATTACACAGATTATATTGGGACTCATATTATCTACAGGGAATCATGTACGCGTACACATAAACCGCACACACGCGTACGCACAAACAATCGCACACACGCACGTGCGAGGGAATAAAATGAAGACGGATCAATCAGGTTCAGGCGTACACAAAAGTATTCATACAGCAACAGAATAATAGTCATCCAACCTTGAAATCAATTGAGCAGGCTGGACCTTGCCGCAGCGTCGAACCGCGGCGGCCAGGAAGCCGGACGACAGCCCGCCCGTCACCCTAAGCTCCCGTGGCCGGAGTGGTTAACGGCGTAGACAAATTCAACACTGATCGCATAAATCTTCTGTCAACGAACAAAAGATCGCGCGTCACCGAGAGCACGTGTTCAATTAGGAGAATCGATGGAAAGATCGCGCGCGACAGATCCCGGTCCACATGGAGACAGTCGAGCCGTCAACCACGTGTGGACGGCGACAGAGAGTCCTGGAGATAATGTGAATTTACACGTGGACGTAGACGTGGACGTGGACGTGAAAGGTTAATATATATATATATATATATATATATATATATATATATATATATATATATATAGTACCATGCAGTTCTACAGCCAGCCGCCGTGTGGAAACTTGAACAATTTCGTTCACTCTGCGTTGCCTGTGTGTTACGGAAAAGTGTCGTAAACCATTGGTCCATTCCACCACTAGAAGCCACACTACCAACAGGACATGGAATATGAACTAACTGAGCTTGGATCCCAGTTTCTAAACTTCCCATGCAATGCCTATAATGATCTTTAAAGGTATCATGTTGCTTGATTTAACTAGCGAAGAAAGACGAAGGAAAAATACAATTTTTCCAATGTTGCATTGGCCTATCAACAAACGTGACGTTGTCCGTGCATACCTAGCGACAGGTCGGTCTACCAACCGCTGTGTTATTACGCCAGCGATCAGCGGCGATATAGTGCGGTCGTTGGAAGCATGTTACGCACAAGCATAATATTACCTCACCGAGATCGACAACCGCAGTACAATGCCGAAAACATGTATCACGTCTAACTGCTCTTAACCGAGTCATCTTTACGACGAAGCGTAGGACGGACTGCATTGTTGACGTATGACCTTTGTACAATTCATTGTCGGGTAACTTTTTTTTTAATCGTGACAATTCCGTCTGTATGACAGTAAACATTTATGCAGTGTTTGCCGGTGACCGTTGACATGTCATGTAAGATTAAAGCGGTAGCGCGTGGGTTGGATGACCGGTGGATGTGCTACATGCAGTTGCATAAAACACACCACGTGAACACTTCCTGTCGTAACTGGATACAAATGCCTAGTTACAGCATTGACTGAAGCAAGCCAACAATGGGTTTCCATTGTACATCAATACCTACATATTGGTGCGAGACAGCGGACGGCCGCGCTGACAACAATGCATGGCGTTGTTTGACGTTCAAAACACTCAGTCCGTTAACAATACCCCAATGTTGTTTTTTGAATTCATCTCAAAGCAGCCGCAGCGTTTTCAGCTTACATTCAACATAATCGTCTCATATTGGCAATATTTTATATCCTCGCATTTTTCGTCATGTTTTTCTTACTCAAAACTTTTTTTAATATGATTTCGGCACTGGGTGCTCAGAATTCACGTTGACAAACACTCTAGAATGGTTTGAATGTAATTTTAAACAATATGATATTTCTCTAGATTAATATTGTGAGCTTACTATACTGTCGTGTGTCCTTTTCTGAGGGTGAGCATAAATCGCAGACTATATGCTAATGTTCTCGTCTAGTCACGGCAATCCTGTCCTATCTACAAAGACACTTGCTGTAGTCATGCGATGATGTCTCGCCGACCCACGTGTTAGTCCATTCTCTGTCCTCTCCGAGACTGCGTGACCAGTGCATAGCCTTCTGATTGCGGAAATCAGAATGTAGTTTCTCTCTTCCGGACGTCGCCTGTCTCACAAAACAGCTGCCTGATGTCTTCGAGCGGTCTTGTGGTTGTCGCACAGTAGTTTACGTAATGCGCCAACATTAATCGATTTAGCAGTCGCGAATCTGGTTGTGCAATCGCTTTAGTAAACGGGTGTAACATATTTGAACAAATGAGTCTGCATGTCCTAACTAATCGATGTTGGTTAATTGCTTTTTTCAACATCATTTTTAAATACGACGAGAAAAACGCTTAAATTGTTCACGTAATACGCCCACATTAATCGATTTAGCTGTCGCGAATCAGTTTGCGCTATAGCCTTAAAATAATTCTAATTAAATAAATGAGTGTAACACATATGAAAAACCGAATCTGTTTCTCCTTGCCGATACTGGTTAATTCCACTTTTTTCGAAAAATACGACAAACAAAAAGATTCGTTAATTTCATTTTGTTGCGAAATCATTGCTTCAAAACGACTCGAACCGAGCAAGAGTCTGCAATGCTTGTTTGCCGCATGTACCCATTCGACTGGTGACATTTCGGCTAGGACGTCGTCGCAAGGTGATGTGCGATATTAACACTCCAATATCCTTATGCAACTTTCACCTTTTGGTCAATTGTCAGTCTGTGCGCGCTACCAGGTGAGTCCAAATGGATGCCCAACCACCGAAGTTTATTTCCGTCTTCTCCCTCGATTCCACGCTGACCTTCTGCCGTTGTCTCGACGTCTCGCGCGGCTGAAGTCTGTGGTCCTGGATCGGCGGCATCTGCACATCGCGCGCAAGGTGCACAGGTGTTGACGAGCCGCTTTAAGTCGAAGGAGACGTTCTCCCTAAAGGACAGCACCCATCTCGTCCCCAGGGACGTATATGCCAGCCAGACACTTTGATCTCCTTGATGTCCGGTCGGTTATCGTCATGTTGCGCGAATAATGGACCCACGAGCATTACTGTCCAGTCCGGCCACTTATCGTCTCGTTAGAAATTATACTGGACAGACGTCGCTTTTGTTGATGTTGCGGCTACCGGGAGAGTTTCAAAGAGGTAAGATCTCACAGAGTACGATATTGTGCGACTATATGATTGCTGCTGGCTCACTTGCATGATAGAACACCATTTCGAATCAGTTTTGAAGCCACCTGCTTCATTGTAATGACGGCGCGAAGAAGGACATATTCACCACTGTATGTATAACATACCTCCAGGTGCCCAGTCGTACAGCTGAGTGACATGGTTCAACATAAAGTGACCAATCGAGCCACGTAAATCGGAATGGCAGCGAACGATTCGAATCCACCTCTGTGAGAGTTCTTGTTATCGTGATACAAAGCAAATCGCAACATCTACGAACGTGTCTGATCAACCAACATAAATGACCTTGTTCAGTTTCAAATACGTACAGAATAAAGCATTTTGCATCAATACATAAAGGGTGTTTGATCGTGCATCGGTTCTCTCTCTTCTGAGCATTCACCAATGACCCTCCAAGAAAAGGTTTGCTTGTACTGGTGCTGGACACCTCGTACAACTCACCAACAGACTGTCGTCTGTGCGAAACTAGCCAACTTACACAATCCGTATAATATGTTCACAACTTTCTAAGTACAAACAACATTGTAGTCATTGTAGTCATGTTTCAAGCTCTTAGTCATTGGTTCTTTGCATGGTCAAACCCCATTGTCATGATTTCTGACATTTCAGAGTCACCATCGTCGGCTTTTGTTGTGCCCCAAGATAGGCTATGTTGTTCCTTGTACTCTGGTACACGTGGCTGTCTCTCTCGGCATGCGCTGTGTGTGTTTTGGAACAATAACTCACCTGTTCAGTCGATGTTTTCTCCGTAAGACGTTGTACACGCAGTTAGACGTGTGCCATCGGCCTCTGGGGCAAACTTTAATTGTTTCTGGACAGGAGGCATTGCACATGGTTACCGAGCCGCTCCAGCACATACTAGACGTCATATATCACATCCGTAGACCTTTATTCAACGCTGCAAAACCACATCCGGATTTAATTTAGAAATATCAACAATTAACTGACACCCGACAGTCGGAATTACACCGCGCAGCGACGTCACTTGCAGTGGTTGCAGTCTAATCGCCTTGTGTCAGCACTAAATTTCAAGCTAATACAAAAATAAACGTTGGGCCACATAAACTGTAATCTGAAATGTTATGAACATCTGCAAACTAGTGCATTTTCAACAAGAAACATATAACAAAACGACAGTCTTACTTTTTAATATTCACACATATGTACTGATAAATTGATGTAATTAGGTTCAATAAAAAATACCTATGAATGGACAATTTCTTAATGTTTCCACACTTTATCTATCTGATCAGATGTTTTAATATATTGCATATAATGCGAAATACTTCGGAATAAGTTCAAGCAATGTGCGCAGCTGCATAATTTTCTAAAATATCGTCGGCCCAGCAGGATGCTGAAGAAATGCTTCAACTCTTTCGTCTATCAACCAGTACATGCAACTGCGACGCTTGCCACATCAAACGACCTTGACCTTTCTATATGACGTCCACTTTACTTTGTAGATAGTGTCGGTGTTGCGTCGTTTAAACGAAACAATGGGTGCCACGTGCGACAGCATCGCTTGCAACATCAAACGGCTTTAACTTTTTCTTAATAACGCCAACGCCGCCTCGTCGTTTGCGACAGCGTTACATCTTGTAAATCCGGTTTCAGACGACAGCGTCCGGCGCATTCAAACTCACCAATCACGCACAGTCTACGTCGTTGCGATGAACGTTCATTCTCCCGGAAGCTGCGCCGACGCCGTTGCGCATACAAATGACGCGAACCAATCAATACTGCGCAGGACCGGACAAAATGTATCCGACGTCGCTGATTCGGAATGTTTTGTCGATGCTTTATAACAAGAGAGCTGTCTTGTCGGAGAACGAGATGTAATGGACGGCTTGCTGTACCCTCCATCACTCGTCGCCAGGGGATCGACTGCTATTTATTTTGCCATCGGCG
>JAODUO010000848.1:267500-280000 GCA_025642075.2 Ridgeia piscesae | reverse complement strand
TAACAATCGTCAGAATTACTCGTACCTAAATCATCAGGACACACACACACACAGTTATGTATATATATCCACATACACACACACTCATGCATACACACACACACACGTACGTGCGTGCATGCGTGCATTGCGCACACAAGACGCACGCACACGTAATAATATGCGCATGCACATGCATGCACATGCATGCATGCATGCATACACACGTGCACATGTACATGCACATACACATGCACATGCATGCATGCACATGTACATGCGCATGCCATGCACGTGCACATGCCATGCCATGCACATGCCTGTGCACATGCGCATGCGTGCACGTGCGCATGTGTGCGCATGCGTGTATGTATACGTGCACGTGTGTTAGTATTTGTCACATTATTTACATTGTCTCATCAGTACATGCACATGCATGTGCCCCTGCACGTGCCCGTGTAACCATTTATATTGTATTATTTGTTGCACATTGTAAATGTGCAGTGTACAGCTGTAATATTATAACAGTTTGCAATGTGTGTGTTGCAGCCCAGTAGCTGTACAGTGTGTTGTGCAGCTGCTGCATCTTGTGTGTGTGTGTGTGTTGTGCATGCATGTGTATGCGCATGCGCACACATACACAGTGCACATGCACGTACACACGCGCCATCTCGATTAGAGTTAGACTGCTGCTTCCATTATTATCTTTTACTTTTTTATTTGATTTTTAATATTTGCTGTTAACATTATTAATGTCATTATTAAATAATCTATGTATTATTTGAACTGGTGCACTTATTATTATCAATATTATTAAATACATTATTAATTAATGCTTCATTGTGTATATTACTTTATTCATATTATCATTGTTATTATGACTAAATAACGCATTATCAAAACTTTAAAGCTTTGAATCAGATGTTGATCTAATCGTTATAGGATTCTCTTTCATCAATTTTTGTTCTGCTAAATCGTTTAGTTGGATTGGATTTAAACAGGTTCATCTTTTACCTTTCTAAATTTGCTTTCATTTATTCATTTCTTCTTTATTTCTTTATTTATTATTTTTTATTCATTATTTCATTCATTGTTGTTTATATTTCTTCTTTCTTTTCATTATTTCTTTTCATTTATTGCTTTAACTGTTTATTTCATTATTTCTTTATTTATTTCATTTGTTTCATTTCTAGCTTCATTTCATTTTACTTTATTCTTTAATTTCTTTATTTGTTTCTTTATTTTCTTTAATTTTCATTATTCTTTTGTTATTTCAATTTCTTTCATTTAATTTACTTCTTTATTTTCTTTATTCATTCTTTCTTTGTTTCATTTGTTTATTTCTTCTTTCTTTTTTTCTAATTTTCTTCTTTATTCTTCTTCATTTTTCTTTTTGTTTCTTCACTTCTTTGTCCCACATAGTGATCTTTATCCACTCTCTTTGTCTGTTTGTTTTGTTTGACTTCTTGCTTCATTTCATTCTTTCTTCTTTATTTCATTGTTTCTTGTTGTTTTTTGTTTAATTTTGTTCAATTACACTATTCATTTCGTTTACTTTATTTCTTTCATTTATTTGACTTAACGCGACATAATTCTTTTTCTTTAATTCGTGTTTATTTATTTCATTTGTTTCTTTATTTATTACTATTTATTTGTTTATTATTAACGATTATCATGTAATATAGTTATCTAGGATATCGATAAATATGGATCTATCTAATATCCTGATATCATTATCATTCCATAATTATATTTATAATTATACATTTATTCGTTATTGTTATTTTCATTTATATGTTTTCACATATATTATATTATAAATATCAAATATAATTCTTAATTATAAACATAGAACTATGTCAATCTCGTTACTAAATTCCACCTCATCTCATCCATCCCCAAATCCGTCGTCCTCGTCCCTCCGTCCCTCCGTCCAATCTCGTCATCATCTAATTCATCTGTTAAATCGTCATCAGGTATCATCTGATTATCAATTATCGATATCGATCTTATCTTTATCATCTCTTTGTCTAATATCCTCTACATCTGTCCTCCTCTATTTAATCATTCTTTATCCTCTTTTTGTTTAACGCTTGAGGAGAGAATGTGGAGATGAGAGAGGAGGAGGCTGATGTAATCAGTACAACTAAGACTTTTCTTTCATCATTTGTTATGATATTTAGGTGCGATTCAGTTATTAACTGATTACATACTAAGCTTATCGTAAATCGGCTAACTCGTTGTATTACTTTGATTCACCATTCTTTAGCACTTCCTTTGTAGAAATAAAGCTTTAATGTCAGTCCTTCAACTATTACTACAAATAATTAACGCTTGGTTGACTTTCAGTTGGTCGTTAACTTCTCACCAGCGGTTCAGCTTTTACTTCTGGATCATTTTCTTTAACATACGATCGTGAGCATAATGAAAAATTTGACAATCTTAGATAAAACCTTTACTATTTTATCTTGATTAATTCTCAACTTTATTCATTTCTTTCCCCTCTATTCTTAAACAGTTTGTATTCATTCTCTAACTATTTTGATACCTTTACAGGTTTCATTGGCTTTATTTCTTTTTAGAAATAACAAAGCATATAATTACTCCATGGCGAACCATTAATATAAAGAAGAGCTTTAATAAAAATTATAACGACGTTTTTATTAGTATTAGTCTTTGAACTCTCCCTGCAATAGTGTTTCACAGAATGAGCATGAATTGAAACAAATCTCCATACTTCGTGCAGAAGAGGGTAGGGAAGGAGGAAGAGAGAGAGAGAGGAGAAGAAGAAATTGAAAATGAAACAAAGTATTAGAACAAAACCACAACAAAAGTTAGTAAATTGGGCGAGCAAACAAATGAAAGAGAGAGAGAGAGAGAGAGAGAGAAGAGAGAGAGAGATACAAATAGAGACAGAGATATATAGATAGATAGAGAGAGAGACTGGAGGAGAGAGAGAGAGAGAGAGAGCAGAGAAAGAGATGTAAGCGAAGGACGAAAGAGACGATACATTATAATTTCACAAATTATATACCCCATATATGTGAATGAAGTCTGAAAAACGTGAATACCGTAGCGTAAAAAACGTATAGTTTGAAGAGAGAGAGAGAGAGAGAGAGAGAGAGAGAGAGAGAGAGAGGGAGAGAGAGAGAATTAGTTGGAGTGGAAGGCTGAATAAAAAGTGGGGAATTGAAACATTGCTAAGTGCCCCTTATGTCGGACCTTGACCACAAAGCTGGTTGGACATGACAGTGTTTGAAAACTCCACATTCTACTTCGCGATCGCTTTTGCTGATAATATATTGTTCGTGCTGTGACACACCATAACAAGAATATCATCAGCCAAACGGTGGCCTAGCGATGCAGGAGGTCACGCTCCCATAACTATTTATGCACGACCGTAAAATTATATTGGCTCTTTTTTCCCAATGGCCGTTCTCGCAGACGGCGTAATACAAAAAAAAAGATTTCACGCTAGTTAGGTAGCGCTGATATGCCAGTGCAGGTTTAGTGCCCGGTTGCGCAGGAAGTAGATCATTTGTCCTGATCCGGGACTCGGAGACGCCGACGGGATTACTGTCTGTCTGTCTGTCTGTCTGTCTGTCTGTCTGTCTGTCTGTCTGTCTGTCTGTCTGTCTGTCTGTCTGTCTGTCTGTCTGTCTGTCTGTCTGTCTGTCTGTCTGTCTGTCTGTCTGTCTGTCTGTCTGTCTGTCTGTCTGTCTGTCTGTCTGTCTGTCTGTCTGTCTGTCTGTCTGTCTGTCTGTCTGTCTGTCTGTCTGTCTGTCTGTCTGTCTGTCTGTCTGTCTGTCTGTCTGTCTGTCTGTCTGTCTGTCTGTCTGTCTGTCTGTCTGTCTGTCTGTCTGTCTGTCTGTCTGTCTGTCTGTCTGTCTGTCTGTCTGTCTGTCTGTCTGTCTGTCTGTCTGTCTGTCTGTCTGTCTGTCTGTCTGTCTGTCTGTCTGTCTGTCTGTCTGTCTGTCTGTCTGTCTGTCTGTCTGTCTGTCTGTCTGTCTATGGGTCGGCTAGCCAGCCAGCCAGCCAGCCAAGCAGACAGCCAGCCAGCCAGCCAGCGCAGCCAGCCAGCCCAGACAGACAGACAGACAGACAGACAGACAGACAGACAGCGTGCTTGTGTATTGGGGTCCATGTGTGTGGGCGCGCGTGCGTGTGCGTATGTATGTGGGTGCATGCGTGCGTGCGTGCGTGCGTGCGTGTGTGCGTGCGTGCGTGCGTGCGTGTGCTATCATCGCCAAGTGTTGCTGCTATATCGTCATCACACATCGCTCAACTGTGGTTGTTTTCTATATCTCATCCAACAATTCGATACCAATCAATGTGGAACATTTCGAAAACAACTTCACTATTTTGACGCGCATCGGACCACCGCGTTGCTGCCACGCTGCCAAACAGCCACTACACATGTAAACATGTGTTCAGAATTATACTATTGTCCTGCAGTCAACCATCTTTCCGTGTTCACATTGTATCTGTCACAGCACCAGCGGCCGCCTATCTGTATTTGCGTGCTTCTGGCCGTAGATAGCAGCATAGCGCCTCGCTCGCCCCATCTCCTGTTTTTACAGTGCGCTTTGATGTCGCTAGCAGGCCCGCCGCTCAGACTGGGTCGCCAAGTCGACTCGTCTTGGCAACGATCTGCCACTGGCACTGGTCAATGCCCTTGTCTTTAAGATCTTTTTTGATTACATCCGTATATAAATTATTAACGCGCGACGTTTTCCGACAGTTTACAGGTGAAAAAACAACAGATCTAAATTGTAATCCATCACGCGCTGTCTCGCGCCTGTCGCCGAATTGTGGTTGAGTTGCACGAACCCACATATTTCGTGCAATAGTACAACATGGTTGAGTGCTTCCTCAGGTAACAAGTGTGGTGCAATATTGACCCAATGCTCTGGTGTGTATTATGTACTGGTTCAGTCAGGTTCAGCAGCTAAACATTGCACTGTGGATGATCACACCGTTCTTGTTTACGCTGGAAACTTTTATACACGCATATGTATAAAATATATATATATATATATATATATATATATATATATATATATAGATAGATATGTATGTATAAGTATATATATATATATATATATATATTTATATGTATATGTTTTATATATATATATATATATATATATATATATATATATATATATATATATATATATATATATATACATAATGGTCATTCCCGTTATATTCAATTATAAATGATCAGCGGTCGAGACGAGATCGCTCGACAACAGACGCTGCTGCCGCAAACAGAACGTTAAACCAGGCACCTGCGACGCTGACGATGGCGTCATAAATCCTTATTTAAATTGGCGCTGCAAGTCACACTTGGATATTGCTTAATGCGTTGAACTACAACAGCGACGTCGTGTGTTTTACGCATGCGACACCATAACCCGTTGACATATTTTTGCGGCGCTGTTCTGGGATTACCGTACGTCATTTTGCGCCACAAGACAATTAGATTCACATTAAACTAGCATCTGCGACTCAGTTGTTCTTCGTGCGAAGCCATAAAAAAGGTATTTCGGCGACAGCTGCACTAAGACCGACATTTCTGTCGACGTCACAGATGACGTTATTTTTGTGCGTGACTAGTTTGGCTTAGGTTTTTTTTTAAATTAGACACGCCCTGTACAACGTGATACGTACCGTCACTGGGTTTCCGTCGAAGCCGATGTTGAAAATGAATTTTAATATTGCGACTCGTTTTAAGTGTAAACTGTAATGTTCATTTTTTATGTTTAACTGTTTATGTGCAGCCTTAAATGACGTTTTCGACGAATGAAAAAATATACACCCGTCAAAAATAACATAACGAGGTGTCCCAAAGCGTACACAGCCCTACTGAAAGAATATCGAATACTTTTCGCTGCTGACACAACAGTCTGGTATAACTTGCTTTTTAAGTCACGTGGAAATAACGACACTTTAACTCGTTTATGTCCCAGACAACGGACACCCTCTGACGACCGTCAACCCGTCAACGACAACTAACACTGAGATGATGGCGACGACCACAAAACCAAACCGCAATCACCTGTTCGTTAACTTGGCCAAAACAAACGACCGCAGTTCGCGCGTGGCTGCATTATACTAGGCCCTTATTGCCTGCGTAAATAGGGCAGCGTCCGTCGAAAAAAGTGCGACGTACGAGCCAATTACGTCGCGAATGTTGGCTTACGGCTGTGCCAAATTACAAACACTCGCCAATGTCGTTTGGCTGCCCTAAAAAATGACACATTACGAGTGCGCGCGCTCGCTTTTGTTTGTCTATAAGTGACGCGCGCCGAAAATAACCTGACGCTTGCTGCGGCTGGCCGGTGTTGCTGATTGGTGTGTATGACTGTATATATACTCGCGTCGTAAATGCGCCTTTTTGTCGTACATCTTCGTAACGACTACATCAGGAAGTTAACGCTTAGGTCTAAAACTGTCGTTACTGCCGTCGTTCGGTCAGCCAGACGAAACAGCACACGTGTTTTAGAGATCTAGATAAAGGCATACACCATAACGTGGTTTAACAATACCAGAGAACGTGATGCTATTACATAAAGATGCGCCAAATATGAATATACTGTAATATTTAACGAGCATTTATTACGAACGCATTGGTCGTTGCGGAGAAATTGATCAATGCCAAAATGGTCTTCAAATTAAAAATTAAAGAGGACAGTTTAACCAGAGGGTCTTTAGGAACACGTATGTGTATATCGAATTTGAAAAAAGCAGGTAAACACTCGCAGGATGATAAATTAATATAACGACGCTGGTAATAGTAACAATGTAGAAACATTTAATATAATAATCACACATGGTAAGTGCGGGCTATGCATGGGTGAAATATTGCTGGACTGTCAATAATGTAAATCCTATCTTATCCCCATGCTATATGGAGATATTAGTCATGCACACTATTGTTGTACACTTTGGTATCGAAAGGTTAAATAATTTATGGGAAGTGTCATTGTCGTTCATAACATGATTAAAATATTTTTCTTTTTAGTACACGCATTTTCGTACAACTATCGGTAATATAATATAAAATGCATTTTATTTCTAAACTTGTCACTCATCTTACATCTGAACGGTCAACATACTAGACTATGAACGATGTCTTTATGACAACACACCAAAAGACTCGGCAACTGTAGCCGCAATCGATCAGTTTGAGCCGAGTCAGCGCACCATGTGATTATCGCTTCCTCTTGGATTATCCGGTGTGGCCGACGCGGATTAGTCTAGTACAAAGAGGTAGCAGCTTGAGCCATTTCCGTCGACAAAACACGTCCATTTTTTCCACTGACCCAATGGCTTCTGTTGACCCAGTGGCTCCCGTCGACCGTTGATGATTCGTCAGTTGACCGGTCTAGACTGGATGACACATTGATTCCTGAATTTGGTTTCTGCGTAGAGTTCATCTTCAGGGTGACCTAAAGGTGTTTGTGCGGTGTCATTGCAATGATTGCATGAAGATGAATTAAAGCAATTGTGTAAACAACAATACCTGTAATTAATATCGTAATTATCGTAATTACTATATCCAGTTTTTATTATCAAGTAACAAAGTCAGTCAAACCGCTGAACATTTGCACCTTCTAGGATATTTGTAGGACAACGTTGGTTTAGCGAAAATGATTAAACTGATAAATGTCATGCCGCAAAATAAAACTAATTGCACACATAAACAGTATGTACGCCGCGACTTTGAAGGTCGTGATAGTTATGACAGTAACACAGGCAAACTGTGACGTACACGGGGTCCGTCAACTCTCCGAGTCGTTGCGATCAACTTTGTTGTAGATCTTGTCTACTAATCAGTCTATAATCGCTTTGCGCTATTCGTTGACACATAAACAATGTCAGCGTTTGCGTCATTAATATTCTTAGGAGAAGCTGTTGTAACTCCCGGCGAAGTGAGCTAAAGTATATCTAGCTGGTTGGCGCTGTGCTGTTGTTGTTCTCTGACTGGTAAATTGGCTATAAAGACCACTTAACGACGACCCCGTTCAATGCAAATTACATTATATCCTTAACAACATTAAAAGGTATGTTATTATTGTTCACACAAACGTCACCTGAAAACTAAATAACATCAGCCGCGGCGACATCAGTAGCGGCAATGACAACAACAACATTTATAACAACAAAAACCTGTGGCAGTGCGACAACAACAATAATAATCAGCAAAACTAGCAACAGCACCAGTTGTAGCAACAACAAAGTAAACAATACCAACTTAATCACTTGATTAAAGTGGTCTGGAGTATAGCACGAGTAATAGCAACGACAACGACAACGACAACGACAACGACAACGACAACGACAACGACAACGACAACGACAACGACAACGACAACGACAACGACAACGACAACGACAACGACAACGACAACGACAACGACAACGACAACGACAACGACAACGACAACGACAACGACAATGTATCTACAACAACATAACCAAAAAACAACAATAATTAAACACCTGCAATTACGACAACAGAAACAACAACAAACAAACTGAACCCATGAACAGCAACAACACCGACGACAACAGCAATGGCAACAACAGCTATAATGCAGCTGCAGCCGACCGACCATACAGCCTTGGTCTGCAGTCTGACGTGTGACGTCGGACGACGTGTATGACGCGGTAATACTTCAGCGCCCGGCTCGGCTCATTACCGCCGTCTTCATTACCCGTCGCATGATTTATACATGAGCATCATTGTAGTGCGCTGGAGCGGCTTGTTTCGAGTGCGACCTCGACGTCAGAGATGTTGATTTGTGGTAATAAGCCAAAGTACGTTGAGCGAAAGAAAAACATCAGTGGTTTGGGGAGCGACGTCGTACCGAAGCGAATGCTCCTGGGAGAATTGTTTAGCCTGAACGGAAACCGCCACAGTTCAGTGGGGAAATGCGAAAACAACATTGTGTTTTGTTTTGAGTAGTACAAAGAATAATGTAGATTAATAGTATTGGTCGCATTGGCGAGATGGTTTCCAGAATGGTTGTAGTTGGTGCTGGTATGGATTATATTAATTACGAGGTTTCACCTCATAAATAAGGACATTTAAGAGCAATAGCAAATAGATTCCACGACAGTGGAACATAATGATTCGTATTATAATACCAAGTTCGGATGGTGACCTTAATATAGATGTACCGATGCATTAAACAATTATGCAAAAAACACTAACATATGTATACCCATGTACACAACAAACATGCAACAAGCAAGCACATTCTTGCAAACACATATAAGCGAATATATTAACACACACATAAGCTCACACGCACGCATGCACGCACGCACGCACGCACGCACGCACGCACACACACCACACACACACACAAGCTCACATGCATGCACGCACGCACACACACACGCACGCACGCACGCACGCACGCACGCACGCACGCACGCACGCACGCACGCACGCACAACACACACACACACACACACACACACACACACACACACACACACACACACACACACACACACACACACACACACACACACACACACATAACATTCCGATATTCCATAATCTGCAATCTGTATGAACCGAGGCATTACACATGGTTAGTGGAATCGATCTAGCAGCGATATAACTCATAAGAGGATATCGCTGTTCCGTCGTCTCCCGTGTGTCTTCTAGCCCTGGGCGTGGTTTACTCGTCGAGTGAAATACGCCTCAGAAACACCGTAGTAATAACGCAACGATCATTTTCTAGTGCCTCGCCGGCGACGGGGCGTGCGAAGTTAATGCCAGTGTCAGCGTAAATCCCGCGAATTAGTGCCAGTCGCTTTTTATGAGGTCAACTGACAAAAATGTTATTACGACATGTCCGTCGTATTTACGACTCGCTTGATGAATCGGCCGCCTTTGCTGGATCGCGAGGAAGCTGTCGCGGTCGGTGGTGAGGTGACATGATTACATTTAGTCACACAGAAAGCTGCATTTTATCAACAGTATGAACTGCATTTGAGTTCTGCTATTTCGAACGCGAAATGTTATAAACAATATTAGTACCAGTTTCATATGTTATAACCAGCGAAAAGTAATTTATAGTTCACGCATTATCTCATGTGTGCAAGAATTCAGTGGGAAGCATTAAGCCACGCAACAATTACCGACGAAAACAACCTCGTTCACGTAACTGTGTACACCATTGTCAATTGGCAGATATGATTTATGCAGCTGAAATAAAGTGGAGAGAGTTTAAAAATGATAGAAAAGGATAATAATAAAGCTATACGGTGTCTAGCATTCGCGATTGAGAGACTGCGTTATTGTGCTGCTTTATTCAAATGCGAAGAAGGAACAGTTTGATAGTTGACCAAACCCTGTATGTACCTATGGCCCAAGACGTCGTATAAACGGAATTGTTAGTACTTTGGCTCAGGTATGTACATTGTATGTCCTTACGCAGGAAAACAGTGCTAAATAACGTAACATAAGTCATGTTACGTTATTTAGCACTGTTTTCGTTGGTTGCAAAACGCTCATATATAAATATTTACTCTCGTAAATAACGCCAGGTTGACGACGATGTAAACTAATACTTTGGCCTTCTTGTTTCGGTCGATGAAGGCCAGCGGCATAAGTCTTTGTAGTGGGTCTCTTTTGAAGTCGGCTAAGTGATGGCTCTTACTTTCTCTGAGGTGAAGGGACTTTGCGAGTCGAGAGATTATCGAACTTCACGTAGTGTGTGGACACATATCATAACGTTTCCGACAATATTGGCCTGTTCTTTCCCGGGAGCAGAATCAAGATTAACGATCCACTATGGTGGCACATGGGTGAGATTCCGCTCTGTGTAAAACATGTGAGTTATTGCAAAGCGGCTAGATTGATTTACGAATTTGGGCGATGTCGTCAATGATACGTGGTGGTTGGGGCGACTGTGTCTGTATTCCGTCATAGTAATTACCATAACGTTTAAAGTTCATCCTATTTGGAGCGACATCGTTGAAATTCCGTCTGGGTAGTGCGATGTCATCAACATTTCATCCTAGTTTGTGTGACGTTTTTGCAATTCCATCTCAGACTGTGCCAACTCGTTTAAAGGCTCGCTTTGTTAATGTCATCTCGTCGAAATTCCGCCTCTTAGTCTTTGCTGTACCGTTGGAAATCCTTTCAAAACACTGCGACGAAACCGTTGAACATTCCTCGCCAATCGCCGTCGACGTGCTATCATCGCTAATAGTCGTTTCATTTAGTACAGTACCACCTGAGTGACAATGGGTGGTACTGTACTAATACAGGACTTAGGGTTAACTATTAGTGCTGACATGAAGGTATCAGAGCAGTGTGGAATTGCAGCAGCGAAGGGAAACCAAATTCTTGGATTAATTAGGCGAAATATAGTGTACAAAGAAAAAGAACCAATAATACCGCTGTATAAAACAATAGTTAGGCCTCACTTAGAATATTGTATACAAGCATGGAGGCCATATCGCAAGAAGGATATTGATATGCTAGAAACAGTACAAAGGAGAGCAAACAAAATTATACAAAAACTCAGGAATATTAGTTATGAAATGCGTCTAAAAGAATGTGGTTTAACAACACTAGAAACCAGAAGATTGAGAGGAGATCAGATTGAGGTGTTTAAAATATTGAATGGATATGAAAATATTGACAGAATTTTTTTTTCACAGTCAAGAAAGAGAGAAGGACTAGAGGACATGGAGTTACATTAGCAAAGAAGCAGTGTAGACTAGATATTAGAAAATTTTCATTTTCACAAAGAACAGTAAAGAAATGGAACAGATTATCAGCTGATTGTGTAGGTGCTAGTAGTGTTAATATATTTAAAAATAAAATCGACATATACCTAAGACGGGCGGGGTATACTTAGATAGATACGTTGGACTCTCGATAAGCCAAATGGTTTCCTAGTCCACCTGCCATCTACAGTTGAATCTCTAGGTTAAATAAAATTTTCGGACCGAACTAGTTTCCCTCTTTCGGACGTTACACGACGACCTTTGACGCGATTACAACAAGCAGCGATTACACGGGCAGGCGATTCGTGCACGTGGCCGGTGTACCGCGGCGGCGGTGGCTGGATGCAAGGCGAGGCAACGGCACCGGTCTCGCCGCAGTACGGCACAACTCAGTGGCCACAGCGCTCGCTCACGCTCGAACGTCGAACCTACGCCGCTGCCGTCGCTCGCGCCGCTTCCAGGGCCGACCTACGTGACGCGACCGGAGAGCCGGCCTACGGCTCGGACATAGGCGGTCGTACGGATGCATACACATACGTGCACGCGCGAACACGTGCGGGCTGGCCTACGTTGGACTAACAGTCGGTTGATATGCCGCGTGGAGCCAGGACAGTAGCTGAGAGCTGCTATAAGGGATGACGTCTTAAGAAGGTATGTCACGCGGGGGTGTCATTATAACGAACGTGATCAAATGAACAGTACCGGTAAATGAGTTACGTTTAGGTGACTTATGAGTGTGTTGGCGCCACTGACGT
>JAODUO010000848.1:250000-262500 GCA_025642075.2 Ridgeia piscesae | reverse complement strand
TGTGAATGATGTTATTAGCGATTTACTGCCGAATTGTTTGGTGACGCGCAACAGGATTGGACCTAGTCTAGCGTAACGTGTCCGATATGGACAACACTGTGGCCCCCCTTTCGACAGTTCAGTGAAAAAGGACATCAATGAATGGGAGAGGATAGTGTGGCGGTAGCGAAGGGGAAGCGGGAGAGTGACAGACAGACAGACAGACAGACAGACAGACAGACAGACAGACAGACAGACAGACAGACAGACAGACAGACAGACAGACAGACAGACAGACAGACAGACAGACAGACAGACAGACAGACAGACAGACAGACAGACAGACAGACAGACAGACAGACAGACAGACAGACAGACAGACAGACAGAGACAGACAGACAGACAGACAGACAGACAGACAGACAGACAGACAACAGACAGAAAACATGATAGAAATGAAAAAGAATGACAACAACAGTAATGTGTGTTTGTCTGTCTGTCTGTCTGTCTGTCTGTCTGTCTGTCTGTCTGTCTGTCTGTCTCTGTCTGTCTGTCTGTCTGTCTGTCTGTCTGTCTGTCTGTCTGTCTGTCTGTCTGTCTGTCTGTCTGTCTGTCCGTCCGTCTGTCTGGCAGAAGAGGAAAGAGGGAAGAGGGAAGAGGGAAGAGGGAAGAGGGAAGAGGGAAGAGGAAAGAGGGGAGAGGGAAGAGGGAAGAGGGAAGAGGGAAGAGGGAAGAGGGAAGGGGGAAGGGGGAAGGGGGAAGGGGGAAGAGGGAAGAGGGAAGAGGGAAGAGGGGAGAGGGGAGAGGGGAGAGGGGAGAGGGAAGAGGGAAGAGGAAGAGGGAAGAGGGAAGAGGGAACAGATAACAGGTAACAGGTAACAGGTAACAGGATAACAGGTAACAGGTAACAGGTAACAGGTAACAGGTAACAGGTAACAGGTAACAGGTAACAGGTAACAGGGAAGAGGGATGGAGAGCGAAGATATTGTTAATAAGTTACCCGCCTAGGTGTCGGATTGTGTTTTTGTGGATCATAAAACACGAAGTACGTATTACTCTTAGTCACCTTCTCAGGTGAGACAGACACAACAAGTGTCCATCTGCAAATAATGTCTGCAAGAAATATGGATACAAGCGGCTTCTACGTCAATTACTATATTACTTGACCTTCTTCAAAGTCACATTTCCCTTCGCCAACCACGTCTGACGTTTCCGGAAGCTTTTGATGGAGCCGTGGTATGAAAAAATTCCTACGTCTGATTACTTTTGAATATCATATCACATTAGATCATGAAATGTGATTTCACTGCCAAGTCGCGGTAAAAAAATGGCACTGACGAACGTGACCTATTTTTCAATTACTGAGACAATGCAGAATATCGTGAACCGTTCCAAGAAACGTATATAAATGTTGAATATGACTTCCGGGTATAGCCAGGCACTGGCAGTGTATGGGTTCCGACTGGGACCGGTGGAACCACGCAAAATCGACAGAACTAGGGAATGACTCAGAACCGAAATATACCATAGAGCAAGTAGAAACTTTCGCTCACGTGGGTCGCCCTTACCCAAATATAACGTCGTTTCATGATTTAATTCTACCTACATACGAATCAGTCTGGATATCCGAGCATGGCGTTGTTATATCAGTACTGTTTCGGTCAATTGTATTAAGGTTATTAAGTTAATTATATGCGTTATACCCAGGCCCAGGGGCGCGCTTAAAAACCGACATCATTGCGTAGAAATGTCATATGGTTGTCATTTTGAACGGAATTTATGAAAACATTATAAGTACACCGTAAGATAAGCCTCTACAACGAGATACACAACGGTAAGCCACGGCGTTGCTGGGGCTGCCCTATGTCTAGAGGTGCCACTGCCGTCGTATTCGAACTGCCCTGGTTTGGCGCCAGTGTGAGAGAGGTCAGAGACCGGTTTGATGCAATCAAAGATAATTAGATATCATCGCCGAGATGCGATGATGACACCGCTGATTTCCCTAATGCCGGCAGCCAGACGCTTCTTGATTACGCTCCTATTCCGCAGGCATATTAACCAGTAAGATGTTTACCTGAGGAATGTTCTGGTAAATATTGAGCAAATATTTATTATACAGTTGTGGATATTCGCGTACGAATAGTCTTCGTGTATTAATTGCAGCGTGGCTGGATTCTTACCAGAGAAGTTGAGATGGAGTTCATTTGAACAGGTCTGCGAGGGAGTAAAGTATAAAGCGCTCTGAGAACTGCGCTATGCAAGAACTTACCTTATCCTGTAACAACATCAAATCACATCGTTGTTTCTCACCATGGCTGCAGCATCTGCGTGCGAATTTGTATAACGTAGTTGTTTTTTTTTCATGAAAAGCCCGAATCGATTCATGCGTAAACGGCAACGATCTGTGATGATTTAGATACCAATACCGGCCGTTGCATCCGTTAGGATTCGATGTCAACAAAAATCAGTCTTCTTTCAAGGACGAGGATATTAGTTTTTTTCTCAAATAAACTACTTGTGTCCGCTAACACGTGCTCGTGCGCGGGGTGATGTATGGCTTCAACGTGTCCTCGATACTAAATATTTTGTTAATAAACGAAAGATATTTCGTTCACTTGCAGAGTAGTGAAATACGTGTTACGCGGTCGAGACGTCAAATACTACGGCTCGGAATAGATCGTTAGTTTGTTGCAGGATTTTTTGATAATCGAATGCAGTGCCGACAATTTAAATCGGGGATCGCTCACCTCAAGTTTATGTTTAAACTGAGATGCAAGATCTGCTTAAATATACTAAAGATATGTTGAAAGTGGGAAATATAACTTGGTATATTGTGTGGTGTCCTGTTACTAGGACATCACAAATTCCACCACATTTCCCACGGGGACAAACCACATAATTAGAATGCGACTTAAACGGGAAGTATTCAGCAATGCTGTGTTTATTGTGAGGCAGATAGTGTACGTTTCCACGTGCCTTACACAAGAGTCTAGAGTCTGGCGCTCGTTCGTACTTGACTGAACTGAGGCAACTGGGAGTAAACGACTTTACCAAAGCGTCGAAACAATATAACGTTCATATCCGGAGATTCTAATCCACGCGGTACGGGGACCGTGGTGACGTCACTGTTGACACAAAGTACGAAGACAATTAGGCAAAAGTATACACCCAAAATAAACATCTCAAACTTCGTTCCCGCAAGCCAGCCGTCGAGTGGGAGACCAGTGAAGTGTTGTCATTTCCTTCCGATTAAGACAATCGTCCACACTGTCACATGGGATTCGAGCGCGATCCCTCAAGGTGTCGAAGCAAGCGCTTTGCCGTTGAGCCAATACGACGTCTCTAACTCAACTAAAATTCACGGAAAAGGTTACAGTTGTCGCCGGTGGGCGTGTCGTGGCGTGGCGTGGCATGGCGTGGCGTGGCGTGAGTCTGCGCGCCGTGGCGAACTCTCCAAGCCACCGCCAACCGAGCCCCACCACAAGAACGGAACAAACGCCAGAGCGAAGTCGATAATTCATAATTACAGCAAGTCACCGCGTGTCCGCGGGCGAGGTCTGGTCCAGGGCCGGGTCCGCGGGGAAATCGCTCGCTCTACGGCCGCGTATAGCTCGTGGTTACCCGGCGGCGTTTTTGTGCGCGACGAATCGCAGAAAATTATTACACTATTAGCGGGCGTTGCGCGTTGTGCTGATACCGTCCCAAGATGCCCCGCGCGCCGGGCGTTGTTAGCCGCGGCGCCCTGTCGGTTCAATTCCCCGTTTCGCTTTGCATGCCGCATCCGGGGACCGGCTGCGCGCGCCGGTAACGTTATTTTGCCGCGTCCTGTCGCGTCCAATTTTGCGCCGGCTGCGATGACTGTTGATAGTGGCTCAACGAGCGGTTTACTCCCGGCCCGCGGGGATGTGGGTACTGTTTGACTGTAGCGGGAGAGATACGGACCCCCGATGGGAAACGGGCGCGGATGATTGCTGTGCACAGCTCGTCCTGCGCGACGCAGATAACAAAGATATTTAATTTTGAACAAAGTTCTAGTCAATTGAATTGCCTGTTAACGATCGCGTATCGCGTTCAGTCATCTGCAATCTGCGGTCTGTTTCCGCCGCGAAGATTCGTTGTCGCTAACGTTTCCGTTCAAACTGTCCCGCGGGACGGTTCTACTCGGCGGGAAATTTAATGTATCGTTCATTTGTTTAATCGTATTATTTAGGTACTAATAGCGATAAGCATGCATTTGTTAGCGGTAGCGTGGTTTTTTAATGTTTTTTTGTCCGTCCGTCCGTCCGTCCGTCCGTCCGTCCGTCCGTCCGTCCGTCCGTCCGTCCGTCCGTCCGTCCGTCCGTCCGTCCGTCCGTCCGTCCGTCCGTCCGTCCGTCCGTCCGTCCGTCCGTCCGTCCGTCCGTCCGTCCGTCCGTCGCGTCCGTCCGTCCGTCCGTCCGTCCGTCGTCCGTCCGTCCGCTCGTCCGTCTCGTCCGTCCGTCCGTCCGTCGTCGTCCGTCCGTCCGTCCGTCCGTCCGTCCGTCCGTCCGTCCGTCCGTCCGTCCGTCCGTCCGTCCGTCCGTCCGTCCGTCCGTCCGTCCGTCCGTCCGTCATAGTGCTCAACGAGCGGTTTACTCCCGGCCCGCGGGGATGTGGGTACTGTTTGACTGTAGCGGGAGAGATACGGACCCCCGATGGGAAACGGGCGCGGATGATTGCTGTGCCAGCTCGTCCTGCGCGACCCCGTCAAGTATTTAATTTTCGCAAAGTCCGTCGTCGTCAATTGAATTGCCTGTTACGTCGCGTTCGCGTCGTCCCGTCTCTGCTCCTGCGGCTGTTTCCCGCCGCCCCAGATCGCCGCGCTACGTTCCGTTCAACTGCCGCGCGGGACGGTTCTACCTCGGCGGGATTACTGTACCGTTCTTGCTACCGTAATTGGTACCATGCCCCACAAGCCCGCATTTGCTGCCCCGGGTGCCCCTGCGGCTGTTCTCTGCCGCCGCCCGCCCGTCCGTCCGCGCCCGTCCGTCCCGTCCGCCGCCCGTCCGTCCGCCGTCCGTCCGTCCCGCTCCCGCCTCGCCGTCCGCCGCCCGTCCGTCCGTCCGTCCGTCCGTCCGTCCGTCCGTCCGTCCGTCCGTCCGTCCGTCCGTCCGTCCGTCCGTCCGTCCGTCCGTCCGTGCATTTCCGTGCATGTCCGCCTGTACACATTTTCTATAATCGTATACCACATTGACAATAACGGATTTGTCCCCCTTGTTGACAATGTTGTTACCAATGTGTACCGACTATGTGGCTTCAAACATATCCACTTCCACTTTTACTTGAAACAAATTGCATTATTTATGCATGCAAAATATCTGATGAGCGCTTACATTATATAAATTTTGTATGTGTTAACTAAATACTAAATAAATATTAAAGATGCTTATTACGCACGTTTTGGATACATAAACCTCTCGCTCCCTGTCCATTCTATCAACGACTCTCGCTCCCACGGTTCCCTTTCGTTTAGCCAGAATTCTACTTATTCGGCTTTCACTCCAGAGGTTTTCACTCCGAACCCAGCGCTCAAATAGTTCGCTACACATTGCGAAGTCGCATCCTGTCGTGTACGCGAGTACAGAGCAATAGAAAGTGATGGATTTAACGCGTGCACAACATGCAAACACGCCCCGCCTCTATCTCTTCTCTATTTTAAAAACGTGCCCTCGAGTTCCGCCAAGCGATGTAATTAAGTCGCGCGATGATATATGTGCGCTCTGGCTACGTGATCCACGCGAGATGAATGCTCTAGCGTCGCTAATTGTCGAACCAACGGAACATCGATCCCAGCCGCCCGCTATACTACGGTCGCTTTGTCTATTTCCCGCTTCTCGTTTGATTGTGACTCACTTAATAAATGATACGGTGTTCTAATTTCGTCAGCCATAACCTAATTTGTTGGCGCAAGTGCAGATATTCCGGGCTGGAGATTTTTTAATTACGGTCGCCGTGAGCCACATTCACGTTCACACGAAAGTCGGTTTAATTAGTGCTGTTGAATAACACGCATGCGTCCTTTGAAGATTTGTTTATATACGAGATACATCGGTGCTACGGTTCGTAATCAGTTAATATTAAATGCGATTAGTGTTTGATTTCTATCAATAACAACACTTTACTCGCAGGCACGTACGCACAAATATATCCAGCAAGAAATTCCAGACAGCTACGCTCTACCAGTAGTAACCCTCCTTACATTCCTCGGGTGAAAATGAAAGCTGGGACCCGAGCTTTCTCGGTTGCCGCACCAACTGTGTGGAATACGCTTCCTGCCAGTGTTAAATCAGAAGGTAATATAGTTTCATTCCGCCGACATCTAAAAACCTATCTCTTTAATGCTGCCTATCCTCCTCAGCCTCCTAGCTTCTTCATCCATCCGTTGACGACTCACGCATTGTTTTCGATTGCGAGTCTGCTTAATCCCTTTGTTTTGTCGCACCACTGAGCTTGATATTCGAGGATATTGGCGCAAAAGAAGTCGTTATTATTATTATTATTATTATTATTATTATTAGTAGTAGTAGTAGTAGTAGTAGTAGTAGTAGTAGTAGTAGTAGTAGTAGTAGTAGTAGTATAGTAGTTAGTAGTAGTAGTAGTAGTAGTAGTATTAGTATTATTATTATTATTATTATTATTATTATTATATTATATTATATTAGTATTAGTATTAGTATTAGTATTAGTATTAGTATTAGTAATAGTTTTAAATATTAGTATTAGTATTATAATAATAATATTATTATATATATTATAATATTATTATTATTATTATTATTATTATTATTAGTATTAGTATTAGTATTATATTAGTATTAGTATTAGTATTAGTATTAGTATTAGTATTAGTATTAGTATTAGTATTAGTATTAGTATTAATAATAATATTAATAATAATATTATAATATATTATTATTATTATTATTATTTTAGTATTATATTAGTATTATTATTATATTATTATTAGTATTAGTATTAGTATTAAGTATTAGTATTAGTATTAGTATTAGTATTAGTATTAGTATTAGTATTAGTATTAGTATTAATAATAATATATAATAATATTAATAATAATAAAAATTATTATTATTATTATTATTATTATTATTATTATTATTATTATTATTATTATTATTATTATTATTATTATTATTATTATTATTATTATTATTATTATTATTATTATTATTATATCAGCGTATGAATATTGCTTTAAACGTATTGACCTATATGGCAACATAACCGTGGTCGACAACATCGATTTATTAGGCAACACATTGTCAAATTATAATTATTATGTTGCAAAAACAATTTATAAATCATAATATCGCAATGTTATACAGAACTTGTTTTGAACAAATAAATCAACTGATATTTGTCATCAAACGTAATGTTCGCCTATACGAATCGTGCAATCCTCAAAAATACTTTTCACTAAAACAACAGCAATTGTAACATACATTTTCACGTTGAAAATATTCGATTCTAAGCTTAGGGCCAAATAAAACCATCGGTGGTTTCTACGCGGCATTGTCTTGATTGGTGAAGACGGCAGGCAGCTGGTTCTTGTAGAGCTGTAGGCCCTACATGGATGCAGCGTGTCAAACACAGCGTTTGTTTGCCAATCACAGTTCATACGGGAAAGATCGCACGAACTCACCTCCTTGATCCTGGGAGAGCTGGATACAGTCGGTG
This sequence comes from Ridgeia piscesae, assembly GCA_025642075.2. Lineage (NCBI taxonomy): Eukaryota > Metazoa > Annelida > Polychaeta > Sabellida > Siboglinidae > Ridgeia > Ridgeia piscesae. Next base: position 254,808 of record JAODUO010000848.1, on the reverse strand, counting down.
ATAATTGAGATCTCGAGGAATTAGCTTATCAAAAATACAAGGGCATGTTTCAAACTACAACATATCTAGATACGGAAGGATACATTTATGACACCATATTCCATGCAGATGTTCCGTAAAATAGAAGTAGTTTTGTAGTTTTTTCTCTATCTATCTATCTATCTATCTATCTATCTATCTATCTATCTATCTATCTATCTATCTATCTATCTATCTATCTATCTATCTATCTATCTATCTATCTATCTATATATCTATCTATATATATATATATATATATATATATATATATATATTTGTCTGTCTGTCTGTCTGTCTGCCTGTCTGCCTGTCTGTCTGTCTGCCTGTCTGTCTGTCTGTCTGTCTGTCTGTCTGTCTGTCTGTCTGTCTGTCTGTCTGTCTGTCTGTCTGTCTGTCTGTCTGTCTGTCTGTCTGTCTGTCTGTCTGTCTGTCTGTCTGTCTGTCTGTCTGTCTGTCTGTCTGTCTGTCTGTCTGTCTGTCTGTCTGTCTGTCTGTCTGTCTGTCTGTCTGTCTGTCTGTCTGTCTGTCTGTCTGTCTGTCTGTCTGTCTGTCTGTCTGTCTGTCTGTCTGTCTGTCTGTCGCGTCGTCTTCTGCCGTCTGTCGTCTGTCGTTCATTCTGCCTCTGTCGCATGTCAACTGCGCTTCGTCGTGACGTCTGTCTGTCTGTCTGTCTGTCTGTCTGTCTGTCTGTCTGTTTTATCTCTCTCCCTCTCTCCTCGTTCATTACTGCCTTAGTCCATTCAACTGCCTTAACGAGGACCCGGCCCTCGACACCACGAGGATTAACCTAAAACCTGCTGACATTGTATCCAGGGAGAACGCCTACGCCGTAATCGTGGTTGAAGCCCAGTCCCCCGTCGTATGGATCACGTCGGATTGAACTTTTAACATTCGTAGTTTGCGGAAATGGCATACGCTCTATGCTCGCGTGAATCGTATCTCGCTGAAATCCGCAGATTGGTGAATTAAGGCGATTGCAAGGGCATTTTTACACTTAACATCTCGCGGCGCTATAAACTAATCGCGGAGAATCAACGAAGCTGGCAGATTTGCGTGATATGATGAACATAGTAGACAGATGTCAGCTTACGTAAATGGGGCGCGAAACGTTATGCTCCGCGCAAGTAACGTGTAGAAAACATAATCTGAGCGTAATACATTTAGTTTCCTTTCTGTAGGGAAAGCGGATGGCTGCTTCATGTTTCCGCTGCGACATTTAAAACGTAGACGTAATAGTTTGTCTACAGGAAATGTGACGACAGTTATTTTACTCCGTGTTTTGTCAAATACGTTGACACAATATATTCGTCTTTTTTTCGTGTGGATACAATAGCTTCGTGGTATGTTAAGAAAAAACACATGCACCCAATACTATCATATACTGAGCACGGACAGAATAACTACGTGTTAAAAACTAGTTTTCTGTTTCGAATGTGGGCACTAAAAAGGTGTTTCGCGATTAGCGAAATTAATAGATGAGGGATATAACATTACCACCTGTGTCTACTCAACGGTTCTTATAAAAATATATATATATATATTATATATATATATATATATATATATATATATATATATATATATATATATATATATATATATATATATATATATATATATATATATATATATATATATATATTATATATATATATAGCGTCACCGACCTTTCAGAAGGATAACTGATTAATAAATTGCAATAAGCTAATTTATGTGGCAATTTGTTAATGAATTACCCTAGTGACAGGTCGACTGACGCTGTTTCCGGTGTATTTGGTGTTCTAGACGGAGACCAGCTGCCCGTTTTACTAATGACCGTCGACAGATCAAATTCCGCCTTAACGTGACATCTTTATTCGTGGAAATATAACAAAACAATCATATGGCGGAAATATCATATGTCAAAACAGTGATATTCGTATTGATTGGGCGTGATAACGAAGCAACACGACCACGTGGTTGTATTTCAAATGCCCGCCAGGCCAGCGTACAACCGTGTACTTGAGACGAGACAAGTTAGCGCTAATGTTAGCCGTAGACATCCACCACGCGTCTGCGTCAAGTGTACGTCTGCGCTGTGTCGAGTTAATTTGCGATGTCTGTCAAACGTACACCAAGACGTATGGGTACTCCTGGGGCGCTGTAGCATAGGTGGCGAGTTAACATCGTTTGGCCGTAGCTTTGAACACGCGTTGTTCTGGCTATCGTGTGGTGTTAAGTTATTCGATTGCAGCGCGCGCCAATTATGGTAATTGAGTACTTGCCGTGTGTTTGTAGCTGGTGTGGTGTCGTGGGAGTTGGGCCCGACAGAGGGAACAACGGGACACTGTCCGTGTAGGCACGTTCGCCGCTACCGCCTTGTGACAATGTGACAAAGTTATTTTATCTGTGCCTCAACAAGTCATCGACGACACCTCGCTCATATACGGCTGTATATTCAATTGGTTATTTATAAGTAAAAAAGTTACCGTATTTATTAACAGTTGTGTTAGGTGCCTAGACACAAATAATTGCCTTTTCGCTCCCTTTAAACGCATTTACAGTTTTGCGTTTAGATATTGCGTTGTTGCTTAGAACAGGACAACAACCAATGTAGACTTAAGACGACGCAAGGGTATTCAGACACCATCCTGCTGTTTCGAACCAGTTCAAAAATAAACATAAATGAATATCTGGCTACCAAAAAACGGTGAACTCTTATGATCATCATTGCTTTACACTAATCATGCGATGTCATACAAGTGGTTTACTTTTTTCCAATGCAACAGTATGCATTTATGTAAATATTAATGAGGAAATTAAAGATGGCAATACCGTTGTATGATTACTGTTTGCTGCCTTTAAAGATCTCTATTCGATACTCTTCCATATTATGCATCTCCTTCGAGAAATGCTCTCTAGAAAGGAGTGCATGTCGAAACACGTCAACAAATAACTAACAATAATTGTCTTTGTGTTTTCTGAAATGCATCGTCAGTTAGAAGATCAGAGAGACACTTTTCGTTAAAAAGAATAAACTTAGCACAAGGCGTGTGAACGTGGGTGTTAATATGCAGCTGAATAAATAGAGTTAGCGATTTACTTCACATATAAATGTGATATTTTATTATTAGGAAAAGAAAAAGCCTCCAATTGCTGATCGGCAGGTAAAAATGTAGGTCGTTGAACTTTGCCATTTACGGATACCGTAATGTATACCGTGGGAATCAATCCCGTCATGCCTTCCGGCACCGCTAATCCTTTCGTTAATCCCCTCTGGTTGGAGCTAATTCCGAGAGAATCCCGTAAAGTAGGTCTAGTGCAAAAGCGTAGTTTACCTGGTTGGCATGCTAGTCACGTGATGCGCGCTTTGAACTAAAATAAATTGGTCATTATTTCCCCATCTGGCGATTCTGCTGTAGCAGACACTGTGAGTGTATAGGCAGTTGCTTAAGGAACCCGATGAAACAGGGTCCAATGCTATTGTTTATTGTTTTGCTATTTATGTTTACGTCAAATGTCGTGGGGCGATGTGGCATAGTAAATAGAACAGCGTACACTAGATAGCCGGGGCTCGACTATTTCGAAGCATGCACATTTTCCTTCATGTAGCACTCGGAACCCACCGTCTTAATATCGTCTTTTAAACGAAATATGGTAATGCGATATATTTATATCAACAATATTAGATGAACATTGCAAGTGACACTCCGACCTGGGTTGAATCAAGGACTCATCGCTTCGGAGACGCACGGTTGATTATCCTGCACTGTTGACCGCCGGTTGGATCAATCACTCAGTTCCAAACCAGTGCGCTAACCTACCTATGACTTATGCTACGTATTAAAGCAAACTGCGGACTAAACTTGATTAGTGTTTGTGCTTTCGGTAATAATTTGGTGTTTCATGAAAGTCAGCGTGGAAAATGTTCCCTGGCATTACTCGTGGCGTCACTGGTTCACTTACCGCGCAGGGACATTGACGTCAGTTCTTCGTGTCCCTAATTTGTCAAAACATTATCACGACGTGAGCGTTGCTTTATGTACAGATTGACAGTTTTGACGACGGTCGACGAGACAGATCCTTCTCTTTGTCTTTGTAACTGTTGTTAATTCTGTTTACGTTATATTTCCCCTGTTCGACAATATGTATATACGAGTGTTTGATGGAGTGTAAAATTAAGATGACATTTGTGATGACGAAACATATGATGACGAAGACGGTCAGGCTGATGATACAGAACATAATGATGATGGCGATGGCGATAGGGGAAGGGTAGAGATGATGATGACGATGCTAATGATGATGACGATAACGATTACGCTAATACTATTCACTCTCTTATCTGACAATCGTAACTCTCTCAGGTCAACAATCATGCGTCTTTTCCTTTGTTCCCTCGTCTCTGGTGTCCTTGGTCGATGTACTTTGGTCTACTTCCAAGACCGCCGCAGTCTTAACACGTGTGTTGCGGCGACGTCCTTTTGGGAGCCGGTAATTGCCTCTTAGCACATCGTACACCGGATTCCAGGGCTCTCTGCGCGGCGGCGTCTTCAAGGGACGGAGCTCGTCTTATTGGGCCACTTTGTCACTGCGGAACTACGACGTGCGATGTTGGTCCGGGCGACGGCACGAACACGTTGATGGTGGACACACGTTGATGGTGGACACACGTTGACGGTGGACACACGTTGACGGTGGACACACATTGACGGTGGACACACGTTGACGGTGGACACACGTTGACGGTGGAACACGTTGACGGTGGACACACGTTGACGGTGGAACACGTTGACGGTGGACACACG
>JAODUO010000848.1:225000-245000 GCA_025642075.2 Ridgeia piscesae | reverse complement strand
GCCGACCTCTTGGTCGCCATAATCGTTTTACCCATAAGCCTCTACGTGCAGTTGACGGGGGAGTGGCAGCTCGGCTTCATCGTATGCGACTTCTGGGTGACGGCGGACGTGTTCTGCTGCACGGCGTCCATCCTCAACATCGTCGTCATCGCTCTAGACCGCTACTGGCTGATCGCGCGCAACGTCAAGTACACGCACGGCGACACGTTCACGCGCCGGCACGCGTGCGTCGTCATGGTAACCCTCGCGTGGCTCACGTCTGGCGGGATCTCGGCGTCGCCGCTGTTCGGCTGGCAGGCGGGGAACGAGCGCGCGCCGGGAGTGTGTTTGATCAGCCAGGACATGGCGTACACGATCTTCTCGACATTCGGCGCCTTCTGGTTTCCGCTGTCCGTCATCGTCATCGTGTACTTTAAGATATTCAAGATCGCGCGTCGGAGGCAGCGCACGCGCGCCAGGGGGCGCTCGCTCGCGTCATCGCTCAATTCGTCGGCGATGACGGAACTGAACGGGAAGCCCCCGCAACCCCCGGTCGCCAGCAACTCGCCCCCCGATACGCCGACAGCGCTGCTGGCGCCCCCTCACGACCCGCGCAACGGCGTGTCGCTCTCCCCTAACAGTGCCGTGTCGCCGCGTCATCCGAGCCTCGGTTTCATCGCGCGGTGTCGGCGGCGCCGGGCGGCGCTTGCGGCGCAGCGCGACAATCGGCCGCGGCGGCGCCTGCGCAGTTCGGCGCGCACGCTCGGACTCATTATCGGCGGCTTCCTGTTCTGCTGGATGCCATTCTTCATCATCGCCACCGTCACCCCGTTCTGCGAGTCGTGTCAGATGCCGCCGGCCGTCGGCGCCGTTACGCTCTGGCTCGGCTACTTCAATTCGCTGCTCAACCCCATCATCTACGCCATCTGGGACAAGAACTTCAAGCGCTCCTTCCGCCGTCTCAGTCGGTGCGACATTCGCTGGAGTACGGTACTATAGTCGCTGCTACAACCGTTGAAGTACCGTACTCTCACACTGCGATGATCTTTGCAGTACGGTACTCCAGTCACTGCAACAAACACTATGATGTGGTACTCTACCAATTGCAAAACCGGAGGAGTACGGTACTTTATCGGTGCCCAACCGCTGCAGTGCAGTACTCTAGGCACTGCGACTACCACTTGAATACGGTACTGTGATCATTGCAACAACAGCTGCAGTACCGTACTCTGGTCACTGCAACAACCGTTGGAGTACGGTACTCAAGTCACCGCAACAACCGCTAGAGTACGGCACTCTGGTCAGTGCAACAACCGCTAGACTACGGTACTATGGTCAGGGTAACAACCGTTAGAGTACGTACTCTGGTCAGTGCAACAACGTACGATACGCTTACCGGTTTAACCTATATTTTTGCTAAATAGTGCGTTTTGGCGACACAAATTATTTATGTGAAAACAAAAACAATTCTGACCGGTAAATATTGCTAGTCTTTAATGATTTTTTTATAGAGATACGGAAACATGTGACATTGCTATTATGTCTTTTTAATAGAACAAAAAATTCACATAGTCCAAATGGTTGGTTGCGTTTAAAAAAAGCCATCAAAACGTTTTCTGAGCACCTATCTCTTAATTGTCTATGCAATATGATACTGTAAACACAGCAATATCCATCTATGTACAATATTTTTGTAGTCAAGGAAGCGGAGATACTGCAAAAGAAAACTGATAAATTGTGTTTCAGTGTACTCGGCACGTACAACTGTTCCTCGTTTAACTGTATCGTAAGCGATCGTTTGGGATAACACCACAACACATGTTGCCCAACAAAGGGGTGCGTTTATCGTTGGCGTTTGAATGAAAAGAACATGAATATTGCGGTTATCGCCAGATACATCGATCCCCACGAAATCACCGCACCATCGCACACACGGCAAGCTATTCGTTTCTTACGGTCACGTGCGCGCGAGCACACACACACACACACACACACACACACACACACACACACACACACACACACACACACACACACACACACACACACACACACACACACACACACACACACACACACACACACACACACACACACACACACACACACACACACACACACACACACACACACACACACACACACACACACGTGTTTCTACTGGCATCACGTGGCTATAGACCCGTTTGAAACAGTTAGTAAAACGATGAAATACTGCATGATGTATAAAGACTGTACAAAAGGTAAACACATTCTAAAGTAATGATGATATTTGTATAAATCGTTCTCTTAAAATACTCCGAATTAAGCCCTGCTTAGATATGCAATATTTACGTCTTATCGGAGCCTACCCTAACATAATTGCACCGGATAAATCTTTGCAACGTTTGAGTTGTCGAATTACAAGAGAATGAAATTTAAAGAAAATTTAAACCTGTCTACAGTTCCTGGAGTCATTACTTATAACTATGCCGTGCTGAATGTTACACAATCACTCGTCACGTACGTGTATAAATGACTGAATGATTACAATTGTGCAAATCTTATCTCGCATTGCGATTTATTTCGCGGTTGTTTGGCAATTGTGAAATGTGTCTTGTGATAATATAGTCTTTCAGAAAACACTGCCTTTACTGTGAGGTGGTCCGTTCGTCCTATTGTATTGTGCTTCTAACATACCGCCCGGATTATTTACTATTGCAGTAAAACAACTTTTGAATTCAACGATTCGATATTTACAAAATCGGATAATTCCGATAAAGATGGTATGACGGGAGAACCAATGGGGATCGTGCGATCGTCACCAAATCTCATTACTAAACATACCCGAAAGCGACCGTTTTCCCGATAAACGTAGACAAAAACAATTACATTTGGGCGGTCACCGTGTTATGATATATATTTTATACCGTATATCTTTGTGTTACGTACGATCAAATGAACGGACACCCGCCTGTTTACTGTTTACTGTACCGTGCGATATGCATTTGTTTAGCACACCCGTGCAGTCGGCGTCACTGTAGGTAATTTACCCGTCTAAAACAACCACAAGCAACACGTAAATACGCACTAGCTTGGTGCTGGTGTCTGTTTTCAATCGCATCGGCAAAGGAACCAAAAACCACCAGTAGGAAATGCAGTTAGCGAATGTGTTACTGTCTGGCGTAGACCATCAAATCTAAGTCACTGTCACATCGTAATACAGTATTGTTTCCAATTGTACATACATGTAATATAATTCACACATCACATTAACGTAAAGTGTATACTCACCCGGTCTGATGAAACGTCATAATATACAAAACCTGCAGCCACTGTTTAGCTTGCAAATACCATGCAACGAAGCCGCTGTGGCGATATTGATATGTAACGACACGATTGTTCGTGTAATTTTTTGCAGATGTGACATTGCAAAATGTCGTTGATTGATGTATATCGAATTTATTTGAGATATTGTACAGTGAAGCAGGAGTCGATGTGTTATGCATTATTGGAGTCGACTTTCTATACTTTGTATGTATGTAACCATGAACAATACATTGTCGTGCGTTAAACTTATATATATATTTGTCTTTGTTTATATACTGGAGTTGGGACCGGATTGCAACGAACCAGGTCTTGTTTCGGCAAGGGTCAGTTCTGTTATGCAAAAGTGCCCTGATAGTTCAACACACACACACACACACACACCACACACACACACACACACACACCACACCACACCACACACACACACCACACACACACACACACACACACCACACACACACACACACCACACACACACACACACACACACACACACCACACACACACCACACACCACACACACACCACACACACACACACCACCAAACCAACACAACACCACACCACACCACACACACACACACACACACACACACAACACAACACACACACACACACACACACACACACACACACACATCACATAACTAACATATATAAAATATATATATATAATACACATCAATATATATATATATATATATATATATATATATTATTATATAAACTTTCACGTGTCGTGTGTGTCCGTGTCTCGTGTCCGTGTCCGTGTCCGTGTCCGTGTCCGTGTCCGTGTCCGTGTCCGTGTCCGTGTCCGTGTCCGTGTCCGTGTCCGTGTCCGTGTCCGTGTCCGTGTCCGTGTCCGTGTCCGTGTCCGTGTCCGTGTCCGTGTCCGTGTCCGTGTCCGTGTCCGTGTCCGTGTCCTGTGTCCGTGTCCTGTGTCGTCGTGTCTCGTGTCGTGTCGTCTGTCCGTGTCCGTGTCCGTGTCCGTGTCCGTGTCCGTGTCCGTGTCCGTGTCCGTGTCCGTGTCCGTGTCCGTGTCCGTGTCCGTGTCCGTGTCCGTGTCCGTGTCCGTGTCCGTGTCCGTGTCCGTGTCCGTGTCCGTGTCCGTGTCCGTGTCCGTGTCCGTGTCCGTGTCCGTGTCCGTGTCCGTGTCCGTGTCCGTGTCCGTGTCTGTCGTGTCCTGTCCCTGTCCGTGTCCCTGTCCGTGTCCTGTCCTGTCCCTGTCCCTGTCCCTGTCTCCTGTCCCTGTCCCTGTCCTGTCCCTGTCCCTGTCCCTGTCCCTGTCCCTGTCCTGTCCCTGTCCCTGTCCCTGTCCCTGTCCCTGTCCTGTCCGTGTCCCTGTCCCTGTCTGTCCTGTCCCTGTCCCTGTCCCTGTCCCTGTCCCTGTCCCTGTCCCTGTCCCTGTCCCTGTCCCTGTCCCTGTCCTGTCCTGTCCCTGTCCCTGTCCCTGTCCCTGTCCCTGTCCCTGTCCCTGTCCCTGTCTCCTCGTCTCTGTCCTCTTTCTCTCTTCTCTCTCCTCTCTCTCTCTCTCCCTCTCTCTCTCTCTCGCTCACTGTATTGTTAACACGTCGTTGCACTGCAATTATATACAGCATATTTAACTAAGCATTGAGCGGCACCTACGAACGACGCCAGCTTCAATCGCATCGCTGTCAGTTAATTACATGACATATGCACTCGAGTTGAACCCTCGGCCCAGCGGTGTGTACACGCGTGCTTTACGCATAGTGAATCTGCGACTGACGAGCCGTGTTCCCAAAGCTAGTATCGTAACTTATACCTGTGATCAGACCCGACGTAGCGTACACAAATACCTCATCGCGTGGAATCATTAAATTGCCTACATTCACAATGACGTTCGTGTAGAGAAACACGTAATTGAGACGTATTCATCAAGCAATTGTCTTTTTCAGTATGAATCGGTATTGCATTGCTCTGACCGAATCAAATAACACTCGGGTCTTTATATCTGATAAACACTTCCTTCTCTTTTTTCTATCAATCGTGTCTCCATTTTCTTGACTATTGCGCACATCCGTCCAATCGATTAAACACTTATTATCTATATCGAAGACTGTTATTGCATTGAGTCAACGTGTGCGCCCTCTAGTGTTGACCTGAAGATGTTACATTTTATTTCCGGTGAAAGCACAACACGCGTGATGCTTGGTTAATGAAACAACAACTTTATACCAGCTGTCTATGTTTACACGTTTGCGCAAACAAGCCAATATACCAGACACGATTAAAGAGATTCCCAATAGTTGATACTGTGTTTTGCACGAATGCGATATATTATTAACGCGGAAATGCTAACGCGGAAATGCTATGCATCCCTTCAGTGTTAGCGTTTTTCTTTCTGTTGAAAAAACATAACTCTGCCATGCAATATGTCCTCGAAAGGTGTTATAGTCTGTTCTACCGCACGGCCATTAAATATTCATAGTTGACATTTTCCTGATGCACTATAGCATAGGTGAGTTTTGTTTTAATCTAGTGGGAATGTTTTGATCAGAGGTTGTAAAGATCGAGACTATTTTAACCCGTGATGCAAAACAGTACTTTTTAACGCCGTCAATACTAATGTCTGGATAGTAGTATCGTCCAGGGATGTGATACGTATTGCAGTATCAACGTAGCGGTGTTGAAAGTATGGTTCGATACGGATCACAATATGTATGTGTACACAGTTTATTTATAATTATCGTCTTACAAATAACTCATACACTTTTACATATCCCCGAATATTCATTACATTTTTCACAAGAATCGTAAAAGGGAAACTTATCAACCATGTGTTGTCATTTAAAACAAAATAAGTATTAGATTATGTCTAAATTAACCTATTAAAGATGTTGTTTTAACACAAATGATTTAAAAACGGATCATAGCTAAACATTTATTGTTTTTTTTACAGAAGAAACAACTGTCCTAAATATGCCGGTTTGAGTTATTTTTTAATATTTAATATCCTCTCAACAAAATGAGTAGGTTTGAATCATCTCAATATTGAGGACGACCACTCACACAAACATCGCAATACTCATCAAGTATAAACAATGACGCCACTCGACTCGATATACCACTCACACAAACATCGCAATACCCGTCACGTATACACAATGACGCCACTCGACTCGATATACCACTCATACAAACATCGCAATACTCATCAAGTATAAACAATGACGTCACTCGACTCGACATACCACTCACACAAACATCGCAATACTCATCAAGTATACACAATGACGTCACTCGACTCGACATACCACTCACACAAACATCGCAATACTCATCAAGTATACACAATGACGCCACTCGACTCGATATACCACTCATACAAACATCGCAATACTCATCAAGTATAAACAATGACGCCACTCGACTCGATATGTCACTCATACAAACATCGCAACACCCGTCAAGTATAAACAATGACGTCACTCGACTCGATATGTCACTCATACAAACATCGCAACACCCATCGAGTATACACAATGACGTCACTCGATTCGATATGCCACTCACACAAACATCGCAACACCCGTCAAGTATACACAATGACGTCACTCGATTCGATATGTCACTCACACAAACATCGCAACACCCGTCAAGTATAAACAATGACGTCACTCGACTCGATATGCCACTCACACAAACATCGCAACACCCGTCACGTATAAACAATGACGTCGCTCGACTCGATATGCCACTCACACAAACATCGCAACACCCGTCACGTATAAACAATGACGTCACTCGATTCGATATGCCACTCACACAAACATCGCAACACCCGTCACGTATAAACAATGACGTCGCTCGACCCGATATGCCACTCACACAAACATCGCAACACCCGTCACGTATAAACAATGACGTCACTCGATTCGATATGCCACTCACACAAACATCGCAACACCCGTCACGTATAAACAATGACGTCACTCGACTCGATATGTCACTCACACAAACATCGCAACACCCGTCACGTATAAACAATGACGTCACTCGACTCGATATGTCACTCACACAAACATCGCAACACCCGTCACGTATAAACAATGACGTCACTCGACTCGGTTTAAAGACTCAGACTCAACACAGAACTTCTCTCTGACTCGACTCGAAACAAAACATTTTACTCAACACAAAACCAATTTCGTAAACCTAAAACGAATTGCCTCTATTCAGGATGAAACACGTTTTCCGATCGATACGAATAAATACAAAGTGCACATGGTATGTATTGACAGATGATTCCTCCTCTTGAGCGGTCACCTGACCAACGGTCACCCCCGAATAACGGACAGAATGATTTATTTAGCATTTCTTATTTTTATTATGAGAACCTGTCTAGAGTGACCAACCCTATAATGCGAGCAGCAATTCAAACCACGTTATTCCTCTTCAATAACCACTGAACGGTCGATTGTGCAGTTGGGCCAAAATGATTTATCAAATTCCAATGCTATTTTAATGACTGTTTCTCGTTTAAGTCACGTGATCTACGTTGCACGCATAAGCAACAACTTTTGTAGGTCCACGTATCCATTTCCATATGTTTTGTATAATATTATGTGTGGAAGATAGGACGCTCATTGGATATATCCCTCCAGAGGGGCCCCCTTTCTAAGACGGGCGAAGCTCCTTCGGAAAAGATGTATCCCGTTATCACGGGGATAACTGTATTGACTACATCCGTTGTATAACTGATACGTATGTCTGGTGTGATAGAATTATATGACTGATCGAATCATGCACGCTTATGAATGACTATTAAAACATACTTCATATAAGACAGACTTCTCACCGAAACTTCTCATAAAAATCAATTCACAACCACTTCTGACTGTCAATTTCATTGACAAAGAACATTAAAAAAATGATAGTTTCGGGGTATCGTCTCAAAAGCACGGTTGCTCAGAACGCGGAAGTAAAGTAACGACCCTTTGTGACATCATTCGCACTGCCCAGCCAGCGGTCAACGACTCAGTTCCACTCACTCGCCTCTGGGCTGTTACCTCAGATTACGTCTTTAATTCTTCCCACACTCGCTCATAATCTCCACGGCCACTCCCGGATTCATCACACGAGGCGCTATCGAACATACGTCGTTCGTCGTATTTATATCACGACTTCCGAGCATGAAACTGTCCGGCCGTTGTGTACAGTGTGGAATGGAAAGTCGTCCGAGATATCCGCTCGCCCGTTGGTCTTCTTCTGGTTCTGATGCGTTCATGCTGAAAGTGCATACACAAATTATTTCGGTGAAAACAAGGTGTAGTTCATACGGCCAAAGTACAGCGGCATCACTCATCGAAATAGTCCAGTATATAAAGACATTCTGCAAGATTAAAACAACTTTATTTGTAAATAATTTGCATATTATTACAATATATATATATATATATATATATATATATATATATAAAAACACATACACATCATACACACATACACACATACACACACACACACATCACACACACACATACACACATACACACATACACACATACACACATACACACATACACACATCACACATCACAACACACATCACACATGCACACATGCACACATGCACACATGCACACATGCACACATGCACACATGCACACATGCACACATGCACACATGCACACATGCACACATGCACACATGCACACATGCACACATGCACACATGCACACATGCACACATGCACACATGCACACATGCACACATGCACATGCACACATGCACACATGCACACATGCACACATGCACACATGCACACATGCACACATGCACACATGCACACATCACACACATACACACACACACACACACACACAACACACACACACACAACACACACACACACACACACACACACACACACACACACACATACACACATACACACATACATTTCCTTAACACAATGTGAGCGGATGTGCGTCCATGTTGTGATGTGTGTTGTGTTGTGTGTGTGTGTGTGTGTGTGTGTGTGTGCTGTGTGTCGTGTGTGCGTGCGTGCGTGTGTGCGTGCATGTGCGTGCGTGTGTGTGCGTGTGTGCGCGCGTGTGTGTGCGTGTGTGTGCGTGCGTGCGTGCCTTTTGGACGAGGGAGTAAGTGTGTCCTAGCATGGACCATTGCTATGGCACGTGTAGTGTAATAATGTACACATTGTATATACACTAAGAAACGACCATTGACAATAGGATACTCGTCCAAAATAGCAAGCCAACTGGTCAGCTAGTCTGACGTCAATATTGGCATTAATTAAATGACACTGGCCCACATAATTGCGTGCTGATATCATTATCGCTTCACGCTTGTTTCGTTAGGGCGGTTATATTCTAACGCACACAACTGATGGTGTTAACTAGTTCATTACCGACAAATCGGGACACCGCTGCGAATATTTCCGCTAACGCTGGACAGACGCAGCCGAAATGTCTAGTATTTCTCCACTCAGTGACACCTCGTCCACGTCACAGGTGGGTGATACGTTTTGTGTCTGCTCGAGACCACGCGATGTCTCACGGGAAGACACTGAAGGCGAGAGATGGATGGCACAGCGACCGACTGTCCGCGGCAATTTAGCGAGACATTTGCCTACTAGGACGTACGGCTGGAAACTAAACAGATGTTAATTGAGCTATCTATCAGGCGATTGTGTCGAAATTACGTGCCAGTTTTGTTTTCGGGTTCGTTAGTAATCAAGCATGCTAGCCGGCCAGGGGCTGTGGTTATTTATGGGTGTCGCTCTGGATGGCCGTGGGATCAATAGCTATATTAACTTGTGTTTGAAAAGGTCAGTGCTCTAGTGTGTGCTGTTTATAAATACACGGTATACAATAGCAGTACTTCGAAAACGTCAACACCGACTATGACTGGAACTCAGCGTTGCGTCAAAAACTGACCGCGGATAACCAGACAAGAAACACTTAAGCTATCTATGGGAAGCTAAACATTTACGTCAAAAAAACCTCCCCAAAAAAACGAATAAGATTAACATTATTTTTGTATCATCAGAGTATATTTACATAATAAGTATTAGTAGGTTCCGCGTAAAATAGTGTCCCCTTTAGTGGTAAGAGTAGTGTTACTTTGGTAACAAGCCCACGCGTAAATATACTCCTAAAGGAAAAACCTCCACAGGGACAAAATACACGTAAGATTTGTCTCGCATCTTCAACAGTGGTCACCTTAGCACGCTTCTCCCCTCCTCGTTCTCCCAGGGAAACCAATTAAAATCAACCATACAGAATCAGTTCCGTTTTAATTATATGCAATGTTCAATATATTGTTCAAAATATTGTCAACAGGAAAGATGATATTTAGCCGGGCATAACACGCCTGAACAATCTCTCGCATAATCATTATAATAGTGCGAACATATAGGTATACGTATGCGTAACCTTGGTGTAGGTATGTTTGCTTAGTTTTTAAAGTAAACTACACGTCTATAGCTGAAACAATTATCGTGGATCACGAATATCTACCACAGTGTCGACTAATTAAATAATACCCTATAGATATTTCAATATAAATACGCCAAAAAGCACTTAAATATGAAGATCATAATAATGTTCACTGTCTGACTTTTGTTATGTGAATTTCCGATTTCCCATCTACCACCGCTCTCTGGCATGATGCGTCGAAGACATTTGCCAGTTGGTGCTAATAAACATCCTTGAATTTAATGGAATAATAATAATAATAATAATAATAATAATAATAATAATAATAATAATAATAATAATAATAATAATAATAATAATAATAATAATAATAATAATAATAATAATAATAATAATAATAATAATAATAATAATAATAATAATAATAATAATAATAATAATAATAATAATAATAATAATAATAATAATAATAATAATAATAATAATAATTAATAATAATAATAATAATAATAATAATAATAATAATAATAATAATAATAATAATAATAATAATAATAATAATAATAATAATAATAATAATAATAATAATAATAATAATAATAATAATAATAATAATAATAATAATAATAATAATAATAATAATAATAATAATAATAATAATAATAATAATAATAATAATAATAATAATAATAATAATAATAATAATAATAATAATAATAATAATAATAATAATAATAATAATAATAATAATAATAATAATAATAATAATAATAATAATAATAATAATAATAATAATAATAATAATAATAATAATAATAATAATAATAATAATAATAATAATAATAATAATAATAATAATAATAATATACATATTATGTGTCAAACGCTGTTGGATGAATATATATATATATATACTTTGGTCCTAAAACTTTGTACTTACAAAAAAATTAAGTTATTGATAGATATTTATTTTATTAGTGGAAACATTGGATGATCAGGCAATCTCCACGGCCGACGTTTTTCAGTTATGTTCGATTTTTATTATGAGTTTCATTCAGTGTTATCTTTGGCAAAAACTGGAATAAGGCCAAAATGCTGTAATGCTGAGAGAATTGTCATCACTAGTTTTTGCAACACGGCTCTGTGTAATACGTGTTAAGTAAATACTAAAATAATACAGTGTACAGTTCACACCTACAAGTTGATTACAAGCGATTTTTTATTCGAATAAAAGTCAACAGGCGCAGTATCATTCCAACCCAGCCCTCAGATTTCTCAAGACGCCCTACATTTTACTCCCTTGCAGACTTGTTCAATCGAACAACATCTCGACTTCTCTGGGAAGCATTCAACCACGCGGCAATTAATGCTCGAAGACTATTCGTACACAATCCACTACTACCTACTGCCAGGTATTTATTGATACAAATGAGTGAACAGCAGCAATATAGATTAGAAAAACTTGCTATTTCACAGATACTGTATGTGTGTATGTATATATGTATGTATGTATGTATGTATGTGTGTATGTGTGTGTGTGTGTGTGTGTGTGTGTGTGTTGTGCTGCGCTGCGCGTGTGGGTGGCGTGTGTCTGCGGGTGGTGCTGCTCGCGTGGTGCGCGTGCGCGTGCGCGTGCTGTGCGTGTGCGTGCGCGTGCGCGTGCGTGTCGTATGGTCGTTGCGTTGCGTATGCTTGTTGCTGTGCTTGCGTGTGCGTGTGCTGTGCGTGTGCTGTGCGTGTGCTGTGCGTGTGCTGTGCGTGTGCTGATGTCTTGCATGTCGTGTGCTGTGCAGTGTCTGTGTGTCGTGTGTGTGTGTGCGTGTGCGTGTGCTGTGCGTGTGCGTGTGCGTGTGCGTGTGCGTGTGCGTGTGCGTGTGCGTGTGCGTGTGCGTGTGCGTGTGCGTGTGCGTGTGCGTGTGCGTGTGCGTGTGCGTGTGCGTGTGCGTGTGCGTGTGCGTGTGCGTGTGCGTGTGCGTGTGCGTGTGCGTGTGCGTGTGTGTCGTGTGCGTGTGCGTGTGCGTGTGCGTGTGCGTGTGCGTGTGCGTGTGCGTGTGCGTGTGCGTGTGCGTGTGCGTGTGCGTGTGCGTGTGCGTGTGCGTGTGCGTGTGCGTGTGCGTGTGCGTGTGCGTGTGCGTGTGCGTGTGCGTGTGCGTGTGCGTGTGCGTGTGCGTGTGCGTGTGCGTGTGCGTGTGCGTGTGCGTGTGCGTGTGCGTGTGCGTGTGGGCGTGTGCGTGTGCGTGTGCGTGTGCGTGTGCGTGTGCGTGTGCGTGTGCGTGTGCGTGTGCGTGTGCGTGTGCGTGTGCGTGTGCGTGTGCGTGTGCGTGTGCGTGTGCGTGTGCGTGTGCGTGTGCGTGTGCGTGTGCGTGTGCGTGTGCGTGTGCGTGTGCGTGTGCGTGTGCGTGTGCGGTGTGCGTGTGTGCGTGCGTGCGTGCGTGCGTGTGTGCGTATATGCGTGCGCACACACACACACACACACACACACACACACACACACACACACACACATGCACACTCAACTTGTTTATTTGCGTTTATATCCACATTTGCCGAAATTCACATCACCCAATACATAACGGAGAAGACAGCGCTACGCCGAGTCAACAAATCTTCCTCCCGGGAGAGCTGTATCGGTAAGGAACGACCCGAGACGGATAGCCCGACTCCGCCGGCCTTACACCGAGGACACGTGCAGTGATGCCCCGCGCGAGCAGAGAGCGTCGTTTGTCGGTCTCCCAACGACCATCTCGTCGTCATTAGTCGGCAGTGACGGGAGACATCGTCTGCCTGGACGTTATCGTCAGCTCATACTCGCCGCAAACGTCTTCACCTCACGCACTTCGACACGACGACGCTCTCACTTATTACTCGTGCCGTTATTTAGTCCACACTGTCTTGTGATTGCTTTTCGGCGGCGACTTCCGCCAGCTGCCGGCATCAGCGGTTGTGGACGTACGCGATGCGATGTGACGGTTCGGGACGGTTCGGGACGGTTCGGGACGGTTCGGGACGGTTCGGGTTCGGTTCGGTTCGGTTCGGTTCGGTACGGTACGGTACGGTACGGTACGGTACGGTACGGTACGGTACGGTACGGTACGGTACGGTACGGTACGGTACGGTACGGTACGGTACGGTACGGTACGGTACGGTACGGTACGGTACGGTACGGTACGGTACGGTACGGTACGGTACGGTACGGTACGGTACGGTACGGTACGGTACGGTACGGTACGGTACGGTACGGTACGGTACGGTACGGTACGGTACGGTACGGTACGGACGGTACGGTACGGTACGGACGGACGGACGGTACGGTACGGTACGGTACGGTACGGTACGGTACGGTACGGTACGGTACGGTACGGTACGGTACGGTACGGTACGGTACGGTACGGGACGAGGACGGACGGACGGGACGGGTACGGTACGGACGGACGGGACGGTCGGACGGTACGGGACGGGACGGGACGGGACGGGACGGGACGGGACGGGACGGGACGGACGGGACGGACGGGACGGGACGGGACGGGACGGGACGGGACGGGACGGGACGGGACGGGACGGGACGGGACGGGACGGGACGGGACGGGACGGGACGGGACGGGACGGGACGGGACGGGACGGGACGGGACGGGACGGGACGGGACGGGACGGGACGATATTTATTTTGTGTTGACGATTATCAGCTGTGCAAAACGCGAAATTCTTGTCTAATATGAAATCTTTATTATTCATCGCCGTGTTTTCGTGTTTACGCCGATCGTCATCAACTGATACTGACGTAAATCAGTTATATTTGTTCATAATTGCTAATATTTTCGGAAGCATAGAAAGAGTACGTTTTTTCTTGACCAAATAGTATACTCAAATGTTGTGAAAAATACGTACCAACATAGCAACAATACCCCCCACAAACGAAAATTAACAGTAATTTCTTTCCTTACGTCTCCCCACAGACGCTTGACAAACATTCGCTTCACACATTGCTCTCTCTCCCTCGCTTTATTCGATGTAGCCCTGTTATAAGAACTCTTCTTTACTTTAGCTTTTTACCTACAACTTGGCACGACCGCTCGTTTTCATCCAGGTGTTGTACGCTATTTCGATCAAAGTTTACGACATACATATCGATGCATTTTCATTAGTCGCCGTCGCTCTTGCAACTAGATCCAGCCAGCATTGCTGCAACAACATCTTCTTGAAGTCGTCTAGCACTTAAACACCCATTCATCGTGCATTTTCTGCGGCGATTATAACTGCTACACAACTGTTAAGTTGTGACGTCATTTGCGCAGTCCATCTTTGAAGTTTCTCCCACTTTCACACGAATCGTACATCTCGTTGTGGGTTGATGTTCATATAGGTAATCATGATGTGGCCATTTCGTTGATGGACCCTATGGAAGTTGTTCGCGATATGTCCCCATTAATGTCCATTTCACATACGTTTGTCAAATTCAGGTGCTGTTATTCCGACTGCAGTCGGCTGTCGTATTGGTGAAGATTTTCGTATCGCATATTACTGTAATTCGACATGAACATTATACATTTTTTACTAGATTATTTGGTAATATTATCAATACATAATTATACACTTATTTATTGGCATTATGGTTACGTAATTATTATGATAATTATCATTTTACAGTTTTAACATATACAAAATTAATAATAATTATACTTATATTGTCATTTATCAGTCTCATTGCAATGTAATTATACACTAGACCGGTTATTATGTGTTTTGATGACTAATACGTAATTTATATATATATATATATATATATATATATATATATATATATATATATATATATATATATATATATATAAGTGTCCTATTTAATATCTACTAATGTTATTTATTTATATATGTGGATTAAGGTTATGCCAAAGAAAACGCCTCGAAAATTCTCATGTATACTGGTAGCATGTTTATATTATACTCCAAAGACGGAGTATTTGAAAATACGTGATCATTTAATCACCAACATTGACACTGTAATGCGAAAACACCCAGAATGTGGTGTGATCATAACTGGCGATTTCAACCAATTGCGGGATAACTTTATGAAAACCCACTATAGATTTGTCCAAGTAGTTAATGTTGTAACACGTGGACAGGCGATATTAGACAAAATATGGACGAATATGGAGGAGGTGTACACCCCGCCTGTTACTATTTCCGAACTGGGGTCATCGGACCATAACATGGTTTTGCTTAAACCTAAAGCGAAAAACTCAGTTGATACTGGATGCGTGACACGGTTAACCGTAAGGTGTATGGGGCCAAAAGAAAAAGCCACATTCAGTATGGCTTTATCAGCCATCAAATGGGAACCCCTATTTAGGCTTGATTCATGTGCAGATCAGTATTCATATTATCAAACGGTTATTTGCAACCTGATGGAAATATGCTTTCCTACTAAAATTGTTACGAGGCATACGGCTGATAAGCCATGGGTCACAGACTGGTTCAGAGACTTAGTTCGTAAAAGACAGCGAGCTCACATGAGTGGTGATTTGAATCAAGCAAAAATATTGCGTAATAAGGTCAACCGAGCCGCTTCGAAACTTAAGTATAATTTTTACCAAACACAAATTGCAGCAATGCATGAATCGGGATCCCACGATTGGTGGAAGCATATGAAAACAATAATGGGACTTAAAACAAATGGCAAATCATGCATGCAAGGTCTAGCTAACAAAACAACGGATGGTGATTGTGGCTTACTGGCCAATACAATGAATGATTTCTTTGTGTCTGTGAGTGACCATTTGCCTCGGTTAAATAAGAGTCACAAGGTGTTCGACGTTAACGAGGAACTGCCGGATCAGTATGTGATAAGCGTATGTACTACCTTTAAAGCCTTGGAGAGTGTTAAAGCCAACAAGGCTACTGGGCCTGACAACATCCCTGCATGGGTGTTAAGAAATTATGCAAATGTTCTCGCCCCTCCATTAACTGCTATTTTTAACAATTCATTAAGAGAAGGTGTACTCCCTATGAATGGAAAATGGCCAATGTAATACCGTTGCCAAAAACAAGCCCCCTGTGTCGATTGAAAAAGACATTAGACCAATTTCACTAACTCCAATAGCTGCCAAGGTGTTTGAATCAATAATAATGAAATGGGTGGATGAAACAATTGAAGGTGAAATTGATGCTAAGCAATTTGGGGGAATTAGCGGAACGTCCACAACAGACGTTCTTGTCGAACTGGTTCATATGTGGTATAAGGCGACAGATAAATTGAATTCTTATGTCAGAGTTGTAATGCTAGACTTTAGCAAAGCGTTTGATCTTATTAATCATCATTTGTTGCTAGATAAGCTACAGTCGTATGGGTTGCCCGCACATATTTTAAGATGGATGGCAACATTTCTATTAGACAGAACTCAACGAGTAAAAACGAGGAAACGGAATACCCACTGGTCACCCAATGGGGGGAGTGACCGCAAGGAGACTTTTTTTGTTTTGGAAAACCTTTAAAACGTTTTCCTTGTTTTAATATAAATGATTTATTATTACGCCTGTTTTCGTTTTACGCCATGTAAACAAACAGAAAACGTTATTTTGAAATTTTAATTTTTGGGAAAAAGAAAGAGTATCTTTTTTTCCCAAATGGGTTATAAATGTTGTGATGAAAACGAAACATGAAAATTTACTCCGAAACAAACGAAAGAAATAATTTTTTTAGTTTTGACAAACATTCTCAGAAGCTCTCCCCCCCGAATAAAAATTGATGGGAGCCTTTTATAAGAAGTTTCTTAAACTTTAGGTTTTTACCTAAACTTCAGGATCTGCTCGTTTTAAATCCAGGTGGTACTATTTGAAAAGTTTACGTAAATCGATGCATTTTCATTAGTCCCCGTCGCGTTGCAACTAGAAAGATTGGTCAGTATATGTTAGTTGGTGAAGCAGTTCACCATTATCGCATTTTCTGCGGCATTATAATTTGCTACAAATTTGTTGTGACAATTTTTGCGAGTCCATCATAAAGTTCCCCATTTAAAATGTACATTTTCCTGGGTTGATGTTATGAGGAAATATTGGACTTTTGTTAACCCCTTGGAAGGTTGAATGTAAAGACACAACGTTTGTCAAATTATTTTTTTCCGACTGAGTCGGCTGTCGTTTTTAAATTTTCGTATGCATATACAAAAAAACTTTATAAAATTTTAATGTTAGGAATAACAAAAAATTGTACCTTATTTATTGGCTTAGGTACGAATAGATTCCGTAATTTTTCTACCGTTTTTATAAAAAACTGTATAAAAATATTAAATATTGTATTTTCAGTCTTTTCAAATTAAACAGATTTATATTGTATTTGTATGATGTTTTGATGAATTAATTGTAACCTATTGTAATGTCAATCCAACTCAGTTGAGTTGCTAATAAAACTTGTGTTATAGTATATACCTATACATTATTTTTACAATTATTTTAAAACACTAGTATTTGTTTTATTGCATACATATATCTTTTTATGTCTTTTAAATTGTAATATGTTGTGAAGCGCCACGAACGATTATGGATGTGGCGCTATACCAAATAAATATATTATTATTATTATAAGTTACACCGTGTAGTCCCCTGTTCTTCTACGTCGGTGTTTCAGTTGCAAGGAGCCAGCTCTCTGTCCGCTCTTTCCTTCTGCGATAGAGCGGCCTGCAAGTTGTGCTCGCTCCCCCCGTGACGTTCTTGGTATCTTTGTTGTTGTGTTAGTTTCTATGCTTGTCATGTGTCTGTGTGTTCTCAGTAGTCGTTATGTGCAGCGTCATTGCACGTTGTGTTGTATAGACCTTGCTGCGTGCACACTCACACGGGTGCGAACGACCAGCGAAGAGACACAGGACACGGAACCTCGGAGTGTGTCACTGATATTAAGATAGGATCGAGTACTGTGGTCATATCAGACGAGGAACACCGCTCTAAATTACTGACGACCATCGTCGTATCAGATGGCTGTGTTCTTAACGAGAAGGGTGAATAGCCGCACACACCTCAATGGACTTGTACGCACGCATGCACGCACACGTATACGCATTGCTGCACACTCATGGATGCATTCACATGCTTAGACACATGTACACGCGCACACGCACACGCACGCGCACGCGCACGCGCACGCGCACGCGCACGCGCACGCGCACGCGCACACGCACGCGCACACAAACACACACACAACACACACACACACACACGCACACACCACCCCGCACACACACACACACACACACACACACACACACACACACACACACACACACACACACACACACACACACACACACACACAACACACACATACACGATCATGACACTCCTTTGTGTGTCGATAATGGGTTGGTTCACAGAATCAGCGGGTCAAGGCCCGACATCGATCAGCAAATTTGCCTCACGCCGCCATTAACTCGCCATTCATCACAACTGTCGTCCTAACGTCACATTTACGTCACGTGGTCAACACCCCCACACAAGACGGCCAAACGAACGGACGCACACTTGAACATCAAACGATTGTTGTCATATAAATCTTTGCCGATTTCGACGTTGATTCGAATTAACCGTGCCTCGCTCGGCGGTGATTATTCTGATAATATCGACGCCGGCCATCTCTGATGTTCCCGATACGAGACTCGCAGCACCCAATATTTCCGCTTGGATAGCTGCGCTATTTACGTCGAGAAAAGGCGTCATTTATTCCCAGTCCGAACTCGATGTCAACCGAAATAAGCATTCCCTCGCGCCCTGTGCGTAGGACAAGCGCGCGCAGACGCACTCGCGCACGCACGTGCATCCGCTTTCTATATCATCGGCGCGAGCGTTCACGAGAGAAAATATAATTGCACGTGGGTTCGATCTAACGAGCGCTAACGTACCCAACCGCACGTGCACAATCTTTCACGCACAGGCGGTCACGTACGTATAGTGCGCACTCGCGTTTGACTATTGAATTTTAATAGCAAAACCAGGCCCTAGTGCAATACGATGATATAATATATTTATTCAGGATGGCTCAGCTAAATACAGTGTACATTAAAATATACACTAGATTTATTTTCAGTGAGGTCCTCATACACACAATCGTACAGACATGCAATATTAAAAGATGTAAAATAGTAAGATATATGATGTAATAGACATAAAATATAAATTAAGTTAAAACATAAAATCTACAATAAGATACAAACATGGTATAACTACGAGGTAAGCTGCCAACAACACAGCTTGTTGAAGTACTCTATATAACGTGGTTAAAACATGTTTTACATTTATCTTTGAACT
>JAODUO010000848.1:202500-220000 GCA_025642075.2 Ridgeia piscesae | reverse complement strand
ATGATCGGAGAGAGAAAAGTGACAGGAGAGAGAAGAGAGAGAGAGAGAGAGAGAGAGAGAGAGAGAGAGAGAGAGAGAGAGAGAGAGAGAGAGAGAGAGAGAGAGAGAGAGAGAGAGAGAGAGAGAGAGAGAGAGAGAGAGAGAGAGAGAGAGAGAGAGAGAGAGAGAGAGAGAGAGAGAGAGAGAGAGAGAGAGAGAGAGAGAGAGAGAGAGAGAGAGAGAGAGAGAGAGAGAGAGAGAGAGAGAGAGAGAGAGAGAGAGAGAGAGAGAGAGAGAGAGAGAGAGAGAGAGAGAGAGAGAGAGAGAGAGAGAGAGAGAGAGAGAGAGAGGTAACAAGGTGATCGATGCAACAAAGGGAGAACCATGTGACAAAAGGAGACATGGGTGACAAGGCGGGAATGACTTTACATAGGTGTCAAGAGGTCAAGGTGGCAAGATAGAGATGACATATCCAGACCGAGGTGACAGAACAAGTAACACACGAAAAGAGAAGCCCAATATGACAGGAGTCATGATGACAGGAGACGACGCAGATGACCGTTGGGGACACTCGTGCAGATAACAGGTCAAAGGCCCGCAGGACACCGCCAGTGGTTACACACATAGAAGACGTACAAGTCGACTATTTACTGCCCAGTGATTTGACGTTATCGATTTGTTGTACCTCTGTCAATTACTTCCACGATGTCGTCGTCTAATTTTGGATGGCTTCTCACGGCATGTGACACGACATTTCAGTTAGTTAGTCGGGCGCACCGCGTCCGTTTGGAATCACTTCCGGTTAACGAACAGTGTGAATGCGTTCTTAGAGTAGACGGGGATTAGATGAGTTGACGACATCGGTGGAAACTATACACACAGCGTGTTCAGGAACCACAGTTTCTCTGCATCAGACAGCAAAAGTGTTCGGCATCAGCAACTCTCCTGTTGCCAGGGGGCGCTTCAATCGCTGTAACATACAATTGCCCGTATCTCCACGAAGTGAGAAGTGTGATCTTGGTATGGAAGGATTTAGATTAAAGGAGGTCATTTGAGTAGGTTGGTAGGAAATTAATCGAACATTTGAAGAAAATGAAATATATTAATGTGCGACGGGAAACAAATCGCTGTTATTTAAGTCCTCCTCGCGACAAGGTTACCGTACCTTCGTATATTGACGTGTGTACGTGCGTGCGTGCGTGCGTGCGTGTGTGCGTGCGTGCGGGTGCGTGTTTACGATGACCTTGTTCGGATAAACAGTCAGGAGACCAGCAATAAACACCATCCGACAAATAATTTCGATAAACCCTCGGGGGAAGAGAACAGAAGAAAGCAGAGGCAGAAAGAGGACGTGTTAGAGAGGTGATAAATAGACAGAGGACGTGTTAGAGAGGTGATAAATAGACAGAGGACGTGTTAGAGAGGTGATAAATAGACAGAGGACGTGTTAGAGAGGAGATAAATAGACAGAGGACGTGTTAGAGAGGTGATAAATAGACAGAGGACGTGTTAGAGAGGTGATAAATAGACAGAGGACGTGTTAGAGAGGTGATAAATAGACAGAGGACGTGTTAGAGAGGTGATAAATAGACAGAGGACGTGTTAGAGAGGTGATAATAATAACAATAATAAACATTATTTATTCACGATAACCTTATAAAATGTACATTTAATCTCCCTAAGGGTCGTGATTGCTAACGCAAGTGTTTTGTAAAACATAATATACATGCACTAAACAATTTGATTGACTATCTTATACATTGCGTAATGCGTTAAAATATAGTGAATAAAAAATTGAATAAAAATTTAAATAAATATACTGAATTAATATTTAAAAAATAAATTACAATAAAAATAATAATAAATAGATAAATTATAAAACAAGATAAATAGCATTATATACTGTTTTATATATATATATATATATATATATATATATATATATATATATATATATATAATAATAATAAAACGTTTAGTAAAAGTGTTCATTGTATCGTAAGATAAATAGAAAGAGGACGTGTTATTAGAGAGGTGATGAATAGAAAGAGGATGTGTTATTAGAGAGGTGATGAATAGGAAGAGGATGTGTTAGAGAGGTCGCAAATAGAAAGAGGACGTGGTAGGTAGGTGATCAATAGAGAGAGGACGTTTAAGAGATGTGATAAACAGAAAGAGGACGTGTTAGAGAGGTGATAAATAGAAAGAGGACGTATGAGAGGTGATAAATAGAAAGAGGACGTGTTACTAGAGAGGCAATAAAGAGAAAGAGGACGTGTTATTAGAGAGGTAATAAAGAGAAAGATGACGTGTTATTAGAGAGGTAATAAATAGAAAGAGGACGTGTTATTAGAGAGGTGATGAATAGAAAGAGGACGTGTTGTTAGAGAGGTGATAAATATAACGAGGACGTGTTGGAGTGGTGATAAATAGAAAGAGGACGTTTTAGAGAGGTGATATATAGACAGCGGACTTGTTATAGAGGTGATAAATAGAAAGAGGACGTGTTAGAGAGATGTTTTATAGACAGAGGACGGACGTGTTAGAGAGGTGATAAATAGAAAGAGGACGAGTTAGAGAGGTGATAAGTGGAAAGAGGACGTGTTAGAGAGGTGATAAATAAAGCGAGATGGCATCAAATCCAGGTGAATGGAGGTCTGTAGCAAACGCACCAAGAAGCAAACAGACAAGCATCAATAAATAACGCTAGGACACGTGATACTCATCTGAGTTAATTGACCTAATATAATTTTTCACAGTTAAATACACTTCTGAAATGTCATGTGTCACCAAGGTCACTGTGACCCGGGTTACCCGCTAGAGACATAAAAAACCTACAATGACACCTTCCGACACTTTACAACATCCGGCTAACGGCAAAATGGCATACACACCATGGTGCCATTTGAAGCATTATAGTCGGGTGTGCATATTTATTGCGTGTTTGTAACGTCATTAATTAAATCCTCTCCTCCGTGGAAGAGTTTATCCAGCAGACAATGTTTATAACCATTTTTACCTTGTAACGACGATGTGGCCGGTTATAGCAAAAGACAATTTAGAGATAGGTTTATTAAAACATTTACACAAAACTGTATTTGCTATTGATTGTATGTTAGATGGCATTATACATCACTGGAAGATTCCAGGTAATAACTGGACAGGGAGCAGAATTTAATAATTCTAACACTTTAACATTTGCACAAGAAGTGTAAAGTATAATTTGTTATAATCACGCATACAAATTGATTAAATGGAAACATGTATTCCTGTGTTTACAGTCCACCAGCCGTGGATTGACGTACTAATATATATGTATAGATCCAGCTCATTGGCCTACAAACTAATTAGTGAATACATTTTACGTTTAAAAATACCATTTTACTTCAAACCGCTGTTGTTTTCGAACACGTTACAATGACTATTATACATAAGTTATTTCATATTTGAAAATATTGATCAAACTTCAAAATATTATACAATATGATAACTTGTTTGACGGCTAGATACAGACATGTAATGTGACCTCTGTGTCCTGGTCACAAGCTCAACTGAACGTCGATAACGTCGCATTAAAATATAGAAAATATTCTGAGACTGGTACAAGGTTTATAAGATGCTGTCACGTGGGCTACAACAGTGAACTGACCTCACACCACAACCAACTGACCTCACTACACACCACAACCAACTGACCTCACTACACACCACAACCAACTGACCTCACCACACACCACAACCAACTAACCTCACTACACACCACAACCAACTGACCTCACTACACACCACAACCAACTAACCTCACTACTCACCACAACCAACTGACCTCACCACGCACCACAACCAACTGACCTCACTACACATCACAACCAACTGACCTCACTACACACCACAACCAACTGACCTCACCACACACCACAACCAACTGACCTCACTACACACCACAACCAACTGACCTCACTACACATCACAACCAACTGACCTCACTACACACACAACCAACTGACCTCACTAACACCAACCAACTGACCTCACTAACACACAACCAACTGACCTCACTACACCACAACCAACTGACCTCACTACACACCACAACCAACTGACCTCACTACACACCACAACCAACTGACCTCACTACACACCACAACCAACTGACCTCACTACACATCACAACCAACTGACCTCACTACACACCATAGCCAACTGACCTCACTATACATCACAACCAACTGACCTCACTACACACCACAACCAACTGACCTCACTACACACCACAACCAACTGACCTCACTACACACCACAACCAACTGACCTCACTACACACCACAACCAACTGACCTCACTATACATCACAACCAACTGACCTCACTACACACCATACCAACTGACCTCACTACACACCACAACCAACTGACCTCACTACACACCACGACCAACTGACCTCACTACACACACAGTTGTTCTTAGAAAGACCTAAGACCAACCAACTGACCTCACTATACATCACAACCAACTGACTTCACAATACACCACAACCAACTGACCTCACTACACACCACAACCAACTGACCTCACTACACACCACAACCAACTGGAGTCAGACCACATTTGCATTCCATTCCATTATAACGTTTCCTTCATTTCCTACTAATCTTGATGATATCTGTTATTGACAATTTCACAGCATATTTACCCTCCATAGACAGAAGTTCTGTGAAAAAAATCGTGAAATTCTCACACCTCAGGCTCCCACAAACTTATCTCCAACCTTACACCTCTCCATTTCTGCTCGAACCACCCACGGATTGCTCCTGATTAAATCATAAAACAAAATGGCAACTGTATTAATACGCAGAAAGTAGTCGTAGTTTGACAACTCTGATGCCACGCTGCACGAAAACATAATTTCTACTCACTCCACACTACATATGTCCTCACAGATATTCAGACAACCTGCACGATGCTGTCTCTATATGGTATCTTTGGACGAACACCTTATTGTGTTCTTCCATCAACTGGTGAACGGGTATCGGGTGTCGTCGACTCGCTGTCCTAATCTACGACCTTTGTCTCCGCGCTGCCTCGTTGACAAAGCCACAGGACAGGGGTTATGTCACGTGACCGTTCTCTAGTCGGAGTGAGACACGTCACCCTACATCGGTTGCGACGACTATGCGATTATTACACGTCATCCTTCCGATGTTGGTCCTGACGTCACGATGTAATTGCAATTTGTAAGCACGAGTTGAGGGTGACGACGCGAGAGATTAGGAGCAAGTGGACACGTGTCTTTGATTTTCCGCTAGGACAAGTAGGACGTCGTGCGAATCTAGCATATTGTTTGTCGTATCGAACTTGGACTTATTGTTGGACGGCTTTACAACTTCCGGTATCGGCGGGGAACAGTCGGCGTAGCTGCGATACACACAATACGAACATCCACGTGTCGGTTGGAATATCATCATCGCTGGGGCAGGTAAAACATTCGCCTGTCGTTGATCAAAAATATCTACTACAAGGATATATACGACTGTTGTCTATACGATACTACACGTATTCACTAACGTAACATCAATAAAAAACATTTTGATGCGACACGTCTGATACAGGATTACGACATTCTGTACAATTCACGCACCAAACCAAAAGTTGACGTACACGACAATCTCCAAATTCTTCTCCACAAAAAAACCCACAAAGCTGCTCTGACGTACACAACTACCTCAACACCTAACATGGTTGTAACCCGCTCGGGAAGGAGCCGGACCATGTATGGTCTCTGTGTGTTGGTCATTCTCTGGACCCTGAATGGTCTGGTCGGGGGATACGGTAAAGGATCTCCTGAGTCGTCATGCAAGAATCTCGAGCCCGAGCACTTTGGGGGGAAGGCGCAGACGGGTGAGAGCCCGTACAGTATCGACGTCGTCGACGCCACCAGCGACGGGAGGACAAAAGGTAGGTTTTGTTGAAGGAATCGCTCACTCACCGTCGAAATGTGACAATAATGTTTTAAACCTGTATTCAACATACCTATAGCATGAATTGACAACTATTTTTATCTGATCTTGATCGGATGTAGTACACTATATTCACGTTGTAGAGGTTCAACTCTATCTCACCGAAAATGCGTTTCGCTGAAATGAGTTTTAAGTTCGGGTTCAAATACCAGGCTGAGAGAATATTGCCTGCTTATGAAAGGGTATTATACACAGGAACTGACTGGATCAGTAACACGCGCGACATACGCACACCCCCACACAACCACAAAGAGAACAAAAACATAACAAACAACCAGTGGTCCAACCAAGAACCAATCAATCTTTATGCCCCAAACATCACAGCTATTATGCTTAGGTCACAACTGTCTAGGAACACTACCGCTAAAAACACTACCAATGCCAAAAGATGATTCCTCAGGTACATACACGAACAATAAACGCATAGAACTATGATTTTTTAAACGTTAACATCCGTGAACGTGCTATAGTGCCACATAATAATGTATATATTATATATACCATTCATATTTTATCCAGCATTCGGTACTTTAGCAAACCGCAATGGGACAATTACTGTTTTAAACAAACAACCTTCCCCGTGAAAACATCACAATGCAATGTTATCCACAAACGTTTTGAGTTAATCTCATATTTTGTCGTCCTCAAATATTCCAATTTTTTACCTGCTGTCCAAAATCATCGCTTTCTTAACAACACAATGTTTACACTACCACAATGTTTAGAATAGTTCCGCCTAAACACAACATGCAAAACATGTTATTCGGGGCTGCCAAGCACATTGACCACGAATTCGTGGGTATTACATATCAGCACACACAGTGCAAATACCGAGGGTGCAAAGTGGCACTGTTGTGTTCTACAACCGTGGTGCAAGCAATGTCGCTGGACCAACACGGTGACCCAAGCATTAGTAGACGCGTGACAGATGTCGTGTGGCCGTGAGCGAGACTCACACTGAGAGCGTAGAGAGAAGGTCGAGTTGTGTTGGCGCGATCTAATTAGGCGGCCTGCAGGTTGATGTCGCGAGACGCGAGGCGCGAGGCGAGGCGAGGCAAAGCAAGGCGCAAGGTCGTCGACGCAGATAGAGACAGCGGCTCTAATGCAAGTTGTAAAGTCGCAGTAAATGGAGATAACGCGCAGCAGCTGTCATCGCGGCCACTGACCCAGCCGTCATCTCCATGGACACTCGACGACACTTTACTCACTGCAGACAGAAGGACGGACATAAGTACGTACGTACGTACGTACGTACGTACGTACGTACGTACTACGACGTACGTACGTACGTACGTACGTACGTACGTACGTACGTACGGACGGACGGACGGACGGACGGACGGACGGACGGACGGACGGACGGACGGACGGACGGACGGACGGACGGACGGACGGACGGACGGACGGACGGACGGACGGACGGACGGACGGACGCGACGGACGGACGGACGGACGGACGGACGGACGGACGGACGGACGGACGGACGGACGGACGGACGGACGGACGGACGGACGGACGGACGGACGGACGGACGGACGGACGGACGGACGGACGGACGGACGGACGGACGGAACGCGACGGACGGACGGACGGACGGACGGACGGACGGACGGACGGACGGACGGACGGACGGACGGACGGACGGACGGACGGACGGACGGACGGACGGACGGACGGACGGACGGACGGACGGACGGACGGACGGACGGACGGACGGACGGACGGACGGACGGACGGACGGACGGACGGACGGACGGACGGACGGACGGACGGACGGACGGACGGCACACATACACAGACAGACACACATTATATACATACGCACATGCTTAGGGGGCCAAGGTTTACGTCAAGTGCTAGACAAATTTCACCATCACAAAGAGGTGCCCTCAAGCGTTGGGTGGCTATCGTGTTAAAGTTTGTTAAACATAAACAGAAGCGACTACAGATAAGAACATACGGCAGTGGTCTTACTAAATTAGTTAAGAACAAACGACTCTGACAAATGCAATGTCTCTCCAAAGCCATAATGTGGATAGATTGCACCGTCCATTCAAAGGTCGCTATTTCAGACACGCGGCAGAGATTGATCCGTTTGGTATTACGAGTCGTTATATTTGACGACATCGTAAATTTCAATGTGGCAACCTATTTACGGCATCGATGGTACCCATACGGTGCACCAGGGGCGCTGCTGATGCTGATGTTCTGAATAACTCGAGTCAACTGTCCATCTGCAACGGCATACATTTTTAATATCGACCTTTCAAACGCCTCTCGTCTGTGTTTCACGTAAACGTTCCAGGCACCGAGAGCTACTTATTTCTTGTTTGTGGTCATTTCAACAGTTTTGCGTATGTTGTCGTCGTTCGATAATTGTTCTGTTGCACGAACGTACCCTTTCGCGTTATTTGTTGTTCCTTTTAAACCAATGAGAAACGTTACCTAAGCAGCTGCACTTAGTGCATAACGTTAGTATTCGTTTTGTTTATCACCTTTGGTAATTAATTAGTTAATTACATAAGTAAGTAGTTAAGTAAGTAAATGAATGTTTATGGAAAATGGATGTGCTTAGTTCAAATATCCTGTATTTAGGATTTTTTGGGGAACATGAACGATGACCCTAATGCACTGGGAATGGAGTGTAGGTGGCGAATATGAACTATACTTTGAACTGTCTCAGTGATATATATATATATATATATATATATATATATATATATATATATATATATATATATATATATATATAGTACAGTCCAAACGTTCCGGAATCGTTCTTCAAACCAGGAGATCCTTTTACCTTCTGTCAAGGCACGAACAAATGCCCTTTGCAAGCAAAGAAAAAATGTCATTAAAAGGAGCCGCGCATAAATGTTGAAGTTCGCATATCTATAATTAATTGTTTATCAACAAATTATATCGCAATAAAACAGTAATAAATTCACACGTATTACAACGGCTTGGCCTCGACGTATGATTGAATGCGAAAGTAGGGCACGGCTGCTGTTCGCGAGTAAGCATAATAGATGTCTTCACAGATAGCCGGGTCGCGTCTGGCACTTGTCTCGTCGTCTCTGGGCTGCGATGTTGTTGTGTTAAATGGGATGAGATAAGTTTGTTGATATCGCTTTCACATCAACTGATGTGCGTGCGGCCTTGTAACATAACTCATAGCTGTGTTTTATATTATCCTGTCTTCACGTCAGTCGTAATATCTATAATGGGTATGTGTTATATCACTGCTTTGGCCTCTCCCTCGCAGTGATTTCTATGAATTTATCTCTCTCCTCCCTCTCAACTCCCTCCCTTCCTTCCTTTCTTTCTTCCGTCCTTCATCTTGCCCTGTAACCCTCCCCCACTGCCTGTCTGCCCGCCTGCCCGCCTGCCCGCCTGCCCGCCTGCCCGCCTGCCCGCCTGCCCGCCTGCCCGCCTGCCCGCCTGCCCGCCTGCCCGCCTGCCCGCCTGCCCGCCTGCCCGCCTGCCCACCTGCCCACCTGCCCCTGCCCACCTGCCCACCTGCCTGCCTCCATGTCTCCCTTCCTCCCTTCCTCCCTTCCTCCCTTCTTCCCTTCATCCCTTCCCCCCTTCCTCCCTTCCTCCCTTCCTCCCTTCCTCCCTTCCTCCCTTCCTCCCTTCCTCCCTTCCTCCCTTCCTCCCTTCCTCCCTTCCTCCCTTCCTCCCTTCCTCCTTCCTCCTTCCTCCCTTCCTCTCTCTTCCTTCCTCCCTCCCTTCCTCCCTCCCTTCCTTACTCCCTTCCTCTCTCCCTTCATCCTCCCCTCACTCCACTTCGGTCCCACCCTCCCTCTACCCCTGTTCTTCACCATTATTATCGATTCGATTTGTGTCCCAATCTCCCGCCTCCACTCTTCCCTTTCCTTGTAGTGCGGATATCCGGCGCAGACGTCATGGGCTTCGTGGTGCATGCCCGAGACGACCACGACACGGTCGTCGGCTCCTTCAGCGACCTGCCCCCGCTGACGGCGACCATCACGTGTCGGACAGAGGCGGACACCTGGAGCCACTCCGACACCTCTCTCAAGACAAACCCACAGGCTCAATGGGCCCCGCCTCCCCACTTCACGGGCACGGTCCACTTCAGGTGAGTCATTATTTTGTAGGACATGTTTGATACTAACTTAAATATACACACGGAGCATCAACTGTCATCATTACAGCAGCCTCAAATGGAGGCTCATTGCACGTTGCTGGTCTCCAAGTTAGGAGAAATGTCCTCGTAAAAAGTGAGGTATTGTAGAGCGGTGCCTCCTGGCACTAGAACTGCAGAAAGTGAATTGCATTCCCTACTCAGTTTAACACCGTTTCGACTTATCTGGAAAGAATTCAGCCACAACGTAGTTACTGTGCGAACATATTCGCACTCAATCATTCTCCACTGTCAGTTTGACATTCATCAGCTTAATGCACTGGAGCAACATAAAACACCCATCTCTTCCACCACCATCAACCACATCGCTACGCTTTCCCGTGTGTCACAGTACGACATTTTGTTACCTAGTAACCCCTCGTTAAACAATATGTATTGTTCTTTTCTGTAAGATTCTGTATGCCCCGTTGACATTCAAAGATCCGTCTGCGAATTACTGATTACAATACATAATAAATAGTTTTCAAGTTGGATTCGTTGGTAGCATTCAGAACGTCATATGGCCTCATTTAGTTATATGCGCGCCGCATTTAAATTTGCATCAATCTACGTTCTTGATCTTAATAATGTGAAATGTATTGACCAGCCTAGTTCGATTTAACATTTCCTACAACTTAACGTACGACATTTGTAGTAATTTCTTACATTCCAAATCTGCCAAAATATATCTTTTGCTCTAATTTCACCATATACCCTTCTCCTAAATTTCCAATGCCCCGTCAAGTATCAAGTATCAATCAATTTATTTCAAAACACACAACATTGAAAAACAGACAACAGAAATGAAGTAATTAATAAGTCACGTGGTACGAATGATGTACAGTAAAGAAATAAGTTTTGAAAAGCAGTAGACCTGAAGTTAAACACTTATAAGTGTCTACCCCTATCCGTCACGTGATCTGTTACCCGTTATAACATCCGTTAGGTCATAGAAATGGAAGGCGAACACGTAATGCGTTCAAGCATTCCGTCGTGTTTTTGAGATTCCGGCGCCAGAAGTATTTCTTTATGTCAGAAAAACAGAGTTTTTACAAAGGCAAGCCTTGATGTTGGTTTATATGGTATGTAAACACTGACACATCGATATATCAATTGATTTACGGCCTTTTGACATATGATACGATCCTTAGACGCGATAAAAAGACAAACGCACAGTGATCACCGGGATAAATACCTACACGTCTCGCCTTCAATGTTGAAGTCGTTGAGGAGGAAACTTTAAAGGGATTCTTTTGAGCCCGAAAGGTGTTCTTTCGTGTTCCAAACTATAATGAGTTGGGATTTTTTAGTGTATAAAACTCTGTGTAATTTACACATAAATATGACTATAAGTATTCCATGTAGCCCATTGCCTTCATTTAATTAGGATCATGGTTTATTAACCAATAATGACCACAACAATATATACAAAACGAATCCATTTCCTGTGCCAAATAGCATCGCGTGCGCGCAGTTTCTTGTTTGAGCTGGGTCCGCCTATCATATACCTGGGCATGGCGTGGTTGTTGATGATTAATAAAACATAACTATAATTAAATAAAGGCAAAGCATTACATGGAATAATTTTATTAACAAGATGATGTACCTCACAAAGAGTTTTAAATTATCAAAGAATCCCTTATCATTATAATTTGGGACACGAACACTATCCTTTTAATACGGGGCCCGAATAATCCCTTTAACATGGCTTAACACGTAGGATGTAGAATTGTATGTGTTCATTGGTGTGGGCCAGACGTATACCGAGTGTGTCGGCGACTCCAGAGAAGCGTGGTGGTTGGTTTGTTCCATGTAAGTGGTTGGTTTTTACAACGTAAATGGTTGGTTGGCTTGTAACATGTAAGTGGTGATCTTGAATATGATCTTGAAGCATGTAACTGGTTAGTTTGAGCCATGTAAGAGGTTGGTGTGTACCGTGTAAGTGGTTGGTTGTATCATGTAAGTGGTTGGTTTGTACCATGTAAGAGGTTGGTTTGTGCCATGTAAGAGGTTGGTTTGTGCCATGTAAGAGGTTGGTTTGTGCCATGTAAGATGTTGGTTTGTGCCATGTAAGAGGTTGGTTTGTGTCATGTAAGATGTTGGTTTGTGCCATGTAAGAGGTTGGTTTGTGCCATGTAAGTGGTTGGTTTGTGCCCTGTAAGAAATTGGTTTATACCATGTAACTTGGTTGGATTGTACCATGTAAGATGTTGGTTTGTGCCATGTAAGAGGTTGGTTTGTACCATGTAAGTGATTGGTTTGTATCATGTATGTGGTTGGTTTGTACCATTTACGTGGTTGGTTTGTACCGTGTAAGAGGTTGGTTGGTGCCGTGTAAGTGGTTGGTTTGTATCATGTAACTGGTTGGTTGTACCATGTATGTGGTTGGTTTGTACCACGTAAGTGGTTGGTTTGTATCAGGTAAATGGTTGGTTGTACCATGTAAGTGGTTGGTTGTACCATGTAAGTGGTTGGTTGTACCATGTAAGTGGTTGGTTGTATCATGTAAGTGGTTGGTTTATATCATGTAAGTGGTTGGTTGTATCATGTAAGTGGTATGTTGTATCATGTAAATGGTTGGTTGTACCACGTAAGTGGTTGGTTTGTATCATGTAAATGGCTGGGTGTACCATGTAAGTGGTTGGTTGTACCATGTAAGTGGTTGGTTGTACCATGTAAGTGGTTGGTTGTACCATGTACTAACTCCAATAGCTGCCAAGGTGTTTGAATCAATAATAATGAAATGGGTGGATGAAACAATTCAAGGTGAAATTGATGCTAAGCAATTTGGGGGAATTAGCGGAACGTCCACAACAGACGTTCTTGTCGAACTGGTTCATATGTGGTATAAGGCGACAGATAAATTGAATTCTTATGTCAGAGTTGTAATGCTAGACTTTACAAAAGCGTTTGATCTTATTAATCATCATTTGTTGCTAGATAAGCTACAGTCGTATGGGTTGCCCGCACATATTTTAGGATGGATGGCAACATTTTTATTAGACAGAGCTCAACGAGTAAAAATAGGAAATGAATATTCCCATTCTGGTCATCCCAATGGGGGAGTACCGCAAGGGACATTGTCTGGACCTAAATGTTTCCTTGTTTATATAATTGATTTAAGAACGACTGTTCCATTATATAAGTATGTAGATGACAGTACGTTATTTGAAATATGCGACAGAAATGATGTATCTGTTATACAAGAGTCGGTTGATATTGCTGCTAGATGGACAGAACAGAATGACATGAAAA
Organism: Ridgeia piscesae; assembly: GCA_025642075.2. NCBI lineage: Eukaryota > Metazoa > Annelida > Polychaeta > Sabellida > Siboglinidae > Ridgeia > Ridgeia piscesae. Next base: position 206,601 of record JAODUO010000848.1, on the reverse strand, counting down.
TTAATTCGGAAAAATCAAAAGAAATAATCATTAGTTTTGCACAAGATGGCAATTTCAGAAGCACTATCCCGAATATAAAGATTGATGGGAGGGATATAGCACAAGTTTGCCATGCCAAACTATTAGGTGTGACCATTTCTCAGGATCTGACATGGAACAAACACGTGGATAATATTGTGAAAAAGGCTGGTAAACGCTTGTACATGTTATATCAGTTAAAGCGTGCAGGGATTACCCAGAAAGATCTGGTCAGTGTATATGTTAGTGTGGTGAGACCAGTTCTAGAATATGCATGTCCTGTATGGCACACTAACTTGCCCCAATATTTGTCTGACAATATTGAAGTTATACAAAAAAGGGCACTAAAATGTATTTTTCCTGGATTGGGTTACGCGGAAATACTTAGACGTGTTAACCTGGATACGTTGAATGTAAGACGGGACAGCATTTGTCAAAAATATTTTGATAAAATTAAAGTCGGCACACACAGATTAAATTATCTGCTGCCTGACAAAATACATATCAAATATAATGTTAGACAACAAAATGTGTACCTGTTACCAGTTACTAGAACGAATAGATTCCGTAACTCCTTTATACCGTGGGCTTTATACAACTGTCAGTAAAAAGGCTATTAATATGGTATGATTTGCGGTATCAAATGTATTTCTATTGTATTTGTATGATGTTTTGATGAGTTAATTGTAACCATGTAAGTAGTTGGTTGTACCATGTAAGTGGTTGGTTGTATCATGTAAGTGGTTGGTTGTATCATGTAAGTGGTTGGTTGTACCATGTAAGTGGTTGGTTGTATCATGTAAGTGGTTGGTTGTATCATGTAAGTGGTTGGTTGTACCATGTAAGTGGTTGGTTGTACCATGTAAGTGGTTGGTTGTACCATGTAAGTGGTTGGTTGTACCATGTAAGTGGTTGGTTGTACCATGTAAGTGGTTGGTTGTACCATGTAAGTGGTTGGTTGTACCATGTAAGTGGTTGGTTGTACCATGTAAGTGGTTGGTTGTATCATGTAAGTGGTTGGTTGTACCATGTAAGTGGTTGGTTGTACCATGTAAGTGGTTGGTTGTATCATGTAAGTGGTTTGGGGTTTGTTTTTTTCATGTAAGGGGTTTGGGGTTGTACCATGTAAGTGGTTGGTTGTATATGTAAGGGGTTTGGGGTTGTACCATGTAAGTGGTTGGTTGTACCATGTAAGGGGTTTGGGGTTGTACCATGTAAGTGGTTGGTTGTATCATGTAAGGGGGTTTGTACCATGTAAGTGGTTGGTTGTATCATGTAAGGGGTTTGGGGTTGTACCATGTAAGTGGTTGGTTGTACCATGTAAGTGGTTGGTTGTACCATGTAAGTGGTTGGTTGTATCATGTAAGTGGTTGGTTGTACCATGTAAGTGGTTGGTTGTATCATGTAAGTGGTTGGTTGTACCATGTAAGTGGTTGGTTGTATCATGTAAGTGGTTGGTTGTACCATGTAAGTGGTTGGTTGTATCATGTAAGTGGTTGGTTGTACCATGTAAGTGGTTGGTTGTACCATGTAAGTGGTTGGTTGTACCATGTAAGTGGTTGGTTGTACCATGTAAGTGGTTGGTTGTATCATGTAAGTGGTTGGTTGTACCATGTAAGTGGTTGGTTGTACCATGTAAGTGGTTGGTTGTACCATGTAAGTGGTTGGTTGTACCATGTAAGTGGTTGGTTGTACCATGTAAGTGGTTGGGGTTGTACCATGTAAGTGGTTGGTTGTACCATGTAAGTGGTTGGTTGTACCATGTAAGTGGTTGGTTGTACCATGTAAGTGGTTGGTTGTACCATGTAAGTGGTTGGTTGTATCATGTAAGTGGTTGGTTGTACCATGTAAGTGGTTGGTTGAACCATGTAAGTGGTTGGTTGTACCATGTAAGTGGTTGGTTGAATCATGTAAGTGGTTGGTTGTACCATGTAAGTGGTTGGTTGTATCATGTAAGTGGTTGGTTGTACCATGTAAGTGGTTGGTTGAATCATGTAAGTGGTTGGGGTTGTACCATGTAAGTGGTTGGTTGTACCATGTAAGTGGTTGGGTGTACCATGTAAGTGGTTGGTTGTATCATGTAAGTGGTTGGGGTTGTACCATGTAAGTGGTTGGTTGTATCATGTAAGTGGTTGGTTGTACCATGTAAGTGGTTGGTTGAACCATGTAAGTGGTTGGTTGTACCATGTAAGTGGTTGGTTGTACCATGTAAGTGGTTGGTTGTATCATGTAAGTGGTTGGGGTTGTACCATGTAAGTGGTTGGTTGTATCATGTAAGTGGTTGGTTGTACCATGTAAGTGGTTGGTTGAATCATGTAAGGGGTTTGGGTTTGTACCATGTAAGTGGTTGGTTGTACCATGTAAGTGGTTGGTTGTATCATGTAAGTGGTTGGTTGAAATTTTGGGGTTTGGGTTTCCATGTAAGTGGTTGGTTGTACCATGTAAGTGGTTGGTTGTACCATGTAAGTGGTTGGTTGTACCATGTAAGTGGTTGGTTGTATCATGTAAGTGGTTGGGTGTACCATGTAAGTGGTTGGTTGTACCATGTAAGTGGTTGGTTGTACCATGTAAGTGGTTGGTTGTATCATGTAAGTGGTTGGTTGTACCATGTAAGTGGTTGGTTGTACCATGTAAGTGGTTGGTTGTACCATGAAAAGGGGTTTGGGTTTTGTATCATTTTGGTGGTTGGTTGTACCATGTAAGTGGTTGGTTGTACCATGAAAAGGGGTTTGGGGTTGTACCATGTAAGTGGTTGGTTGTACCATGTAAGTGGTTGGTTGAATCATGTAAATGGTTGGTTGTACCATGTAAGTGGTTGGTTGTACCATGTAAGTGGTTGGTTGTACCATGTAAGTGGTTGGTTGAACCATGTAAAGGGGTTTGGGGTTGTACCATGTAAGTGGTTGGTTGTACCATGTAAGTGGTTGGTTGTACCATGTAAGTGGTTGGTTGTACCATGTAAGTGGTTGGTTGTACCATGTAAGTGGTTGGTTGTACCATGTAAGTGGTTGGTTGTACCATGTAAGTGGTTGGTTGTACCATGTAAGTGGTTGGTTGTAACCATGTAAGTGGTTGGTTGTACCATGTAAGTGGTTGGTTGTACCATGTAAGTGGTTGGTTGTACCATGTAAGTGGTTGGTTGTACCATGTAAGTGGTTGGTTGTACCATGTAAGTGGTTGGTTGTACCATGTAAGTGGTTGGTTGTACCATGTAAGTGGTTGGTTGTACCATGTAAGTGGTTGGTTGTACCATGTAAGTGGTTGGTTGTATCATGTAAGTGGTTGGGGTTGTACCATGTAAGTGGTTTGGGGTTGTACCATGTAAGTGGTTGGTTGTACCATGTAAGTGGTTGGGTGTACCATGTAAGTGGTTGGTTGTACCATGTAAGTGGTTGGTTGTACCATGTAAGTGGTTGGTTGTACCATGTAAGTGGTTGGTTGTACCATGTAAGTGGTTGGTTGTACCATGTAAGTGGTTGGGTGTACCATGTAAGTGGTTGGTTGTACCATGTAAGTGGTTGGTTGTACCATGTAAGTGGTTGGTTGAACCATGAAAAGGGGTTTGGGTTTGTACCATGTAAGTGGTTGGTTGTACCATGTAAGTGGTTGGTTGTACCATGTAAGGGGTTTGGGGTTGTACCATGTAAGGGGTTTGGGGTTGTACCATGTAAGGGGTTTGGGGTTGTACCATGTAAGTGGTTGGGTGTACCATGTAAGGGGTTTGGGGTTTGAAAACCATGTAAGTGGTTGGTTGTACCATGTAAGTGGTTGGTTGTACCATGTAAGTGGTTGGTTGTACCAGTGGGTTGGGGTTGTATCATGTAAGTGGTTGGTTGAAACCATGTAAGGGGTTTGGGGTTGTACCATGTAAGGGGTTTGGGGTTGTACCATGTAAGGGGTTTGGGGTTGAAACCATGTAAGGGGTTTGGGGTTGTACCATGTAAGGGGTTTGGGGTTGTACCATGTAAGGGGTTTGGGGTTGTACCATGTAAGGGGTTTGGGGTTGTACCATGTAAGTGGTTGGGTGTACCATGAAGGGGTTTGGGGTTGTACCATGTAAGGGGTTTGGGGTTGTACCATGTA
>JAODUO010000848.1:180000-195000 GCA_025642075.2 Ridgeia piscesae | reverse complement strand
CGTGACTGGTTAGCAAGAAGCCACCACCTATTCAAAAGGTAATCGGCCAGCATTGCCGTCAACTTCACGTATAGCGTTACTCAGCAGCGCCATCTAGCGGACTAAGAAAGAACTCAGCTGCTAGGACGGAATTCCTTCGCCACCGGCGGAATTATGACGGGTATTTTATCAGTTTTCCAAAATCTCCCGATATGCCGTGAAGTCTGCTTTTAACTACTGACAAAACAACCTATATATAAAATATATAGACTGCTTTTACAAAATGTCCTAAATGTGTTGATTTTGATTTTAAAAGATGCTGCTAATTGTAGGGATTTAAAATTGATTAAGTGATCTAGAGATTGTGTGACACAACGTACTATTTCAATTGGTTTTTAAATAAACTTAGTGAAGCAACAATGCTTAACTTGCAATTGCAGTTTCAATTACTACTTTAAACGCAGACCAGTTCAGGGAAAATTCGAGCGATATGCACTCAGTAGGTGGCGCCACCAGCGAGAAAATAATGTAATGTTTGATAAATCTCCCTCATAGTTAACAAACATGCGTTATGATTGTGTGCATTTACACACACTGTCAGATACAGGTGTTCATCGAACTGTTGTGAAACCACAACGTACAGCAATGTAAAATGCAAATAGCGAGACACATACGGGTTGAAATCGTTCATACTATTTGCGCTACATAAGTTGCGATATATGTCTATGACAATGTGGTAAACTCAATATTCAATCTGACAGTTAAGATAAGAAGGCTACAACATAAGATATTCCTGATCTGATTTTCATAGTAGTCATCTATCGGAAACTACAACTGTCACACGTCGTTAGAATATCATTATAGTGTCCTGTCCCCAATCAGTTCCAGTCGCGCACAGTCTCGCCATGTATCGTGACAGTTACAGGCCCTAAAAGTACTATCGAATGCTTGACCATGGTCACGCATACTTTTTTATTTAGAATTAAAAACAAATCAGTTATGTCATACACGTTCCACCTATATTCTGGAGACAAAAACAATGTCGAGTCTGTCTGCTTTTAATTAAATAATCTTAAAATAATGGTTTGTTCGGTGTACTAAAACAAATTTCGAGTGTTTGGAAACCCTTTATACATATAAAATAAAGTGTGAACATATCGGATTAATAACATGGGGGAGTGAAAAAGGTTTTCTATCAACCGACAACATGCTTACACAGAACGCTGACCACAACACCAAACACAGCGTTAACATGGCCATTACGTTTCGGTTGTAAAAGGTCGGTCAATGTTCGATTAATAAGTAAAATTTGGGCATAGTCACCTGTATTTGTAAAAAGTCTAGTTATTTTTTTAAATTTAATTACGCATTACGAAGATATGACCTTTTGTCTGGCCGAGGAGAAAGAAAACAGTGTGTAAATTGAATGGTGAGCCACACCCCAGAGGGCGCGACTGTGCCTTTAATTAACGGGAAGATGCAGCGTTTTAACAACCATTGCCTTACCATACCGAAATTGCGATGGGGGATTGCGTTAAGAGTGACCTAGAAAGAGTGGGAGAAGAATGGAGAAAAGGAGCAACAGATGGAAGGCACTGGAGACTGTTGATAGTAGTGAGATAAAAGTGAGAGGAAGAAAAAAGACGATGGAAACGGAAATCATGGTCAACTCACCCCAAAGACAATGATGCAAAGAAAAGAACAACAACAACATTGAATTTAACCTAGTCTAGTAACCAGGCAACTATTATTTTTAATCCGTAATAGCCATTAGCCATCACGTATATTGAGAATGATGTCATTGCTCTGTCATCTCTTGGGCTGCAGCCAGCGACGGAACTGGAGAATTCGTAACTTAATCCAATTTGAATGATGACAAATATCTTTCCGAAAGGGTAAGACTGGGAAGGAAAGTCTTACACAGGCTACCTTATACCCTATGTACTTTGTGACGCTGTGAATCAAGCAGCCAATTATTGGTCCTCCGTTCCCCACCTTCCAAATTTTCCGGGCTTGGAAGGCTATGGCCCTCTGGCCCTCCTCTGGCTACGCCACTGTTTTTTTGCATTTTGCCTTCTTCAGTTGTCCAGTATTTGAAGTTGTCTGTAACAGTAACACTTGTATCATATAAAATGCGCCATGTTAGCTTTTCTGTGCATATGTGAATAGTTAAAAAATGCGAGCATGTACGTGTGCGAATCTGTGAGTCTAAGTCTATGACGCACTGTGCGTGCATGTGAGCATGGGTGCATGTGTGTACGTGCGCGCGTGTGAGTATGCGTGCATGTGTGCTCGTGTGTGCGATCGTGGGCATATGGACGGCACGGCACGGCACGGCACGGCACGGCACGGCACGGCAGCACGGCACGGCACGGCACGGCACGGCACGGCACGGCACGGCACGGCACGGCACGGACGGACCGGACCGGACCGGACCGGACCGGACCGGACCGGACCGGACCGGACCGGACCGGACCGGACGGACGGACGGACGGACGGAACGGAACGGAACGGAACGGAACGGAACGGAACGGAACGGAACGGAACGGAACGGAACGGAACGGAACGGAACGGAACGGAACGGAGACGGTTAGGTGACTCGGTGACTCCGAAACTACATATAGGTAATGTGGTATGTACAGTGTACGGAACGGAACGGACGGAACGGAACGGAACGGAACGGAACGGAACGGAACGGAACGGAACGGAACGGAACGGAACGGAACGGAACGGAACGGAACGGAACGGAACGGAACGAACGGAACGGAACGGAACGGAACGGCACGGCACGGCACGGACAGCTCGGGTGACCCGAACCAGCATGACACGGCACACGGAATAGTGATACCTAGTGAACGGAACGGAACGGAACGGAACGGAACGGAACGGAACGGAACGGAACGGAACGGAACGGAACGGAACGGAACGGAACGGAACGGAACGGACGGAACGGAACGGAACGGAACGGAACGGAACGGCACGGCACGGACACGGAACGGAACGGAACGGAACGGAACGGAACGGAACGGAACGGAACGGAACGGAACGGAACGGAACGGAACGGAACGGAACGGAACGGAACGGAACGGAACGGAACGGAACGGAACGGAACGGAACGGAACGGAACGGAACGGAACGGAACGGAACGGAACGGAACGGAACGGAACGAAACCACAATGGAAATGGAATGAACGGCATGTGAAGGAAATGGGAACTGGAAGGGACCAGATTCGTACGTGATCGTACGGAACGGAACGGAACGGAACGGAACGGAACGGACCGGAACGGACCGGAACGGAACGGAACGGAACGGAACGGAACGGAACGGAACGGAACGGAACGGAACGGAACGGAACGGAACGGCACGGCACGGCACGGCACGGCACGGCACGGCACGGCACGGCACGGCACGGCACGGCACGGCACGGCACGGCACGGCACGGCACGGCACGGCACGGCACGGCAATTAGCTGTTGAACTCGGGTGACTCCGAAACCTCACATATAGGTAAATGTGGATATAGTATAACATGTCCGTCATTGTGAAGGCATAATATGTTTGGTTCTTTTTACTGTTCTTAGTTATAAGCTACCCAGCATTTGCTGTCCCGTGTTCTTCCTGGGTTCAATGACAATGTCACAATTGACGTATCTTCTGAATGTAACCAAAACCTGAAACGTGAGCGCCCGAGCTCCATTATTTAACTGCTTCAGGTATGTCGGTCTGAAATGTGGGAATTATACTTCCAACATATTTGGTAAATATTGTTTGTGGTTGTCGTGGAATATTAAAACAATAGTCACTTAATCTTCATATTGGTTAGGTCAAAAATTGACACTAGCATGTAAATAATTGTTAAAAGAAACTGTGCGCCAGGTTTCCACGTTGATGTCGTCGCACAGCTTTTTCCAAGAGAAAACCTGACCAAAACAATATGTCACACTTTCTCTATACGGTGATATACCTTGTCATCTGTACATAAAGGGTCGGTGACATATAAGCTACTGACCGTTCAGGCGCATAGCCAGCGATCATTTGTATGTGTGCGTGCGTGCGTGCGTGCGTGCGTGCGTGTGTGTGTGTGTGTGTGTGTGTGTGTGTGTGTGTGTGTGTGTGTGCGCGCGCGTGTGTGTGTGTGTGTATGTGTGTGTAGTGTGTGCGTGCGTGCGTGTGTGTGTGTGTGTGTGTGTGTGTGTGTGTGTGTGTGTGTGTGGTATGTGTGGTGTGTGTGTGTGTGTGTGTGTGTGTGTGTGTGTGTGTGTGTGCGTGCGTGCATGTGTGTGTGTGCGTGCGTGTGTGTGTGTGTGCTCAATAGATGAAACAGCACACACAACAACACACACACACATACACACACACAACACACACACACACACACACACACACACACACACACACACACACACACACACACACACACACACACACACACACACACACACACACACACACACACAACATACTATATATATATTATACATTATACTTACGTATACATACAGGTAGTATTATATCACAATTGGATTTGTGTAAATATAGTTATGAACTAACATCTTCATATAAGAAAAAGAAACATAAAAGATTCTAAGCGTATGCTATTGCGTTCCTGTCAAGTTTGCGCCTACAACGTTGCACTTATTGTGACCGGTAGGTGGCAGCACTTACCGAACCCTATCCTATAGGTGGCAGCACTATTAACTTACGCGGATAGTAAGTCTACCATGGCGGTCGCTACGTCGACGTTTGTCGCTACAAAGGGTATTTTGAATACTGCCCATTTAAAAGATAATTGTTATTTCACACACAGGGAAAGTGTCAGGATTGACAGAACGCCGTTAGGTTCCTTTTTCATAGGAAATAGCATGGAATGCTTATCATGAACCGAAATTGAATTGGAATTTAGATTGGCAAGTTTAATTTTAGTGTTATCTTGGTAATTAGCTCAACACTTCCGAGTCATTATCACATTTATCCTTATTTTCAGGACATCTTTTCTCGACATTTTCTAACCCCAACAAGTTAGGCCCATTTATAAAATAATGAATGAGTAACGAATATATAGATTTTGTAAGTTATCCAGATCATTAATTGCAATTAATTCATTAATTAAAAATCCCCAATATTTTGGATGGGAGCTGGAAATAGAATTAACCCCAAACGTATAGGGATGAAGTGCATTGTTTTGCAAATTGAATTTTTCTAATGGACACAAGAGGTCGTTTTTTGGCAAGCCATGAAAGGGTGCAATGGCTGTTTCGTGGAGACCCTAAATGTGGATTTTTAGCGAGTTCCTGTGCAACTGGATGTTTTTGGTGTGTTTCAAACATTTCGAACGTTATCACGAAAATATCAAACCATATTTATGCGCATGCCGGGATCAAAAGTATAAAAGTGGGCTTTATTGCAACAGATTGTGTAATACATATCCACAGTGCACCATATAAACGCAATGTTAGTTATCAGGTCAAAATCTCTTTTGCGTAAGTTGTCATTTTCAGTCAAACCATATTCAGGTGGAAATCCTAGACACACGTTACACATGTTGATCAAAGCAGAATGTTTTATATCAATGCTCATAGCTCATTAAACAAACATCGCCAGCACAGCCGACAACACCATAATTTTGATTAAATGTTATAAGGTATATAAGATTGTGTCATATGTTATGTTCAATTAGAAATAAAACTGAATTGAAATTTAGACGTATATATATATATATATATATATATATATATATATATATATTAGCTTCATACGAAATATGCTCCATTGCTTCTGCTTAAATAACCTGACATGCAATTGTTCCATGACACGTTCAGTTGTTGAGTACTTATGATTTATATAGCTCTGATTGATTAACATAGTGATGAATCAAGAAATCAGTATATTTCAGATAGGTGTAATCTACAATATCAACTGATTTTGCGTTTTCTAATAATAGCATCAACGCAAAGGATTTGCCCATTAGCGCTAAGGAACACCCTGTTGTGAAACGAGCAATGAGGGTTAACACCAAAGTGGATGTTTAGAAATATCAACATGTCCATCAATAAACTAATTTGCACAGAAAATAAATTAAATAATAGTTAGATAACCGACACTTGTGTAAGTAGTATAAGGCAGCAATAGTATAGAGCTGAGGCGTTGGGAGGATATTGCCGAATCGATCAATTAAACCAATGTCATAGTTGACCAGCCGTAGCTCTCATTATTATGGACTTCAAATTGAAACACGTTTTCGGAAAGGTGCTTTTGGGGTTATTTGTAAATATGTTTGTGTACACGTATGAAGTTATTACTTTCAATTTATTTTGACTTGTAGCCTAATGTGAGAAGAAAAACGAATATTTTGCAAGAAGGACAGCAAGACAGCGATCATTCAGACGGTTGGTCTTAGTCTCCCTGACAAGAGGGACAGCAAGACAGCGATCATTCAGACGGTTGGTCTTAGTCTCCCTGACAAGAGGGACAGCAAGACAGCGATTAGTCAGACGGTTGGTCTTAGTCTCCCTGACAAGAGGGACAGCAAGACAGCGATTAGTCAGACGGTTGGTCTTAGTCTCCCTGACAAGAGGGACAGCAAGACAGCGACTAGTCAGACGGTTGGTCTTAGTCTCCCTGACAAGAGGGACAGCAAGACAGCGATTAGTCAGACGGTTGGTTCTTAGTCTCCCTGACAAGAGGGACAGCAAGACAGCGACCAGTCAGACGGTTGGTCTTAGTCTCCCTGACAAGAGGGACAGCAAGACAGCGATTAGTCAGACGGTTGGTCTTAGTCTCCCTGACAAGAGGGACAGCAAGACAGCGACCAGTCAGACGGCTGGTCTTAGTCTCCCTGACAAGAGGGACAGCAAGACAGCGATTAGTCAGACGGTTGGTCTTAGTCTCCCTGACAAGAGGGACAGCAAGACAGCGACCAGTCAGACGGTTGGTCTTAGTCTCCCTGACAAGAGGGACAGCAAGACAGCGACCAGTCAGACGGTTGGTCTTAGTCTCCCTGACAAGAGGGACAGCAAGACAGCGACCAGTCAGACGGTTGGTCTTAGTCTCCCTGACAAGAGGGACAGCAAGACAGCGACCAGTCAGACGGTTGGTCTTAGTCTCCCTGACAAGAGGGACAGCAAGACAGCGACCAGTCAGACGGTTGGTCTTAGTCTCCCTGACAAGAGGGACAGCAAGACAGCGATTAGTCAGACGGTTGGTCTTAGTCTCCCTGACAAGAGGGACAGCAAGACAGCGACCATTCAGACGGTTTGGTCTTAGTCTCCCTGACAAGAGGGACAGCAAGACAGCGACCATTCAGACGGTTTGGTCTTAGTCTCCCTGACAAGAGGGACAGCAAGACAGCGACCAGTCAGACGGTTGGTCTTAGTCTCCCTGACAAGAGGGACAGCAAGACAGCGACCATTCAGACGGTTGGTCTTAGTCTCCCTGACAAGAGGGACAGCAAGACAGCGACCAGTCAGACGGTTGGTCTTAGTCTCCCTGACAAGAGGGACAGCAAGACAGCGACCAGTCAGACGGTTGGTCTTAGTCTCCCTGACAAGAGGGACAGCAAGACAGCGACCATTCAGACGGTTGGTCTTAGTCTCCCTGACAAGAGGGACAGCAAGACAGCGACCATTCAACGGTTTGGTCTTAGTCTCCCTGACAAGAGGGACAGCAAGACAGCGACCATTCAGACGGTTGGTCTTAGTCTCCCTGACAAGAGGGACAGCAAGACAGCGACCATTCAGACGGTTGGTCTTAGTCTCCCTGACAAGAGGGACAGCAAGACAGCGACCATTCAGACGGTTGGTCTTAGTCTGCCTGACAAGAGGGACAGCAAGACAGCGATTAGTCAGACGGTTGTTCTTAGTCTCCCTGACAAGAGGGACAGCAAGACAGCGATTAGTCAGACGGTTGGTCTTAGTCTCCCTGACAAGAGGGACAGCAAGACAGCGACTAGTCAGACGGTTGGTCTTAGTCTCCCTGACAAGAGGGACAGCAAGACAGCGATTAGTCAGACGGTTGGTCTTAGTCTCCCTGACAAGAGGGACAGCAAGACAGCGACCATTCAGACGGTTGGTCTTAGTCTCCCTGACAAGAGGGACAGCAAGACAGCGATTAGTCAGACGGTTGGTCTTAGTCTCCCTGACAAGAGGGACAGCAAGACAGCGACCATTCAGACGGTTGTTCTTAGTCTCCCTGACAAGAGGGACAGCAAGACAGCGACTAGTCAGACGGTTGGTCTTAGTCTCCCTGACAAGAGGGACAGCAAGACAGCGACTAGTCAGACGGTTGGTCTTAGTCTCCCTGACAAGAGGGACAGCAAGACAGCGACCAGTCAGACGGTTGGTCTTAGTCTCCCTGACAAGAGGGACAGCAAGACAGCGACCAGTCAGACGGTTGGTCTTAGTCTCCCTGACAAGAGGGACAGCAAGACAGCGACCAGTCAGACGGTTGGTCTTAGTCTCCCTGACAAGAGGGACAGCAAGACAGCGACCAGTCAGACGGTTGGTCTTAGTCTCCCTGACAAGAGGGACAGCAAGACAGCGACCAGTCAGACGGTTGGTCTTAGTCTCCCTGACAAGAGGGACAGCAAGACAGCGACCATTCAGACGGTTGGTCTTAGTCTCCCTGACAAGAGGGACAGCAAGACAGCGACCAGTCAGACGGTTGGTCTTAGTCTCCCTGACAAGAGGGACAGCAAGACAGCGATCAGTCAGACGGTTGGTCTTAGTCTCCCTGACAAGAGGGACAGCAAGACAGCGACCAGTCAGACGGTTGGTCTTAGTCTCCCTGACAAGAGGGACAGCAAGACAGCGACCAGTCAGACGGTTGGTCTTAGTCTCCCTGACAAGAGGGACAGCAAGACAGCGACCAGTCAGACGGTTGGTCTTAGTCTCCCTGACAAGAGGGACAGCAAGACAGCGATTAGTCAGACGGTTGGTCTTAGTCTCCCTGACAAGAGGGACAGCAAGACAGCGACCATTCAGACGGTTTGGTCTTAGTCTCCCTGACAAGAGGGACAGCAAGACAGCGATTAGTCAGACGGTTGGTCTTAGTCTCCCTGACAAGAGGGACAGCAAGACAGCGACCATTCAACGGTTTGGTCTTAGTCTCCCTGACAAGAGGGACAGCAAGACAGCGACCAGTCAGACGGTTGGTCTTAGTCCCCTGACAAGAGGGACAGCAAGACAGCGATTAGTCAGACGGTTGGTCTTAGTCTCCCTGACAAGAGGGACAGCAAGACAGCGACCATTCAGACGGTTTGGTCTTAGTCTCCCTGACAAGAGGGACAGCAAGACAGCGATTAGTCAGACGGTTGGTCTTAGTCTCCCTGACAAGAGGGACAGCAAGACAGCGACCATTCAGACCGTTGGTCTTAGTCTCCCTGACAAGAGGGACAGCAAGACAGCGACCAGTCAGACGGTTGGTCTTAGTCTCCCTGACAAGAGGGACAGCAAGACAGCGACCAGTCAGACCGTTGGTCTTAGTCTCCCTGACAAGAGGGACAGCAAGACAGCGACCATTCAGACGGTTGGTCTTAGTCTCCCTGACAAGAGGGACAGCAAGACAGCGACCAGTCAGACGGTTGGTCTTAGTCTCCCTGACAAGAGGGACAGCAAGACAGCGACCAGTCAGACGGTTGGTCTTGGTCTCCCTGACAAGAGGGACAGCAAGACAGCGACCAGTCAGACGGTTAGTCTTAGTAACCAAATACTTAAATGTTTGTATCTGCATTACAACTTATCGTATACATGTTTTTCTTCCTCCCTCCTTTCCCCTGTTTGTTTTTTGTTTGTGTTGTGTGTGTGTGTGTGTGTGTGTGTGTGTGTGTGTGTGTGTGTGTGTGTGTGTGTGTGTGTGTGTGTGTGTGTGTGTGTGTGTGTGTGTGTGTGTGTGTCTCGCTGCCCTACCCCTCTCTCTCTCACTCACTCACTCTCTCTCTCTTTCTCTCTCACTCACTCACTCCCTCACTCACTCACTGACTCACTCACTCACTCACTCACTCACTCACTCACTCACTCACTCACTCTCTCTCTCTCTCTCTCTCTCTCTCTCTCTGTCTCTCTCTTTACATTTTATCGTATACACGTCTTCCCCTCTTTCTCTCTGTAACTCTTTCCTTCTCCTTCTCCTTCTCCTGTTTTGTTCTCTTCTCTCTCTCTCTCTCTCTCTCTCTCTCTCTCTCTCTCTCTCTCTCTCTCTCTCTCTCTCTCTCTCTCTCTCTCTGCTCTCTGTCACTTTCTCTTTCGTATCGTGATGTTACTTTTGGACACGAGATCACTGATAAACCACGGCACAATGGTGTTACACATCCGAGCCCGGTCGAGGCATAGGTCACCCTGTCGATTGGCCGCCGGTTGTTAAATCCGCGATTACATGACTCGATGTTCGCGCATAATACTCAATTATACATCAAATGAGTCAGTCGAAGCGTCGCCTCGGGCTGTAATCGGCGTTGAAAGAGACTCCGGCGCAGTTTTTCTGATTCGATTTCTGCGGCTAGAGTCGTAGATGGAGCGATAAAACAGACCGACGTGACAAACCTCCTCCCCCCACGTAGCACCCCACCCCACCTTCTATGGACCAAACAACGGTTGTTTTGCCAATCGGACGTTATAATTAAAATAGGCCGCGGTTATGGAGTATGAATTAAGCTAGGCAACTGTTTCATCAAATCGACTTATTATACGATGGATTTATTCGGACGGTCCAACAATTTTTCCACATGTCAACACGACTCTAATACGTTACAGTGCTCACATGACAAAAGCACACGATCAATCGGCTTTGTTATCTAGCCGCATAAGTCACCGTCACTGTAATTAAGGCAACACAAACAATATATATATATATATATATATATATATATATATATATATATATATATATATAATATATATATATATATATATATATATATATATATATAATAGGTATATATATATATATATATATATATATATATATATATATATATATATAATATGTTCCGATGGCTCATATATGATTTGGTTTGTCTAGGTGTCTAGCATACCTTTTGCTGGATTTACAAGAAACATCGTCGCTTTGGCCCTATTTTTACTGTGTAATTGGACACTATTTGTTGCGTGACATTTTTCGTTCATGTGGTTAAAAAAGCGTATCCTTTCGTGTGTTTTTTCACTTTTCCGTTTGCATACATCCATGCATGAGCTTTCGAAATCATATATTTTTCATGGGATACAATGATTAATGATTCACGATATGTCGATGCCTTTATATATTATAACAGAAGAACTGGTTTTGTTCTTGCGCGACACGTGGATACAAATATTAGCATATATAAAATGTAGTACAGAATGTTCATCGGGTGACTGCGCTAACTTTGGCAGATATCCTGGACATGTCCGTTAGTTATACGTCATCCCTGTTGTTGGGCAATGGTGTTCTTGGCCATCATATGCACCTGGACACCATATCAAAGGAAAATTCCATGAAACTCCAATAATTAAGATTCCGTTTCCGATATTTCTGACGATTTAGCAATTCTAATTAAGATTGGCTTTTTTCTACGATTGACCCAACTAGAAAATGGCCTAATTCGAATGGCAATTAAATGCTTGGCTGAAAAACTCGACCAAACTTCCACGTTTCAAAAAGGCAATATGCGGAGACTCGTGTAATGCGCATCCTGTTAATCTGGACTCTTTGTTTCCAATAGTATACGTGCCCGGGTGAAGATGTTTCCGGATGCGTGAATAATCCACGTAAAGAGGACGGTTAGGTACCATGGAAATAGATCGGGATACTGAAGCGTCTAAAATCTCAGCTCCGAAATAATGACGTTCCAATGTTCATTTTATCAACGTAGAACTTTGAATATGCCCTGAGGTTCCTCCGCGCGTCCCTGTCCCTCTGTGTTATCCATGCGCGGCTGAACTTGTTTGTTCGTCACGCGCCGCCGATCTCGTGGGTTGGTCAAGCGCGGCTGACCCCGGAGACCCGACATGAAGGGCGCGCGTTCCGTACACATTATCCGCGCAGCGTCGAACAAGGAGCGCGTGACTGTCGGCAGTTCGTAGATGGCCCGTCGGATAACGTCGCTTTCATTACGTCGATAGCGCCTATCGGTCGATTTCATCTCATTCGGATGTCAACAATCAGAGGGCACCTGTATTATCGTCTGTCGCGCGGCATGATTAATATTCAGAACTTCGCCGGGAATCAGATTTGACAGCCGCGTGCGTGCGTCCATCCTTACCTTTGAAGTGTCGAGGGAAATCTGTAATTACGTTATTCATTAACAATGACATTGTGCGACGGGGAAAGGGGAAAACTGAGCGCCTGATAGGGTTTCTACGCGTGTCGCGGATGACGAAAACGTACGTTCAACGTGCTTTGTAAATGCGTGCGCAGCACGTGGTCGCTTTCATGTGTATGTCTGGCAAATTGCAACCAGGTCTTTAGTACAACGATTAATTAGCGTTCGTTTCGTGACTATAATAGTTTACATTACGTTGAGCCTATGTACTTAGTATGCAAATAAAACTAGAAGAATATATCACAAAACTTACTGTTTGGTCGCTCTAGGTACCTTCATTTTTTATTTGTGCCCTCGAATCGCTGCGTAAGCCTTTTCCGAGTTAATCCAGAAATGCTTCCTTTCCACTGTAGAAGTGCCCGGAAATAGCGCTACTTTGTGTCGTCACGTTCGTTGCAACACAAAACGTAACGTGGTTTCATGAGGTCACGTGGTTTCATGAGATGGAAACATTCAACATCAATAAAAAAACGTATTTGTATTCATTACGTCATGCAGTATACATTCTAGTTATACTGACCGCACAATTATGTTTTATTCAACCTTTCACTTTCACTTTCACTTTACTTTATTGTCCTTAAAAAGGATATGCATTTTACAACTCACGATCACATCTAAAATATATGGGATGGTCTCAACAAAATGCAAATGAATTTCCAGATGTATCCACTACAAGAACAATTCAAACGGGTGACATCAATATGACTCATTTAGCATTCAACATTCTAATGGCCACCGGCACAAAACTCCTGCTATAGCGACATGTTTTACATTTTATACAACGGTATCTCCTTTGAGACGGAAGTACATGGAAGAACGTAGAGAGCGGGTGATCAGACTCAGTAGCGACAGCACGAGCTTTCTTCAACATTGCATGGTCGATTATTTCGGAGAGCTTTGGTGTAGGTAAACCAATGATCTTGGCAGAAACATGTGAGATTTTCAGAAGCCTGTTACGGTTTTTCACAGAAAGAGCAGGGTAGTAACAAATGCTGCAGTAGGTTAAGAGAGGCTCAATTATGCTACGGTAAAGGCGTAGAAGAAGTAGTGGATCAACATAGAAAGCTCGTAACTTTCGAAGAACGTGCAGTCGCTGCTGAGACTTCTTTTGCACGGCTGCAACATGCTCTGTAAATGACAATTTTTTATCTAATATAACACCGAGGTATTTCCACAGGTTCACCGTTGATGACAATAGGACTAATGACAGTTCTATTACGACGGAAGTCGATGCACATTTCTTTCGTTTTGGAAACATTCAGATGCAGAAAATTGTTACTGCACCAACTAGAGAAACGTACCACTGAAGAAAGATATGACTGGTATGAGGCAAAATCATTCAAAAGAGCGAGCATGGCTGTATAATCAGAAAACCTCACAAATTGGGTAGATGAATCAACACTACGACAGTCATTTGTATACAAGGTGTACAAAAATGGACTCAGAACACAACCGTTTTGTAATGGGTTTTTTCGCGGATGAAAGAGTTTGTTTGTCTGGAATTACGTAACTTTATTTCATCCGCTTTCACGGTAAGATTTCGTTAACGACTAATCCGAAACACTGAGAGGACTGTTCTCACCCGTGAAGCAATCGTTTTCACAGCGAAAAAAGTTATTCCTGGTTAGCAGGCTAGCGGAATAGCTGCCAAATTCAACGATTGTATTCGCTAGATGGCGATGCTTTATAATCAATCGGTTTTTTAGCAACAACATTTCGGATGTAATGTTTGCAAAGGAGTCAGTATTATTTAGCTTCATTTCCTGAGAATTTATTAACTTCGCTAATACGTTTCATGGCAAGTTAGGCACAGCGCTAACATTCGTCGAACTAAAATGCTTCCCTTTCACAGCACAATTATGCCAGAAATAATTTCTTTCGAAGCTCTAACCTGAGTATTTTAGCGGAATGGCTATTTGCAACTAAATCGTTTTGATGGTGGTCTTCTCCCAACTTATCTCGACCTATACCGGAAGGAGCTTTGTAACTAGAAGGCGCGGTCTCACGATCTAAGCCACGATGATAGACTACTGCCATTAGAGATTCCGTTCTGTCACGTCACTGCTTTCTTCGAAATTGTCGGATTTTCTGTTCTGGGATTTTACTGATATCGTATTGAGTTCGGTAACTATTGAACTGCTGAATTCTGGAGCTGTTTCTGTTAAAAGAAAAACTATTTTTTTAAACTTGCCATAGTGAGTGTTGAGTTATACCGTTTGACAATTATTGTACTTGCGCTTTTAATTGTAACATATTAATTTTGGTTATTGTGTTCATTTATATTTATGGTTTTAAATACAAATCAATGATTTTACTGTTCATTATTAGATTCTGTTTATGTTGTATCATCATGTTATTTTTTTACTACTACAAGCACGTAACTGTCTCTAGTACCGTCTCCTGCCATGTATCTGTCCTTCCCGTTTCTGTCCATTGTAACATCTTTATTTGTGTCTTGTTCTGCATATTGTTTGTTCTATCAAGTCATCTGTCTCTGTCTCTGTCTCTTCTGTCTCTGTCTCTGTCTCTTCCTGTCTCTGTCTCTGTCTCTGTCTCTGTCTCTGTCTCTGTCTCTGTCTCTGTCTCTGTCTCTGTCTCTGTCTCTGTCTCTGTCTCTGTCTCTGTCTCTGTCTCTGTCTCTGTCTCTGTCTCTGTCTCTGTCTCTGTCTCTGTCTCTTCTGTCTCTGTCTCTGTCTCTGTCTCTGTCTCTGTCTCTGTCTCTGTCTCTG
>JAODUO010000848.1:170000-177500 GCA_025642075.2 Ridgeia piscesae | reverse complement strand
TCTGTCTCTGTCTCTGTCTCTGTCTCTCTGTCTCTGTCTCTCGCTCTCGTCTCGTCTCGCCTGCTCTGCTCTGCTCTGTCGCTTCGCCTCGCTCTCGCTCTCGCTCTCTGCTCTCGCTCTCTCGCTCTCGCTCTCGCTCGCCTCTTATCTCGCTCTCGCTCTCTCTGCATCGTCGCTCCGCTCCCGCTCCCGCTCCTCCCCGCTCCGCTCCCTCCGCTCCCGCTCCCGCTCCGCTCCCGCTCCGCTCGCTCCTCGTCCCGCTCCCGTTCCTTCCCGCTCCCGCTCCTCGTTCCCGTTCCCCCGTCCTCCCGTTCCCGTTCCCGTTCCCGTTCCCGTTCCCGTTCCCGTTCCCGTTCCCGTTCCCGTTCCCGTTCCCGTTCCCGTTCCCGTTCCCGTTCCCGTTCCCGTCCCGTTCCCGCTCCCGCTCCCGCTCCCGCTCCCGCTCCCGCTCCCGCTCCCGCTCCCGCTCCGCTCTCGCTCTCGCTCTCGCTCTCGCTCTCGCTCTCGCTCTCGCTCTCGCTCTCGCTCTCGCTCGCGCGCGCTTTCCTGAAAAGCGGTGATTCATTTCAAACTAAACAATATATAATTTATCGCTTCCATCGTTATTCGATAACAATTATCTGATTACGTTATTTCAAACCACGCCGTGAAACGCTTTTCGCGAAATCAACCAGAATGACCGGCTGACACTTATCGTTATCACCGCTCGACACAATGATCATATCTTACTATCGTGACTGCGGTGACACGGGGTATGATTAGTCGCTGCCCAGTCCGTGACCATTCCGCGGCACAATTATCGCACAAATGAAGGGGTTCATTAATGTTTCATGGACGCCACGCACGGAGGCCCGCTGGCTTCTCAATTGCACAAATAATACGGAATAAAACGCATAAAAAATCTGGCGACGCTTGCGAATTTTTTTATCGTACAGCATGGCTTAATTGTGTACTCTTTTCCACGAATTTTATTTCTGCACTTTTCCAGAACAATGCTTCTGGCACGAGGTGGAGAGCGATTCCCGGAAATGGGGTTTTATCGTTGGGATTAATTACGGCTGGTAATAAGGTAATAGGAACTGTTGCTAAAATTAAACTCAAACGTCTCTTGGAGTTGCGTCTAAACGAATCATACAAGATACAAGAGATACAAGAAGCTTTACTTTTAACGTCGGTTTACATGTGAATTGATAACACTAGCTCATCTGAGCTATTTTCCGACAAACAAGTGTAAAGCAACGAGACATAAAACATAAAAACATACAGAGTATTTAAAATGACAGCAATAAAACATATAAAATACGTGTACTGAGTACAAAATAAATAATACATGCATGCATCATCATGCCTAGGTCTGTAGGCTGCACCCGATCGCTATTTTGGGAGGTCAGTTTGAAATGCTAGTAACTCGGCTAATCTATAATACAAATTATACCAATGTTGTGGCGCTTAACTGCAAAATGTTATCTGTTTTTATTATCACCGTCATATTTGATTATTGTAGGAAATTATTTGTGTCTAAAACCATTAAAGGATCAAATGCAGAGTTTTTGTTGTTGTGAAAAAGTCAATGTTGCCACATTTCGTGTCGTTGTTGATACTACTGTTTCTGTAGCTGGCCCGGGTATTGTTAATTTTTTTTTCAGCTGTAGTTGCTGTTTTGTGTGTGTTAATATCACCATCACTCTCCCAATACATCATTGTTATTATTATTTGTTATTAATACTAATTTTATTAATCTTATGCTTCAGCGAACGCACACATAGCGGTAGACGTGACACTGACACTGTGTTATGTCGTTGTTTCTAACAGATAGCGGCGAATGTTAATTCGTTATTAATGCGTACTAAAACAAAGGGAGACCGCGACTGGATCAGGATGACTGTATCAAGACATATTTTACAGCTGCGTGGATCTGAAAAATGGATAAAGGAAAACGGGGATTGGTGTGGAATAGGTAAAACTGGAAAACGAGATTGATGGGGATGTAGAAACAATGATCAGAGACCAATATAGTATATATACATACGCCTGGAATCCAGGGACACTATAGGAGAAAGGTGCAACGACATAGTGGTCGTTATTCAAAGTTAAATAACAACGGTAGCCAGGGAAAACAACAACATGGCTACAGTTTCCCAATGAATGTTATCTCTTGTCTGAATTGAGATCGGGTTCACACACGAAAAACACATGAAAGGCATGTACGTTATCACATGCATTATTCTGTCTAAAATTAACGCAACCGCTCAAGTGTGTATTTGCGTGTGTGTTTTTCATGGCAACGGGTAAAAGCCAAAATTTACTATCGCCATCGCCACGCCCCGTTGGCTTTTTTCAATTAACATTTTAGTACGTTAAATAAGGCGTGTCTAATTATTGTTTTATTGCTCCGTGTTATTATTAGCACACGTTACTTGTCTTCCGTTTTCTCTTGTATTTGTTTTGAGTGTCGACGTTTTGCACTTGCCAGCCCCGTAACCTCCAGTTCCCCTGTTATCGTGTCAATGTAACACGTCAAACGCGACAAGTCCGAAGGCGACGCGTCTTCGTCGTCGACCGTTTGATGTGTCCGCGGCGACATCATCTAACGGGACAAATCAACTCGAACGACTTCCCTCGGGGCAAGCGACGCGTGCGCCGAGCCACGAGTCTATTGCGCTTTTACGAGCGTCGCCTCAATAAACCAACCCCGCTCTATCGCTCGGATTGTTCCCCGACTATGAACGCATTAATAGCTTCCTTCCCCGTCAGCGCGTCTCCCTCTCCCTTCATGTAGGCAGGCGCGTCCCATCCGCGTTTGATCAAGCCGACTTGTGACAGCGCACGCCAGTGGTGCCGTAGCGTCAGCGGCGTGGAACAATGGACGCGGCCACGCGTGACGGGCCCGGCTACGCCGCTCCAAGGCGCTACACCTGTTTGGCAGAATACCAAACCAGCTTTGCGTTAATGACATAATCATCGTTCTCGCGTCAACGACATCACTGGCGCTGGCCGACTCAATCAAATAGATTCGTGGAGGGATATGGTCCCAGTGGTCAGGCAGTAAAGGAATAAGGTCCCAGGCCGTCGTTGACATCTGCCTCCGAAATAGCCTTCGCGTCAAACACGATATAATCACTGTTCAGCTCGCGACGAGACTACGATTGATTGTACGTTGTCGCACACAACAAATGTTTTCTTTTTTAGCCAACTAGGTGCGTGATAATCAATCTTTATGTCGCTATGTGGAATGGTAATGGGTAAAATCCAATATAGACGTACGTAATTATACATTTTTACAATTAGCCAGTGTTATAATGATGGCATTTATTAATAATCCAGTTGAACACATATACGCCAGCACAGTCTACAAAAATTGTAGTTTAATGTATTAAAATATATCACATATTGTGGAGGAATCGAAATTTAAATGGCGCACCCAAGGTAGTACATTAACATTGTGGTTTTTATCATTGTCATAAAGGGTAGGTAATATTAATTTAATATTAGTAGTATCATAAGTAGTATTTTTACATTAGTATTTCTACTACTACTACTACTACTACTACTACTACTACTACTACTACTACTACTACTACTACTACTACTACTACTACTACTACCACTACCACTACTACTACTACTACTATTTCTACTACTACTACTACTACTACTACTACTACTACTACTACTACTACTACTACTACTACTACTACTACTACTACTACTACTACTACTACTACTACTACTACTACTACTACTACTAATAATAATAATAATAATAATAATAATAACAATAATAATAATAATAATAATAATAATAATAATAATAATAATAATACTACTAATAATAATAATAATAATTTAATAATAATAATAAAATATATAATAATAATAATAATAATAATAATATTATTATTATTATTGTTATTATTATTATTTGTTAATATGTAGCGTTAATGGTACCTTAGCATCACATTTATTCTAAGACATACCTAGATATATAACATTACAAATTGTATGCCAAATTGATGATGAATTATTAACGTCGTTACGAAATGGAAATATGATAACATTTACATTGCGTATGCACTATACAACACAACTGTTGTTTACTTTATATTGGAACACACGTATTAGTTATCATTTTTAATCAAGACAGTCAACAGCTCGTAACCAATAAATCTGACATCAAAGTTGCCTCGGATAGTTAGCCTGCTGAAACTCGAATTCTCTGTGATGCCGTTGTACAACTTCATGATTATGCTTCGCTATAGAAACACTTGATGTTCCGTGTCGAGTAAATCATAGCCGCAATTGAACGTTGATTAATTCCACCATAACACGAGGATTTCACGCTTTAATATGCCACAGTGCGAGTGAAGAGGACGGGCGGTTAATCCGACAATGGGACCGCTTTCATCTCCGACTCGCTCATAATTGTGTCGTATCCGAGAGTTTGACAATAACGACGTGTTCTGTGGTGTGACAGGGTGCTTTAATAATGAATGTCGTTCTCACTAGATGACTCGTCGGTTTTCCTTTACTGTTCTCGTCACACCTTTCGCGCATGTTTATAGCGCAAGTTTGAGGTATTGATACGAATAGTGCGACGCATTTGTGTCGTGCGCCTTGCAGGATGACACCAGTGCACTCATACGGCAATGTTCTGAAATTGGATAGCGGCCCGTATTCGGGTGAATGAGCGTAATTAAAATGAAACAATTGAATAGGATGAGCATAACTAACATGAAACAATTAAAATGACTTTTTATACCCCCTTACCCAATCGCAAACTGAGATGTAGTTATTGGGCAGAATTTGAGTGTAATGTGTACTGAAGAAAAAACAGTCTTCTGTATAGGAGAGCCACATAACGGTCAATGTCGCAATTAGAATACAAAACAAGCACTAACAAAGGCAATAAGACGGGGTAAAAAGTTAGAAATTATAGTAACAACACGACACATTGGTAGGAGGACCAGAGGACGCCAGACAACAAACAGTAGAGAGTCTGCCAACTCGGCGTGGCAGGAACGCAACAGAACTACTACTAACTACAAACGACCGTGCGGTTTGGAGGGTCAAGATCGCCAACGACTGGACGGACATGGCACATGGAAACCCGCTTCGCTGGTGTACATATGTATACTATGTGATGACGTTTATTGTGAACAATTGTAGTTCCGCAGTCTGTTTAATACAAAGTTCATTCGCTTATTTTTATAACTGATTTTTTTAGAACTGGGCTTTATATATACCGTCAGTTATATCATTTGTGTGGTCAACGTTTTTGTTTCACGACTTTGTGCAGAAGCCAGGGAGTCAGCTAACGACACAGACACCGTAACACGTGTTCAGTTGTATCATGCGTATGGACTGTATGGTTCGCTTTGATCGTAATTAAATCGTAATTAAATCGTAATTAAATCAACCACTAATTTGTTGGATATGGGCAACAATGTTCATTCAATACCACGGTATGCGACATTGTGTATACGATCACAGTCGGCAAGAGTTCATGAATGGCTGCGAATACGTTGAGGGGGACCACACATGACCAGATTGATATACGTCGTATTACTTTACCTATATGTTATGGTAAAACGGTACCTGGAACCCTGCTGGATAGGGTGGTATCTATGGGCGAGTCACCAACTAAACGAGCCTTTAATTCTCAACATGTACCCAAAACTAGTGTGACAAACAATGATGGTCTTGTTGACTCGATTAGACACCGTTTATTTACTGATAATTTTACCAAGCCATATTCACATGAACATCTTTTAGTTCATCTGTTAACCACAGCACTCTAATATATTACGCGTCTCTTTATTTTAACTGATATACACAATAACTATTCACTGAGTTTTATATATTATATCATGCCACTGTATGTATTGATGCTATTTATCTTATTTTATCAGGTTTTTATTCTTCACCGTGTGTCCTTTATATGAGAATGTACGTGAATATGTATGTAATGTTTTTTCTCCGGCAACGGAGGCTGAATAAATTAATAATAAGTCTCGTTCGTCAATGAAACTGGACTATAGACTGGTTACTCATCCACCCCGAAAAGTTTTTTTCAGTTCAGAAAACTATCTTTTCAACATTGTGTAGACGAACGTTATATCTATAGTTTCCTCTTTTGCGACACCTTCGTGGAACTTTCTCCCCACTAACATTTGGTTGAATGAAAACGTAATCAAATTCCGCGTATCATAACAAGCGTTGCTCTTACTAGATTCATCCAACGGTGACACATTCAGAAGTAAATATCGATTTGGAGATTGCCTCAGCTTTTCAGATTATTGTCTTCTCGTATCGTTATTGTAGAAATATGCATATAAAACTATTGCCGATGATACCTTGGCTAACATTACCACTAAAACAAGTTCAACACGGAAACTATTTTGATAGTAACAGTCCGAACTAGGAAAAGGTGACGCAAACCGACGCGTTATATTCAATCGCCGGACCTGCTCCTAACGAGGCGTCGCCCTTAATCACATCATCCCATTGTCCGGTGTCCAGTGATCTGAACGATCCCCCCAAACACTCCCACAGCCATCCCACTTATCCCGCCTTTGTCCCCGTCTTGTCACTTTCATCTCCCGCCCATCCCCCATTGCAGGTGTCCACCATGAAATCTGGACATTAGAGATCCCCTCTGATGTCTTCAGTGTCCACTCAAACGTCCGCCGCGTCCGACACGCCGCCGCGTGAGCTATGACTCGCGGCCGGTCAAGGACATCACGGCTGGACCTATTGTCACTGACGCGGACTGGGTCGCCTAATTGCGGCTGTCGACGTGACGCCCGGACGTGTTCGGCGCGGAGACGGACGTGCGGACAGACGCGACGACAGACAGGACGGACGGACGGACGGACGGACGGACGGACGGACGGACGGACGGACGGACGGACGGACGGACGAGGACGGACAGACGGACGGACAGGACGGACGGACGGACGGACGGACGGACGGACGGACGGACGGACGGACGGACGGACGGACGGACGGACGGACGGACGGACGGACGGACGGACGGACGGACGGACGGACGGACGGACGGACGGACGGACGGACGGACGGACGGACGGACGGACGGACGGACGGACGGACGGACGGACGGACGGACGGACGGACGGACGGACGGACGGACGGACGGACGGACGGACGGACGGACGGACGGACGACGGACGGACGGACGGACGGACGGACGGACGGACGGACGGACGGACGGACGGACGGACGGACGGACGGACGGACGGACGGACGACGACGGACGACGAAACGGACGGACGGACGGACGGACGGACGGACGGACGGACGGACGGACGGACGGACGGACGGACGGACGGACGGACGGACGAGACGGACGGACGGACGGACGGACGGACGGACGGACGGACGGACGGACGGACGGACGGACGGACGGACGGACGGACGGACGGACGGACGGACGGACGGACGGACGGACGGACGGACGGACGGCACGACGGACGGACGGAC
>JAODUO010000848.1:162500-167500 GCA_025642075.2 Ridgeia piscesae | reverse complement strand
CTGTATTTTTACACTCTATTTTTAATGTTTTATGTTACCTTATTTATTTATTTATCTCAGCTAATCTACTTATTTTATCTTAGCTGATTTATGTAATTCATTTATATTTTAGATTTAGTCAATACGTCATGTTAGTGTCAAGCGCTTTGATTGTCACTTAATTACTTAAAAAGCGCTCTATTAAGGAACGGAATTATTAACATTAAACTGGTGTTATCTTCCAACAGTGGGAACTTTCGAAAGAAAAACACCGTTCCTTTTCATCCATGGATCACAGACAAGTCTCTAAAATGTTTGACGCCCAACACACATCCAGCAAGCCCCTACCCAACACTGGTCGTTATGTATGTAAGTTTATTTTGTCCCAAGTGCCGTCATCCTGTCTCTCCAGTCGATATGTTCTCCTGTGACCTCTGCCCTCTCGTCTTGCAAATGACGCTATTTCATAAACAAAGGGAAACATAGTTTTCAGATGTGTTATCCTTTTCAGTAATAAATAACTCCCCATCGGGAACCGCTGTATTAAAATTATGTTCCTATTATTAGCAACAGCAGAAACTAAATGCTCGTGGGAACAATATTAAGTTAAAATAGAGTAACAGTGACCATTGCTGCCCTAATCTATTGCTCCAGTGCTCCACAATATTTAACTACCAGCACCATGAAATGTCTTAAGGATTTGTTTTATTTAAAGGCGAGGGCAACGTGTCATTAGGCTGCGTACTAAACATGTGACATCAGCATCGTGGTGTGTGAAGCCAATAGAAGAGGCACTATTAGATTAGTCCTGTCACTGCGTTGTCACGCGACGTCAAGTGCGATGTTTAGATAATTTTTGATACGACCAAAACGTGTTATTGGATGAATGTTGACATTTAATTTCCCGCTGTCGCTAGCGTCGCTCAGCAGTGCCGTGTTTTGCTATTCCGTTATTATGAATAAAAACCTAATTTACATCGGCGAAGTTATAACGCAGTTTTTTTCTTTAAAAAAAATATCCCAAGACCCTTACGTATGTCGTTAAATAAAGGCATACAGTCTATCGTTTTTTAAAATCTTCACATTACTGACATTGTGTATGTTTTCGTTGTAACGTTGTCACTTGCACATGTTAATGTTTTCTTTACGTCAGTTGTACCAAATAGTGTGATTGACGTCATGATAGCATAAACAGAGCAATTATTAGAATATTCTGAAATCAGTAAATGTTGTTCAGTGTACACGGGAAGGACAATGATCTCCTCTCCTAGATCCAGATGGTTCAGTGAGTTGACTGGGCTCCACCTCCGGATGGCTAAGAAACATAATAAAATGTTTTTCAAGCAATATAGAGCGCAGTGGCCTAGTGGTAGAGCTTCGAACTCTCGACTAAGACGACCCGTGCCTGAATCATGTGCTGCGGTGTTAAAACCTTGGACAAGTTTTTCATTCTACATTGCTCCAGTTCACTCAGCTGTATAAATAAGTACCTGGCTATAGACAATGGTGGATATGTGTACGAACAGCCTTCATGCATTAATTGTAGCATATGGCTGAATGCTTCCCAGAGAAGTTGAAATGGTGTCTGATTGAACAGGTCTGCCAGGGAAGTAATGTGTAAAGCGGTTTGAGCAATTCTGAGGATTGGATACTGGCTACATAAGAACTGACCTATCCCCAGTATGTGGAGTCCTCCAGCTCTAGCCGTCATGTCTACATCAACACACAGTTGTGATACATAGCAACGAAGTCTCAGGCGCATTGTTTCTGCACACATTCGGACACCTTTCTTTAGCAGTTTTGATGTGACACGGTTCTCGGCTTGGTTTCCGAGGAATCAAATACAAAATAAATTAACTTTTTATTAGCATTACTTTTGTTATTATTATTACTACAGTTATTACAATTATTACAAGTATTGCAAGTATTACAAGTAGTACAAGTAGTACAAGTAGTACAAGTAGTACAAGTAGTACAAGTAGTACAAGTAGTACAAGTAGTAAAAGAAGTAAAAGTAGTACAAGTAGTACAAGTAGTACAAGTAGTAAAAGAAGTAAAAGTAGTAAAAGTAGTACAAGTAGTACAAGTAGTACAAGTAGTACAAGTAGTA
Source organism: Ridgeia piscesae (assembly GCA_025642075.2). Classification (NCBI taxonomy): domain Eukaryota; kingdom Metazoa; phylum Annelida; class Polychaeta; order Sabellida; family Siboglinidae; genus Ridgeia; species Ridgeia piscesae. Next base: position 165,411 of record JAODUO010000848.1, on the reverse strand, counting down.
AAAGAAGTAAAAGTAGTAAAAGTAGTACAAGTAGTACAAGTAGTACAAGTAGTATACGTATTACTATAATTAATTAATATTACAAGTAATAATTGTATTATTATTAAAATTACTATTTATTATTACTATTATTGATTACTAACATTACTATTAATTATTATTGCTATTACTATTGTTTTATTATTTACATTATCAAATAATATTAATGATTATAATACTGATACTACAAATAATAATGACAACACTAAAAGTGATTTATAAAACAGTTAGAATTTCGAAACATTTACTGGAGAGTAGCGGAATAATTTCAGAGTAACTTCAGTAATTTCAGAATAAGGCCCTTTGCGATGTCTCATGGACAGGAAACGGCGCTACACGTCAAGAAATGTTGTCTTGTCTTCATAATCCATGACGGGAGGACAGGGGATCTCCAGAGTTGATTAAACAACGTTCTTTGAGCTCATAATCTACGTTGTCTGAAGCGGTCAGTCTGCTTGACCACTGACAGTGACACCAACTGCTCACTGGTCATCCGTGGAGACGTCGGAGGATTATCGTCGTCTGCGGGCTAGTCTTTTTTTATCCCACTTTTCATTCGCCTGTCGCCAAAAAGTATCCCAAACTTCATTGGTCTCTCCAGGGGAATAGCAAGTATTGGTGCACGCAACAGTTTCTTTTTTAGGTATTTCATCGAACTAATTGTTTGTGTAATATAATTAATAATAAGTATTTTTTATATTAGTTAGTTACGATTTATCACTAGTTCACTACACGACTGTTAAGGATTGTTATTCGTCTCTTTGCGTTTTGGAAGATTAATGTTTATAGATTGCTTACTGGTTGTTATTTATTCGCCGATGGTTAACTGAGTAACATACTTGATTTATTACCCTAATAACAACAGAATATATTTTTTAATAAAACAGCATCGTACCCCCCTCCAGAATCTTTTAGTTGCGCATATTAACATATAAGTTTGCAAAAATAACAACCGCTAATAAAATCAATAAACGGCTCGAATTTGCAATGAGTTGTGTTCAGTGTTCGCACGCGGCGCCCTCTGACGCCGTCCACCCGAACTCGTCACCCCTGCCCGCTCCGGGATAAAAGCGTACCCTCTGCATCCTACAACCCCATCGCCTTCCCTGCCCGTGCCGCCGCCTCAAACGGCTGTCCAAGGGCGCGACGTTAACCCAATTAGGAAATTAGCATCACGGAAACCTAATCACCGGGCGTCCACAATGGACTCGTGTCGCCCCACGTGCGCCATTGTTTCCACTCGTCTATTGTTTCCTGGTGCGACCGAGTACGACGCCATCTGTCGCCTTCAAGACGGCCTCGCTATAGTCCTTCCCATCGCGCTCTGTCAGCGGCAGCGAGTCGCGACTACACTCCGTCGCACGCGAGTCTGTCGGACGTGAAACACGTCACAGCGATGCACTATCGGATTGGCGATAAAAGATCGGATTTTTTAGACGTAATAATAATAATAATGTGGTTAATATACTGATTATTACCTTTTTATCTCCAGTAGAGCTAAATATTTTCGCCGCTTTCGATCACACGATATCAAATAAAACAACTAGGCTTAAACTCCCTTCGGTTAAAACATATTGATTCGATTTGTTAAAGTTGTAAAATATAATGAAGCATTCTCATCACGTCGACATAAAAAGTAAACATGCAATATCAACACGATGAGTTATAAGAAATATGATGATGATGATGACAATGATAATACGGATGATGCTGATAAATACTAATAATACTAATATTTAAGTAACATTTATTTTTATAATAAATCATGATACAACAAATTCAGATACACGTGTAAGATGCATATACCAAAACTAACATAATTAAACTACCAGCAATAACACTTAACATGTATATTCTAGTGATTGTCCCAACTCGAGGCAAGAATCCAGTTTATGACGTTCCAAGTGAACCCAATACTCCAACAAACGGGAGCAAACGTCCTGTTGGTGACGTTTTAGATGCAACGTCGATTGAACAGGCGCGGAAGCAGATTGCGTCACGATAATGGCGATGTGTGACGTAATGTTTCCCGTGTTACACCGCGACACGCGCTCGCTCGTAGGAGTAGTCGGATTTGTCGCCTCCGCTGAAAGCCGGCGTTTGGGGAATAATTAAGTAAACTTTCCATTGACACAGGTAATATAAGACCGATTACTGTCAACCGAACGCGTAACAGCAACAAAATATGTCGACCTATTTCATTAGCCTGACACGTGGCAGATTTGCTAGTCGTTTGCATTCGTCTAAAATGTGTCATTGTTAAACTTCCTAAAATAAATATTGCAGAATATCTTATATTTCCCAAACAATAATGTGTATTATTTAAATACAATGTGATAGCAAACATATTACAAAACGTGACATTCCGGCAAAATTGTGACATACTATTTACCGGCAATAAAGCAACAAACTCTGAAAAAGACTTGCAACAGGACGGATAGTTAAGTAAATAGTTTGTATTCATGGTAAAGTTAAGTTAAGGCTAAAAGGAAACAAAAAAACGAAAAACATATATTACATATACCGATCGTAATAAGAGGGCTCTCCAAAAGGTGTCGTAATTGTCACAAATATACAACCACAATCCCCACGTGAAATGGTGTGGCTACCTCAATCCCCGCTACCATATACCTAATGACCTATGCAGTGATATTTAACGGAGGCCTGCCGTTGTAACTGGTGGCAACAAAGTTGATAAAAAATAATCGTGAGATGTGTCAAAAAGGAATCACGTGATCTATACTGCCGTACAAAATGTACAACATATAGTTGTGCATTCGTAAGTATGTCCACTTTATCCATTCTGCAACAGTTGTTGGTCAAACTTTTTTTTATAGAATAAATGGTGGCCAAATGCCACTCGGGTGTAAGA
>JAODUO010000848.1:152500-157500 GCA_025642075.2 Ridgeia piscesae | reverse complement strand
CCGACGATGGTTATTTCACGCCAGACGGCGCTGTGTTCAACGAGGCGGTATCTGGGGCGGGCCGAACTGGTTATGACGCGCAGCAGAACACACTTCCCAGAGTCGTAAACACGGCGGGGAAACACCCCCGCTGATTCAATATATGCTCGGCCGCTAATTCCTAACGTCACAGGGTAGAACCTCATAAATACGACCAGCTAATCATATTTTATCTGGGTTTTCCGGCTAGATAAAATAATCCACCAGATTCGTTATACACTTTTTTTCAACATAAATCGGTACGTCAGTAGATACACACTTTTTCCATTGATTTTATTTAAATACTGTTCGAATGAGAATTTTTGATAATAAATAATACTGCCGTTATAATCTGGATGATTCTTCCGATATTTCTTTTCGCAGATGTTCGGTGTTTTTCGCTGCGACTGGAACTTTTAAAGATTGCGATATTAGACTATTTTGCGATGACGTTTTCATGTACATAGGCTGCAACTTTGAACCACGCAAAGGCGCGTGACAGGTGATAATAATATTGATAATTGAAATTGATGGAAGATGCCGGAGATACGGCAGGAACGATGATAGTGCTAAACGGAACACAGATCAAACGAACCAATAATTGAAGAGCGTAAACGAAAGTAATAATGGTTCGGTTATTAACGTAAGAACACGCGCGATATGATCGAAACTACAAAATTACCCCGCCAGACTAGAAAAGAACTTGCTGACAGCTTGATTGGCAACGACCTGCCTATAGAAGGACACGGAATGTTCGTCACAAACGGAGACACAAATACGTCGACAGATTGGGTGGCCAGAGGGACAACGTCACGGTCCAGTGCCTCGTGTAGGTGTTACGTTGACAGGTGTATTTAAAGATATGAAATGTGGTCTTTTTTGCATGGTCATCGTTAAATGCAGCCATCTACTTCTTGGCCGGTTGCCGCTCTTGGGTCGCCAACATTGGAGTCTGCGCGATGCCGCTTTGGTTGGCTCGTCACATCATTGCACGCAGTGACCAAGGCTTGCAAGTAGGCTACCTGTCCATGTGTATGACTCAGTTGGATCGGCGCTATCAGCCTACGTTTGTGGTCAACAATATTCCCTCCCGCAAAGGCAGTTCCATCATCAGAATAAAGCGAAGGACAATAACAATACAGAAGTAGAAATTGGACAAGAAAAAGCACAAATGAAAAGACGCAGAAGCATCGGTATATCGTCGCTAGAAGAAGAAGACGAAGACGAAGAGGAAGAAGAAAAATAAGGACAATACAACTGTAAGAAAAAGAAGAAGACGAAGAAGACGACGAACTACGACGAGCCGAGCACCACCATCAGCAATCTCTACATACACCGATGATGCTGTAGTACTCGCCACTAACAAACAGCGTCGCCACTTTCGCTCACCCCCTCCGCCCGCCCCCTCGCTGGCTGACGAGCATAAGCTTCACGAATCACCAGATATTCGTTACTTATAGTCTAAACCGCTTCGCGAAATTAAGTAATTGTTTCGCGTAGGCTTTAGTGGCTTAAGTCAGCGTCGCATCGTCGTCTGCCTATATTTGTTCAGATTACCGGCGTTAATCTCGTCGGACGCGGACAGATGGCATTGGGCAGACAGACAGCCGTGTAATTGTCTAAGACCGTCACCACCGCCGCCAACAAGCGATTTTTATCCACTCGTTCGGCGTCGACGAGAGGACCAACTGCACGTGCGCAAGCGGCGCGCGCCGCACGTGACCGCGTCACGTGGTATTTTCGTTTCAAATTGACAAATGACCGTTGTTGTTTATTTATAAGCGCACGCGCTGTGCGGTGTGTTTTCTCATTCGAGGCGGACAATTGAGTCGCTTGGATTAAGAGTGACATCGTGACAAATCGGTGGAATATTACAAATGTGTTGATCAACATGACAACGGGGTTGTAGCCATTACTTTGTTTTATTAAAACGGAACGCACTGTAAATGCAATAAATAACAAATGGATATATGTGGGCTGGCCTAAGATCCATTTAAAATTGTAAAGAAAAAAAAAAGAAAAAATAATGTATAACTCCACAATGAATACACAATGGGATCAACTTCGTTCTTTGTTCGTGTAAATATGTTTTAACCATTCTATTCAATATAAAGAACTGGGTCCGTGTATGTATATATATATCTTGTAATTATGTTTTACATCTTCGTCACTTGAAGACAGACTTGTATCACTGCAATTGATCTAAATACATTTCCTATTCTCATTAGATTTAACAATAAATACTGCTCCATGTAATACCTGCACGTTCGGTACCCGGATGTTCATCTCCATTATGTGTATACAATCAACTCGCTTACTTTTTTCCAATCTACGTAATACTAATGTTTCTAACTGTAGGACTAATTCAATTTTAAAGGAAAACCGTCTGATTGTGTTTATCATAAACCGCGCTAATTATAGAATGACAAGTGTTCAATCCGACATCGTAACCGCGTAGATGTACTTTAACGGGCCTCGAAATTTAAATTTATTTGACTGTTATCCGTGTAATCTGACTACTTTCTCGACGGATATGTAGAACGTTTATAATAAAATGTCTATGTTCAATCTGTCACATCAACGTGGTGTTTAAGTCGGAAAATTGTAAACCAGCATATCGTGTCGTTTGGGATTGCACTTGGGCTTTAACATCATACGATGACTGTGAACGTATTCCCACATATGGTTGAAAGGTGTTGTTTCATGTATAAAATACATACGAAGTACTCCCAATGTACTCATATTTTAATGTGTGATGAGTACGAATAGATCTATTTTGTAAAAAAGAACCAGAGTACAAACGGGTACGAGTGGCGAGTAGTTCTGGTTTCAACCTTGGTGTCGATAACAGTCAACTCTCTCCCTCTCTCTCTCTCTCTCTCTCTCTCTCTCTCTCTCTCTCTCTCTCTCTCTCTCTTTCTTTCTCTGTTTGTATGTCTCTTTCTCCGTCTGCCCCTCTATCTCTCTCTGTCTCACTCTCCGTATGTCTCTCCGTCTCTCTCCGTCTCTCTCCGTCTCTCTATGTCTCTCTCTGTCTCTCTCTGTCTCTCTCTGTCTCTCTCTGTCTCTCTCTGTCTCTCTCTGTCTCTCTCTGTCTCTCTCTGTCTCTGTCTCTGTCTCTGTCTCTGTCTCTGTCTCTGTCTCTGTCTCTGTCTCTGTCTCTGTCTCTGTCTCTGTCTCTGTCTCTGTCTCTGTCTCTGTCTCTGTCTCTGTCTCTGTCTCTGTCTCTGTCTCTGTCTCTGTCTCTGTCTCTGTCTCTGTCTCTGTCTCTGTCTCTGTCTCTGTCTCTGTCTCTGTCTCTCTCTCTCTCTCTCTCCTCTCTCTCTCTCTGTCTCGCTCTGTCTGTCTGTCTGTCTGTCTGTCTGTCAGTCTGTCTGTCTGCCTATATGCCTATATGCCTGTCTGTCTGTCTGTCTCGCTCTCTCTCTCTCTATCTGTCTCTCTGTCTCTCTATATATCTCTGTCTCTCTGTCTCTCTGTCTCTCTGTCTCTCTCCTCTCTGTCTCTCTGTCTCTCTGTCTCTGTCTCTGTCTCTGTCTCTGTCTCTGTCTCTGTCTCTGTCTCTGCCTCTGTCTCTGTCTCTGTCTCTGTCTCTGTCTCTGTCCCTGTCCCTGTCCCTGTCCCTGTCCCTGTCCCTGTCCCTGTCCCTGTCCCTCTCCTCTCCCTCCCTCTCCCTCTCCCTCTCCCTCTCCCTCTCCCTCTCCCTCTCCCTCTCCCTCTCCCTCTCCCTCTCCCTCTCCCTCTCCCCTCTCCCCTCTCCCCTCTCCCCTCTCCCCCCTCTCTCTCTTCTCTCTCTCTCTCTCTCTAATATATGACCTGCACAGTTACGTTTGGTTCAAGTGCGGAATATGACTGTGTAACATAATATCCGGTGTTACCATATAACGCTAATACTACTTTTTATACAATCAAAAGTTACACTAATAAGGTTAAGTAAGATCATAGCTTTTATACATTGAATAGTTACACTAATAACGTTACGCAAGACCTCGTCAAAATAGAAAGCAAAGACATCGACAGAACGCATAAATAGAATCACAGTTTTATTCTCGACGTTGACTCTTTCTAGCAAAATAATGTACACATGCAGATATGATATCACTTGATATGTTGTAGTGTTGTAATAAATAAATACCTATATCGCATATCAAACTTCACAGACGTTGTGCATCAAGCCACGTGCATACAAAAATACAAAATGATACTTTGCACTTGCATGATAATAACTACATTTCGTTCGAACTTCGTTCGTTTGCATACTTTACGACAGACGCGCCGATAATAATTAGTATGTGATTGTAACCTTTTACTTGAGAGCTTAGATCCTTGAAACCAACTTGGCTTCATTGTCAGATGCATCAAACCAATTGTTGTGTTACGATGAATACCAGGATTCAGCAAGTCAAATATCACGTGGTAAAGTCACGAGGCCACGTGTATTGTGGATGTTGAATGTGCGCCAAAACAAATATCGACCTTGATAGGTACACAACTGGATTTCATTAAGGTTAACATTTTCAAAAAATATTTTTACATTAACAGTCAGTGTAGAAAATCAGGTACATTGTGAATGTTCCCATAAGGTGGCGCTAATGTCGTGTACTGGCATCATAGCTAAATATAACGCGGATAAACGCAAATGGCGGTAGCTGCGTGTGCATGTGCGTGTCTGCGTCAGTTACTACGTGCGCTCGTAGCAGAGTGCGTGCCTATGCGTGTAGACATACCATACACTGTGCATAATGTGCACACGTAAACATACACACATATAGACACGAAACACTCCGAAACGCATAGATAAATACATTCAATTCACACCGACCATGTCGACGTCTCGTCATTGATACATACAAAATATAAAACAAAATCATGTCTCGTCGAAAACAATAAATTATTGCTAGTTTACTCTCGTCGCCAGTCGCATATGTACAAGTAATGACCGCACGAGAGCGGACGTTTCGCGACCGTGTTTCGGACAGTTT
>JAODUO010000848.1:127500-150000 GCA_025642075.2 Ridgeia piscesae | reverse complement strand
ATTTGAATCTGGCGTCGAAAATGCCCTGACTTTATGTAAAATAGTACTAAAGAATCGACACGTTTCTTCCTAAAATGTAGTTATTTCCAATGTTAGCATATTTGTTTGTGGTTCTCTGACTACAACCAACTATCTATTACACACACATTATTTTGTTGATAATACATTTTAATTGGATGGAATGTGATGATGACATTGCGTCAACAACATTTCTTTTAATTACCTAACATATATTGCAAGCGTTACCTATTTTCGATGTCTAGTACACGTACGTACGTGCGATATACGATTTTGGTAAACAAAACACATTGCTTGTGAATCGGTGTATGACAGCTTCACAAGCACGACGTCAGCGCTACAGACACGTGCCAAGCCTCGCAATTCAGCGAGTGTGTCACGATTAGCCATCAGCCCCAAGGCCAGATCGAGGCGATAAGTCACGTGCACCATCCAACCCAGCCGGCAGTTGGAAGTCTTTTCATGTGCGATTAATTACGGTGATCATGGCCCCCGCCGTCCACACACCTTGTTATCATCGGTCGCGGGTGACTGGCCACGCCACCTGGTGGTGGGTGCACACCGGAAGCTGGACGGCCGGTCGCGGTCGCCGGCGGCAAAAAAGGAAAGCCTTCCACGTGCCGTCGACGGTCACGTGACCGGGTTCATAAATTGTTAAATTAACTGCTAAATTAATCACCACCTGGTGGGACGTTGGCGGTCAACCATCTCGCGTGCGGTCGTTGACGCGAATCGCCGCGACTGTCGCTAAAGTCGTCATCAATTCGTGATCATCGACGCGTTCTTGTTTGCTATAATTGAACATTTTAATAAAATTGCTAACCACGCGTCGATCGCAATCTGATTGGGCAGAGTCCGCGGCTTTTTCACCCATCATCATTGAATATGTATATTTAATGAAGAATCGTTTCTAATTCGCCTGCCCAAAACCGCGCTGGTTTTGTCGTGGCGACGCGAACGGTCGTGGTGTCGCGGACGCACTATCGACAAAGGTTTGTGGGAATTAATGACGTCATCTAATGACGGATTCGTGATTGAGTGAGAATAGCCGGCTGGCATCTCTCTTGTCGAGACTAAATGATCACAGAATGACCGAGTCGGTGACTGGTTAACAGCGATAATCCAATGAACTCGAAGGTCGCTGAAGTGGTCAATGTGGACGCCGCCGCGTCTTTGTGTCCGTCTGTTGGTCGCTCGGCTAATTTTAGACGTCGATTTCGAAGGGTTGTCGAGAGCGCCGCCTGCTGTGCAAGCATGGAAACTTATGCGTCACGGCCAATTTCGCGTCACCGCGATAGCTCGTTCGAATCCACCAGGGGAAGATCGTTTCCGTCGAGGAAATAATGACGGCAAGAGGGTGTACTTGAAATAATAATGTGTTTGTCATGTTTGTTTTGCCAAAAAACTGCATGACTGTTTGTGTCATTATTATTTAAATTAATATATTGCTGTCCAATGGTGTAGGCGCATAATTCAATTATAAACAAGATTATGTATTTTCATAGTGGACACGATGTTATATAATGTAAATCATAATATACTCCGATATATGCGACCAATTGAATAATGCATAAGAACAATCATTATTGGGATCGTAATAGCAAAACACTGACAATGACGTCACGTCACGTTATGATGTAATATGATAATCTGTGCACGTAATACTTTAAATTGTACAATCACATTATATCAGCGGTGGTAAAACAACTCCATATTGGAAAAATAATATAACAGCCAATGTACGGATAAGTATAACTCAGGTAGTCACGTGACAGTATCAATCTGCCTGCCTGCCTGCCTGCCAGCCTACTACACGACAGCAAACGTCACGTGTCACCGAGATGACAACACCGATCAAGTTGTCGTATTATAGTCTACCACACGCGCCGCGTACGAACCTAAACCTATAATTCCCAGATCATCCCGACTGATTAATACGCCGCGTCCCGGCGGGATCCCGATGGGCCGGGATGCGGGCAAGGCGAGACGGGGAATACCTTACCGTTCCCGCTGCGCTGTAACCCCGCCAGCCGCCCCCCCTGCGTTCCGTGCCCGACGGAGTGTGCCGCACGGCTAATTTCGACCCGGCGCACAATGCGCGGGTAAATACCCCGGGTCGCGTGTCACCAGTGCCGGGGAGGGAACCAGGCACCCCGGGGCGCGCTCGAGTGGACGTGAGGATTGTTCTGTTCTGTTCTGTACGTCCTCCGCCAACGATGATCGATGGTAGCGCCATTCAACGGACTCGGCCCGTCGCACCTGGCGAGTCGCAGCGCCACCCAGGTGGACACACGTCACGTCATGTCGTCATCACGACTGACGTGTGTCGGCCGAGGTGCCACGGATGTACTGTCAGGGAGATCGTCTGATAGTTGTTATCCTAACCATTCACTGCGTAGAATACGGCGTGCACTGACACTTCCTGTGGTATTCGGGTAAATATTTCCGCGCGCAGATACGGCGAATGAATACAGCGAAAGAAGCATTCAAACGATGCTTACAGATAGGATGCTTAATCTAAAATCATAGCGTATAGAAGATGCACAATATCATTCTGCTTATCTGTAAACTAATCAAGATACCCCTGACACGCGCCCGGCTAACACGGGGGTAGAGAGTACGCGCGTTGTCGTTACGGTTCAGTGAGTAGTTGACAACCTCGGGGTAAATACACAGATCATTGTTCCCATGGATAATTGCCCTCTCTTCAACTCATCGCAGTTCACGAAGCATAAACACCCCGAGGCAGTGACGCGGGGACCGCCGAGGTTACGCGGCTAACTGCGGTACACCCGCAGCACGCCACATGCAGACATGGTAAATGTAATTAAATACAAATGATCGCCACATATAAATGAATATTGGTTTTAATAACAATTAAATTAATTAAACATAAACAGCCTAACGTGACAAATGGAAGAAACGGTTATGTTAGAGTATCAATTGAGAGAGACGCGGTAGAGATTGAGTTAGCAGTTCCCGTTTGGATGGTGTAGTAGATACATGACTTTTTTTACATTGAGGCCTCACAAATCGGAAGATCGTGTTAATTGCGATGCGGTTTCAGTAACTTCTAATACAGGAGTTGCAATTGTGCAACGACAGCAGGAGAGAAATGTCGGAACTTGTAAAACCGTCATATTCCAGCAGCAACGGCATGACTGTACATAAAGACGTCCAACTAGTTACCGGTAAATTGAAAACTAACGCAGGAAGACAAATTCACGTTTGCCAATAAAACACGACGAAATGAGCGCCGCGTGTAGCGTGTCAATTCGCTAGGGGGCGTGTCATTCACTAGGGGGAGTGGCATTACGCAGTCGAGCTGATACGTGACAGCAGAGATTGTCTCGTGACGACAACGTGAAATCGCAGCACAAAGAGTAATTCTATCACTGTTCAAACATAAAAAATAAAGCCAAAAACTCTGTGCTAATGAATCGCATGCATTTATTTAACGGGTCGCATTTATTGTCCACCGAAGCGCTGACATTGATGCATATCCGCTTATATGAACTCACAATTGCCCTTCGTGAATCTGGATCGTTGAAATTAAAATATACAGTGCGTAAATAATTAAAGTAATGGGCGCAGTTATTTGAAAACAGTTTGTATACTTCTTTAAATCTCATAAAAATCGCGTTTATCGTTAGATCGGTAAACTAGTGTCACGTAGACGGCTGAGGACGTGCGATTTCTGGCCAAATGTTGTCCTACCAACTAGGCCGATGATCAGTTACAATTTATTAATGAGTAGACATCTGGGGTCGACTTGAGATGTCTGATATAGATATATATGGCAGCCTCGTTTCCCCGGGCAACGCCAGGTGTCTCGGTCAGTACGCTATATTAAACTACCATTTATCGATTATGGCAGCGTGCGTGCTACATTTATAGACCATTTTAGAGTGTTTAGAAACAATGGGGAAGCGTTACGAAATGAGCAACCAGTCTTGCCTGGCACAACTGCTCCTGGAGCGTCGGTCACTATTCAACGGCCATCTGTAAGTAGTAGCGTTACATGTGTCACACGTCACGTAACTCCGCCCCCTACACTCCGTCCACGCCCCCTACCCCGGGGTTCGCAAGCTGCCAGCATTATGGGGCCCGTATACAGCTGTTTCTGGCTGACATCTGAATAACCATTCTCCTAAAGAATAATTGAGTTATTCCATATATATAGCAATCATTTATATTGGTTATAAGAAGGAATGCTGTCGTCATTTCGCACGGACATCTTCTCGATACTAAACGTTGATAGGATCCAAACAATGCGAAGTACAGGAAATACACATATTCGTATAACCAATATATACTCATAACCATATTCGCACTGTTAACTTATGTGCACTCAGTAGGTTATTTGTAATAAATGTACGGTTATCTTTCTCGTCGAGAAAGAGAACCTTCTTTAATCAAATCTGTTTTAATTATTTCAACTACACAATGCCAATATATATATATATATATATATATATATATATATATATATATATATATATATATATATATATTTCATCTCTATTTAGTACTATGTGAATATTAGACATATTTTGCGTTCCAGTATCCACCATTAAGGGCAAACATCGGATATTAGTGAATGGGTTGACGTGTATGTAAAACTATTTCTAGAGCATCAGTTAAGTAGCGTTTTTTTCCTAAAGACACGATGTCACGATTTGGTTTATGTCAGTCCGCATTGCTTGGGTAAATAGAAACGCTTAATTAATATAACAATGTAGTATTTGTTATGACAACAGACACAGCAATGTGTGAGTCATCTGGTTACTCTCGGTATCCAGATCAAGCCATTCAAATATAACTGTGGTGTGATATGACATATTTAATTCACATACAAACAGATGTTAGCATAGTTAATTAAATAATAATAAATCCATTCGTCTACCTGTCAACAGTGATTGATAGTCCACTGCGAATTGGCCTACTATACACATGTACGCGCATTCACGCATGTCCACAAATTATACTCCCTGCTGGATATACGCAACTACAGTCAACAGATATTCAAGAATTATTGTTTTTATGTTAGTTAGTGTAACCTTCTCACCTCCGAATATTGGTGAAAATCGGCCAAACGCAGGGAATATTATATTAAAAAAAACATATCGGTCAAGTCAAATCAAAGGGCATGATAATCACATCTATTTTGACCACCTGGTGAGAGCAAATAAGTAGTGGTCAAGCACTAAGACCAACACAGCGATGGTCAACGGTTGGACCGATCAAACGGCGTGCCATAAATAAGATATGGCATACAAAAGACATCCCAGATGCACGCGCATGGAGCTAATCAACACTTCCGCGATTGCCTCGTTCGGGACACGGCTCCGATCACCGCAACGACGGCCTCTCGCTCCCCAGTGAGTCGCGTGTCTAAAATCGAGATATTTTCATTGCCGTCCGAAATCCGATTTTCGCTCGCTACGCCGCGGCCATCTGTTTGCCGTGTGACGTCATCATGTGGTGGCGCCAGCCTAATCCAGTAATCCCGCTCCGACGTAACAACTAATTGCTCTATTGCCTGCGACCGGCCCGTCGGGGAAACGGTAGGATCAGGGATGATTAAATTTGGGTCGGGATATCGGGAATCGGCAGGTATCCCCGACTGCGGATATTCCCCCTGGGACGACGTCCCGTCGGGTCGTGGCGTGTCGCTCCACGACTGACCGACACCTGATCTAAGAATAACTCGTCGTCACGCGGCGTGTCATCGCGCGAGAACAACGCGAGATGTCGGCGAAGTCTATTCGTAGTGTACGCATACGTTTGGCAGATACCTGGTAAATATTTTCTCATTGTGGAGACAAGCAGATGTCGGTGTAGAAAATGATATGATTAAAAATCAACATCCGCTGATTTAGTTCAAACAACATCGATATTGATGATTTTTTAGTGTGTAATACACATACAAGCGTACTAACACATTTGCGCGCATGCCCATGCGTACGCATACACATACGCGCATGCGCACGCACGCACACATTCAAACTCGTCGCAAATTCGCACACTCGTACACATGCACACGCGCACGCTTGTTGGTATAGGGTTAGCATAGATTTAGAAAAAAGTAAAATCGAAAAATAAAGTAAGTGTTCTATTTATGTAGTGAGGTGTGTATGTACTTAACATCTTACGCTTTAGACCTACGCTTAGTTCGCTGGCAAACCTGTATAATCGAACACTATTTAGACGTCTACACGAATCATCCATCCACGCAGCAATGCTTGCACAGTGCAGATACATAATATTATTATCTACATCGTAACGCTATATACGAACTGTTTTAATGTCAGTCCACCATTTTCGTAGTTGCGCAATACTTAGCGTAAGCGAATCCGACTGTATTACAATACGTGAAAACATGCACGGTCGGATTAAACGTTGCCGCCGACGGAGAGAGGAATCAGTTGATTAATGAAACATCTCCCGCGTGCGTGGCGAGATGGCGAATTACCGTGGCCCGTGGGAATCCGTTCCGGTCGACTGCACAAGATAATGTTTATATTGCACATCAGAGAAATCGATGCTACGTTTGACGGCCGCCTGCTAGCGATGGTGCATTATGTATGACATCCCTTGAAACGCAGCCAAGTTTCCAAACCCACATCATCAAAAGTTAACATTTCCGCGAAGCGATCTTTTGTGCTTTTTTCAATCAACGCAGACGTAGTATCGTAAAAACGCCATCACTCATAAATAAAACGACGATAGTATTTTGATAGACATGCCGGTTGCTAGCAAGTCTTCTATTGCGTTGACAGATTAACCCAGGCAAAATCCGCGACAAAAGGGGAACATTTCGATTATAAGGAAGGATGGTAAACAGAAATAGTGAGACGTAGCTGATTAACAAGGTTCCGTGGTAATAACACACGCTGTTATGGAATACATCAGAAAGACAAGCGGACAACTGATAAAGATCGAATAAGCATCATAGCGGGAAACGACACATCTGACCGTCGGACATGAAAGTGGCACATTAACTTGTTACGCAGATCTCGCTAAGCACAACAGAGACCGTTCGATCTGGTATTCGTGACGTCACCGCAGGAACTAAACGTTTCCCGTCGGGTGGCGAGTGTTCCATCGGCCACCCGGCGACTCGCCTCGGTCAAACACCGCGACGCCATCAACAGTCCGCCACCTCGGACGCACTTGTCCCACTTTGATTCCCGACGCCCGTGATTGCCCAATAAACTCCCGTCTGCCCCCCGCGCCGCGCACGCGCTGTGACGTGCCGCGAGGGGGCAGGCCGCGCGCCGAATCAAAGAACCGATATATCAATTAGGGATCGGATCAAAGATAATCGAATATAATCACCTGCCTTTGCGCGCTCCCGCGGCAGGTGCTCGACTCAATCGGGCGTCTAATTGCCCCGTTGTCCGCGTCACCGTTGATGGACCAACCCCGTCCCGTCACACTCCACTGACTTCCCCGGCGCCCGGCAAATGGGATAGGGAGGCGTCCGGCACGGCGCTTTGAAGCGTCGGCACAAAGCCGGGGGATTAAACATGGCGCAAACAAAACAAACAATCGACGGGCTGAGTACGCCTAATCAGGTCCTGAGTAACTCGCTCGCGTCGCGCTTTCATCTAGGCACTGAGATAAACCGGGGTAAAAGCCCCCGAGAGCTAATTACGCGGCTTAGAGCATTGGGGTACTTTAGTTGGGACGGGGGCAATGTAAGTTCTAGTATTTTGCTGGCTCTTTGCGTTGTCCTCTCAGTCACAACAGGATTGCGTGACAGACTCGAAATCGAGGCATATGTAGTTTTGCCAATCATTGAACATGAAAATATAAATACATACATAAAATATGTCTGCTGATATATTATGTATTTTGTTTTACAATTGTTAATATGAAGTGAAGTTGCGCATGGTCACCTCGGGTAAACGACACCTTGTTAGCAACATGATGTAAACCCTATTTCCCAAGGGTGTCATTAACGAGATGAAACAATACACCTATATCAATATCCCCAGGGTGTATTGAATTACATATTAGTAACTGATACTGTTATGTATGATATGGGTTGTTCCACTTGCATATTCAGATATATAGTCCACATAAAAAAATTGTCACACTTGAATGAGCTTTCGCGTTCCGTTCATTCCTAGAAAGAGACTAGTCATTAAACACTGCCGGGTATTTCAATTATTCAGCAACATATCCATTCACCACGAACGGCATAGTTTCGAATCGGAATGGGAGTATTGCGATGACATCAACCATACAGCGCTGGCCAGGCACCCGTGGGAAATGCACGCCCCCCACTATGGAGAGCACCCCATTTGTGTGGAAACGGCGCGAGCGACACAGTAGCTGTTCAGCCACGCGTGACGCCGGAATCAGCCACGCGGAACAGGAACGCACAACGAGTGGAATTCTTGCGGTGTAATTGCGACTTTGCTATGGCGCCATCGCATCACCGTGACTGGACATCGAGTGACCATCAACGCTAATGTTGAACATCAGCGACGCGTCAAGATCTTGACAACGACCAGCGCCTAATTTTGTATGCTAATTGTTCCACTCTTTCGTTGCCATGTTGCAAGATTCCAGTTCGAATGTCAGTAACATTAATAATGCCTGGCCACATGTTTAGCATTGACGCTATTGTTTACTTACAATATCTAATCCAACTAATTCATAGTGAATTTAGTTTTACACGTTTTTATGAATAATATTTAGTGATCGAATGTATAGTATGTTTACAAACCCCCACCTAATTCTTACGTTCATATTTCCTCAAATCACTGTGTTGGATTTCCCATAATTGGTTCGATAATTCCCATTATAATATGTCACACTTTTCAGCTAGTCAGACGTCGATCCTCTGTATGTATTTCTCTAAATGGATTACTTACTATGAAATAGTCTATCTTTTGCTATACTGTGAACTCCCTGTACGAGAACAAACTACTTCGGGAGTCGATTTGTTTCTCTTATTCATCTTTCCACGGAGTAATGATATATGAAAAATCGGGTGCACTGAATAACATCGTCAAGTAATTGTCAGTTCTCCATAACCAAAATCAGCACTTCATAGACTATATTTAACGCAGTTTTAAAAGCAACTATTCAAACTTCTACAAGTTTTACACATCCGTGCTCTGTGTTAGTAACGAGTTACATAATACTCAACCAAACACGCCGACTCTGGTGTAACACACGACTAGTATAAAAAATACGGCAAAACCGTTAACACAAGACAAGCGTCACGACTACTTTGTCTGAGAAGTTCTTTCAACTTTTCCCTGCCGGCGGCGCGGAGTAATCCTTGTGTATTTGTAGCAACGACACCTGCCACGTCAGCGATAGGATCCCGACGGAAATCGACAGGTGTGCGTCGCGAGATACGATCGACACCAAGTAGACGTCTGAAAAGGCACGCGACCATCCGGCAAGTTACCGCGACGCTGCTCGATACGAGGCCGATGAATGGAGCTTGTCATGTATTGCAAAACTACGTCGGACACTGATAGACGCGGCCACGTGTCGACTGTCAAAAGAGTCGCGTGGCGGTTGGTTTTAAAAAGTAATTACCGTTCCGTTTTCAAATTTTCTGAGAGTGTTTTCAGCAGTCGCGGTCGCTCGGTCTTAGAGCGTTGTGTCCACAAAAATGGTATCACCACTTGCGAGAAAGTTTTGCAGATATGGATTGTTTTTGTGTGTGATAATCGTGACAGTTATGGGTGTTGAAGATCGACAGTTAATTGTGGAGAGAGATAGTTGACACATAGATAGTTTACGCTAAGTCGGAAAATATGACACAATTGAAAGTCCAGCAATCATGCGATGACATAAATGACAAATGACCATGAAAGATGTACTGGGAAAAGGATATCAATCCAACATAGAGAGAAACCAGTGTCACTTGGGCATTTTGATGCCGGCATCCGGGACAAAGTGTGCACATTGAAGATTAATCATCATTGTTCACATTCCGTCCTCCCGCGACTGCATAACGATTGCTATCCTACATCATCACATTGGCCACATCGACTGATGGTGTCTTCATGTTTGCATGCACTAATATTTTTAAATATAGAAAGTGAGTGAACAATTCTTTATACATCACAATTTACACTGACGACAACTGGTAAATATGCATAATGTCATATTACAAATATTAATATTGCTGATATAAAATCAATACTTACATAATGATTTCTTCGGTTTTGTCTTGTCGCTGGTGTTGAAGGTGTGTACGTGGACAAATCGTGTGATCTCGTCTGGTCGGATTCACGGCCTGCGATGCCGCTACAATTTGTAATATCCGGACTGCTTCTGTGGAACACGGGAGAACGCCCGACGCTGTGTCTATATTAACCCCGGCCATGCAGTGTTGCGTCTTTTATACCGGTTTTAGGCGAGGGGCGTGGGTCAACGCACGCGCTATTGTTATGTAGATGCGCGTGTCAGTCTGCGGCACGAGCCGGTCGCGCGCGCTCTGCCCCGTGGCGGCCAATCAGCGAGCCGCGGTCGCGCGCTAGGCCGCAGCGCGTGCCGCTCGATGCACCAGCACCAGCTCCACCTACCGGAAGGTGCCTCGCTTCGACGAGCGACCACTTTGTTGACGGTTTTCTTTTGTGCGTATCGATTGCTTGTTTTACTGAAGTTTGCAGCCGGGCATATTTGAAGGAAGACCGGATACTGTGCGACCGGGACAGGGGCGCGTGCTGTTATCAACGTCAACGGAAGTGACCCGCGATTCAGATTCGCACCTCGGCTTATCCCAGTGCGTGTAGGCTGGTGGTAGAGGCGGCTTGTACTAGCTAGATAACCTAAAACATTCGTGCAGAGTAACCAAAAATATTCGTGCAGAATTGCCAAAAAAATTATTCGTTTGTTCGTTTGTTCGTTCGTTCGTTTGTTCGTTCGTTCGTTCGTTCGTTCGTTCGTTCGTTCGTTCGTTCGTTCGTTCGTTCGTTCGTTCGTTCGTTCGTTCGTTCGTTCGTTCGTTCGTTCGTTCGTTCGTTCGTTCGTTCGTTCGTTCGTTCGTTCGTTCGTTCGTTCGTTCGTTCGTTCGTTCGTTCGTTCGTTCGTTCGTTCATTCGTTCATTTACCCATTCACTCATTCACCTATTCACTCATTCACTCATTCAGTCATTCAGTCATTCACTCCTTCGCTCATTCATTCATTCACTCATTCACTCATTCACTCATTCACTCATTCACTCATTCACTCATTCACTCATTCACTCATTCACTCATTCACTCACTCACTCACTCACTCATTCCAGCCAGCCAGTCAGTGTGTGACAGTGAGAGCGAGAGTGTGACTGATTGATGTGGAGAGATAAAGGATATTTCGGCGCCGTGTCATAAAGCGATAGGTTGCTCTATCAGCGAGCTATCTTGAGACGAGAGCTGTATACGGGGTGCCGAGTGAGCGCCTTGTCACGCCAGTCTCACTCAGATGTCGATAATTACAGTCCTCTCGTGCCGCCCCCGTCGGGTGTCAAGACCCGACGACAAGGAAATGGTAATTTGAAAATTAAAGAACGTTTTGTGACACGGTGACACCGAAAGCCGCGGCCTCGGGCGCCCCTTGTGATGTCGAGTGTCCGTGACGGGTTGTCACGCGACTGTCGGTCACGCACCGAGGTTGTTATTACAGTCGGCGTCTCTTTCTGCAGCGAAACCTGCAGCTTTGTTGGTCGTGGTCGGTCCGTCGGTCGGTCGGGCTGGCTGCCTGCCTGACAGACAGACAGACAGACAGACAGACAGACAGACAGACAGACAGACAGACAGACAGACAGACAGACAGACAGACAGACAGACAGACAGACGACAGACAGACTGACTGACTGACTGACTGACTGACTGACTGACTGACTGACTGACTGACTGACTGACTGACTGACTGACTGACTGACTGACTGACTGACTGACTGACTGACTGACTGACTGACTGACTGACTGACTGACTGACTGACTGACTGACTGACTGACTGACTGACTGACTGACTGACTGACTGACTGACTGACTGACTGACTGACAGGATTTATCTTCCCTGTGTTATTTTTTTACAACACATTGGCAGATTTTTGCGCATCTTCCAACTCCTAACCCCAATTTCTCTGTTTTATATCTCTCCATCTCCTCCCGTTCGCCAATAGCCTATTGCGGTTCGGATTCTTAACAGTATTTCTTCAAAGACGACTCAAATGTTTTACCCATCACTCTAACCGCCCCCCGTACACTTCCCCTCTATGACGTCACCAGTTCTCCTCCTTCCAAGGTCCTTGTACCACGGAGCGCTCCACATCGCGTTCAATCGAACGTCTTCGGCGTCTTTCATGTGGACACTTGAGTTGCTGTGATATACTACGATGTGTCGCCTCCCGCCAGTCGTCCGTCCATTCACCAGTCTGCCGCACGCGTCGCCGTCAATTAAGGCCGGCCACCGCTCCCGTCGCCCGCTTGTTTGCCGACATTACGCGCTCTTACACAACGGCCGCGGCGGTCACAGACGGCGGGATTGCACCGGAAGTGATTACGCACAGAAGCCGTGAAACGTCGTCGCTCTAAACGACGTCGGTTTACGCATCGTAGAGGGAGAGTAAGTTTGAACAGCGAAACGACGCGACTGTTAGTGGAGGGGCGCTAATGTTTACTCTTGTGATCAAATCTGATCGCGCGGCGCGACGATGTGTATACGGTGATTTGTGTAAACATTACACAATGCGGATCTGTTCATGTCCTTCGTTTGATCGGGTAGATTTGTCGTAATTTTCTGTTATTTATTTGTTTGGGAAATACCGTCACATTTGATGTCTATCCACTAAGGTTTTCTCCTTAACCGAAATCCGTCTAATGCCACTAGTGGACAATATTGACGGGATGCTATTAAATGTAATACTTAGGCACCGTATAGCAGCCAAAGTAGGCAAAGAGTGCACACAAGGAGGTGTTTATGGACCTTGTTCTTACAAACTAGCGTGATCGAAATATATATTCACTAAAAACGTACACCTGTTTGCAAGGAACTAGTCTACCAAACCAGCGCGAGAATTGCATTTTCAGTGTTTATTTATTAGGAAGTATCACAAAAGATTGACTAGTTTAACAAAACTATAAACATATTGTGTAACCATGAAGTTTCTGACATTTTTAAAGACACACTCCCGTTGGTATTTTGTTTAAAAGTGTACACGACTGAAGTCGATCAAATCGAAGATCTCAAATATAACAACAAAGCTTACACGACAAAGTCTAAACGTGCATTTCTGAAACGATTTGCCTGAAGCTCGAATATCAAATAATGTACGCAACAATATGAAGATATCATGATATATATGATATAATCTCCTTGCACGTAGATATATTTTTATCACAATCCGTTGCGCATGGAACTGAAACTGTTCACTTTGCCAACGAAAGACATTCATAATATTCTGGATTACGTGGTTTAATGTGGAAAACTTTAAGTAAACAACAAATTCAGATTTAAATGCATAAACTTAATGGGAAATGTTTTACTCAACTAAATGTTTTAACATCTGTGTGAAGCAGCTGGCGCAAAGTATTTCGACTGATAAAGATGCACAGTTGCCATCAAAAGCTTTCTTGATGATATCGTCCTTGCAATAGGTTCCGGAGACACACGCTATATTAGACATATGGCCTCTTAATATCTCAGAAAATAGATCTAAGATTTTGTGTGAAACTCGATGCAGGATATATTCATAAACGATGAACTACAAAGTTTAAATCGCTATATTAAACGTGTTTTAAAGCCAAGCGAAACTCTATCCTAAATAGTACATCGACTTACGGACTGCACTAACGACCTGGTCTATACAACTCCATGTTCCATTGCTCTCGGAATCGCCAAAAAGGCGGCGAAAAACGAGACTAACCAGGCGGTTTACGATAAGGAGTTTATGAACTACAACACGCGTGTTGATTCCATGGTGTGGGTGTCGGCTAATTAGCGCCAAGAACCTGTTTAGCGCCGTCTTTGTTCTCGTCAGAGTTTGCGGGGCAATAAAGGCGGAACGCGGCGGCCAGATGAAAGGGGCGATGCGCTTGGGTGGGGCCGGCGGTGTCTGTGAACCTGTCTGCTGTCCTGCGTTTCGCCGCCGACAAATTGCCAGTTAGTGAGTGTGCATATTCACGACGCTAATCAACCGACTGACGATGTTTAATGACCGTCGGCCGCCTAATCCTGGGACCGGGACAGGCGGAGGCCGGGAATGTTCGAAGGCGTCACATCGTAACTCGCATGGGACGGCGGCTGTCCTTATCAGTGACGGAAATCATGAGAACAGTTTAAAGGGTGTAAAGGAATAACAAGAATAACAAGACTATTAACAATAGTAATAATACATTAATTATAAGTTTGGTTTGCAAACATATCGGTAAAACTTAATGCGAAATGACACTAAAGAACATAAAAATATAATAAGGCGTCAATGTGTACGCACGCACCAATAAATGCACCGACCAGACACAGGACATAGCCTCCACTCGGTTCTGTTCAAACTAAACCAACAGTTGCCGTACAAACAAAACTATTCATAATACTTCAAGTGAAGTCTTATGCATTTCTGCATTGTTTTTTAACGTATTTGACATTACACTGGAAATTAATTAGTAGAAAAACGTCAAGGATCCATATATACATCGCTACCATTACTCTTAAAGAGAGAGTGTGTGAGTTCTTCAGAATGAAAAGCAAACTAAACATTAATCATTTAATTATTGCATACGACAAAACTTATTTGTTCCAATTGTTGTCAGTTAACTGTTCTTTGTTAAAGAAATGTATACTGTATTGCAACTATTCTGTTTTATGCGTGTACAACATCATTCCATACAATTATTTAGTTTTGAAACTTAGACACACACACATAATTAATCTTAACTTATCATCACAAAGTACCACTGCAAAATGTTATACAAAGCAATAAGCATTTGGTATTTATACATTACATTGAAAATGGAGAGCCATTCCGGTGAACATAATACATGTTAAAATATATGTTATGTTTCTCAATCAGTCATGTGCAACCACCCATGCCGTTGAGCTATTAGTTATATAAGAATCTGCATCGCTGTAAAAAAAGTAAAGGTAAGTTTTTATATAGCGCAGTATCCAATCCTCAGGATTGCTCAAAGCACTTTGCACTTTACTTCACTGACAGACCTTTTCAATCAAACACCATCTCAACTTTTCTGGGAAGCCTCCAGCCATATGCTACAATTAATGCGCGGTATATACACATATTCACCACTGTCTATAGCCAGGAATTCATTTATACAGCTGAGTGAACTGGAACAATGTAGAGTGAAAACAACTTGCCCAAGGTTTTAGCACCGCAGCACAGGATTCGAACCCGGGTCCTCTTAGTCGAGAGTCCGAAGTTCTACCCATGAGCCATTGCGCTGTACTTCCTTCCCCTAAGGACAATATCCGCACGGACCCGTGAATAAATGTTTGCTTTAGTTTACAAAAGAATCCAGGGTGACACCTCCGTAGCGTAATTACCTCCGATGACGTCATGGCTGGCCTAGTCACGCGAGATTACCCCTCCGACACGAGAGACGAGAATGATGTCCTCGATGGCGCAATAACGACCCGGACGTTACGTCACAAGGACGACAGCTCGGCGGGAGGAACTGGGATTGATTAATTGGAATCGAAATCGTTAGTGCCCTTGGCACGAGACCCTCGCCCCGTCACGCGACCAGGGCCCGGGGTCACGCAGACGACAGGCTCCTTCCGTCACACAGAGTTCAGGTGGCGCCATTAAACAAGCGATATCCATCCGCCATTAATTGAAAGATTCCCTGTACAGTTTGTATTGTCTTGAAGTTTGATTGGTTAGACATACATTTTCAGTGGACGAATAGTGCAATTGCGTATTTAACAACTCAGTTGGTGCATCCGGAATAATAAATAAATATAAATAATAAATAAATAAATAAATAAATAAATAAATAAATAAATAAATAAATAAATAAATAAATAAATAAATAAAT
The DNA here is from genome assembly GCA_025642075.2 of Ridgeia piscesae. NCBI lineage: Eukaryota > Metazoa > Annelida > Polychaeta > Sabellida > Siboglinidae > Ridgeia > Ridgeia piscesae. The sequence continues at coordinate 133,967 of JAODUO010000848.1, read as the reverse complement.
AAATAAATAAATAAATAAATAAATAAATAAATAAATAAATAAATAAATAAATAAATAAATAAATAAATAAATAAATAAATAAATAAATTTATTTATTTACCCAAAATTTAGTTAAAGCTATTCAGGATATGTATACATAACGATAATTGGCAATTCTGATACTGTCTAATGCATCTCCATTTATACAACAGGAAGTGTCATAATATATAGGTTCTTTTTCTTATTAGTTGGCAAGGCAAACTTTCGGATATTAACACCAAATGGAGTTAAACTATTGAGATCACAGCTCAGTGAGTCTACAGCAGATTTATTTCCATTCATCTGCGTGAGATATTTTACATTCACTGACATAGACACCGTAAAACTGCAACACAGCGTCTCTTAGGAAAGACAGGCAAATGTAGGCCGAACGGAATTTCTCGAAATTTCGACAATGCGGCAGAAACCAGTACCCACCCACAGTCCGGTCAGCACCAGTGTTCGCAACCCGGTTCTTCCAGCCCAATAACAACCCCCACCTCATAATTGGTGTAAACGTGTTTCTCTGACACGACACCGTGCGATTATCACCAACACTGACACGTACACACAGGTGATCTTCTGCTCGTCACGCACCGTGGCGCCTCTACCACCCACGTACAGAGATTACAAGGCGTTACTTACGGCTACTCGTCGAGAGAGCGCGCGTAGATACGTCTATCGGAGCAAACAGTGGACGGACGCTCAAACCACCGATAGCGGTGCTCGGAAACCGTCAGATCCGGTGCAGGTGCCGATAACAGTCATTGAATAAGTGATATTAATTTCGATTGCCGATCTTGCACTCGAAGTGTCATTGTCGTCGCTTCTGCCACTCGTGTACGCCTCGTGTTTTAGATATTATTCGCCGCTGTCTTTGAAGTGGCACCGATATCTTAGTATCCTGGTCGTTTCCGCTCCAGCAGTTATGAAGGAGATCAAACCAAATAACCGCCGACTTTTAGTGTTGAACATATATTTGCGGCTACGTCAACGTAACTATACTGCAGAATTTGTTCTAGGGATATTTGGAGAAAATTGTTGCCCACCTGCACTGACCGAAGGACGACGTATTAGTTCACTTCTGAGTATACTAGGTGGCGCCACATCATAGGATCTAGATTTATCTATACGCCACTGTTACAAGTACTATTTAAAACCTGCCTATCAATATGCTAGTTGGATATGGTAAAACAATAGTAATGTGGACTTTAGTGACACGTACCCCCGTGCGTGCGTGCGTATGTGCGAGAGTGTGCGTATGTGCGTATCTGATTGCGTGGGTATGTGAGTCTGTAATTTTCTCTTGCCAGTTGTGTCAGAGTCATGTGTAAAGTCATGTTTACAAAAACACATAGCCTTCTTGATGTTTTACAATTTCTTCCGTTAAAACTGTGTTTTTGTACACGTCAAGCAGTCCACATTGCAATGCAACTGTAAAACAAGAGTAACAATACATATATATGTATAGCCTGTAATTTTGATTGCATATCTATGAAAAGAATATATATTTACGCATCTTTTTTTCAAAGCTTCATTTCTGGTCAGCTTTATGACATGAGTATTTTCGTTGTTCTCGAAAGAACGTTTCAATGGTTAACATTATAATGAAACATGTACCTGGAAAATTGCTGTAACTAAGACAAAAATACAAGAAACATAAAGCACTATATAGGCCTCTTGTAGTGATAAGGTTATTCGTACACTGTTTGATAAACCTAAATCAACACCGACATCAGAATAGCTGTAGCGTCAGATCAGCCGTGGGAAGTATCAAATCACCGACCACATCGATAAGATAATGGGTCCTGTTCACACGTCAGGTAGATTAGAGTTTACATACCTCTTGGAGCAGTCAATATCCGATAAGACGTTGCAGTATTTACTACGTGGCACATTGTTGTATTTACCTTGTAGCTGGCGACTGTATCAACAAAGGTCGAAGTAATTTCATACTGCATAATTGCATATCTCGCTTATACCCATAACATTTCATAAAAACAAACCCAGTTTGCATGAAACTATACGCTAATATGATCGCTCAATTGCATATTAAATCGTTATGAATATATTTAATATTCAATCATCGTATATATGTTCTTTAATCGATGACTTAAAGAAAAGGTCAAGTGAGCGAGCCGGAAGTGTATTTGTGTCATCGAGTGGTGCGATAATGTGGCTTCTGATGGTCAACGTGACGTCACTGACTGGGCGCCATTTTGTACGATCGAAAAACCGTTATTTTCTCTGTCGACGACTGGACGAAAACATTGCTTTATAATCATTTTTAATGTACATTAACAATTAAAACTATAATTCGACATCTTCGATCACCCTTCAATCCAACTTAATTGTTTGCGGCAATGATGTGCCAAATCTGTGCAAAACGGCATGACCGAATGTGCACAATTCCACGCTAATGATTGTTATTGTTGATGTTGTTAATAGTCGGTGTTGTTGTTGTTGTTGCCGTTAGTATTATTAGTATTGTTGTTGTTGTTGTTGTTATTATGTATTTTTTATTTTGAGATGTAAATAAAAACGATTTCTTAATTCGTAGCATGTTGAGTTTTGCTTTTTTGAAAACACAGTTATCACTCACTATCTGCCATTCAAATTTGTATATTATAGAGGTTTTTTGTTATTCCACAGTCTGTTTAATGAAACACAATAAGCGGAATAAACCACACGACATATACTGAAACATATCGAAATAATTATTAGTACACGACAAAGCATTTGGAAGAATGACATACTCACAAAAATATCGACCATAATTGACATTTTGTTTGGATACTATATTATACAACTCTATTAAATCTAAATATTATGGATAAATACATTTGTGGACGATGTTAAAACAGACGATTCTGTCAAATGTGGTGCCGATAAAACGGTGTCGGTTTCCGAAAACCGATCATAGCAATATTTATTATTTATGTTGATCTGCTCGGACAATTTACAATTTAAAAATCAATCTCTTTTCATTTCAACGCGATAATTGCATTATCTGCGCAGGATGTGTCATCGCAAATAATATTTCCCTCTTCCCGAGCGCAATTTACACAGTGAAATTGCTCCTGAAAAGAACCGCTCGCACCGAATCAGTGCCAATTATAACCGAAATCGTCATGCGGAAGACGATCGCTAATAGGTGGCGCGCTACGGCGTGACGTCACGGTGACGTCGGCTCGCGTTTCTACTAATCGACGACGGGTGTCGTTGCGGCGATCACGTGACACGTCTTCAGTGTCAACTCGGCGACAAATGACCGCGCAGAGTGACAATTGTCCGGCCGGGAAACGGCGACCTAATGAAATTAAACTCAAGATAATTTTCGTGGCGTGGTTGACGCGTGTTGGCAATCCCCTAATGTGCGGCGTCCTCTGCGTCTGCTCGTCTCCTAGGTGACCTAATTCCGCAATTGACTGGCTCGTCGACTCGGTAACACGCGGGGAGTGACGCAACTAGACACCCGACGCGGCGCGACGGAGGATCGACTCCGTCGTCAGCCGACCGAGACACGCGCGAGTTGTCCTGTTACATTTTGGCTGTAACTGTTTCTCGCTCTCTGTCGCGCTCGTATGATTTCGCTAGGTAGCAATGTTGCTTTGTCATCCTGGCGCTGTTGTAATTTTGTCTCGCCGTCTGTTGTCTGTCTGTCTGTCTGTCTATCTGTCTATCTGTCTATCTGTCTATCTGTCTATCTGTCTATCTGTCTATCTGTCTATCTGTCTATCTGTCTATATGTCTATCTGTCTATCTGTCTATCTGTCTATCTGTCTATCTGTCTATCTGTCTATCTGTCTATCTGTCTATCTGTCTATCTGTCTATCTGTCCTGTCGTCTTCGTCCGTCCGTCCGTCCGTCCGTCCGTCCGTCCGTCCGTCCGTCCGTCCGTCCGTCCGTCCGTCCGTCCGTCCGTCCGTCCGTCCGTCCGTCCGTCCGTCCGTCCGTCCGTCCGTCCGTCCGTCCGTCCGTCCGTCCGTCCGTCCGTCCGTCCGTCCGTCCGTCCGTCTGTCGTCGTCTGTCCGTTGTCTGTTTGTCTGTTTGTCTGTCTGTGTGTGTGTCTGTCTGTCTGTCTGTGTGTTTGTCTGTCTGTCTGTCTGTCTGTCTGTCTGTCTGTCTGTCTGTCTGTGTGTTGTCTGTTTGTCTGTCTGTCTGTCTGTCTGTCTGTCTGTCTGTCTGTCTGCCTGTCTGCCTGTCTGCCTGTCTGCCTGTTTGCTGTTGCTGTCTGCCTGTCTGCCTGTCTGCCTGTCTGCCTGTCTGCCTGTCTGTCTGTCTGCCTGTCTGCCTGTCTGTCTGTCTGTTTGTTTATTTGTCTGTTTGACCGTCTGTCTCTTTGGCTATCTGGTCTCTCTCTCCCCTTTCTTTTCTCTCTTTTGTTTGTTTTTCTTTCCTATTTGTCACTATGTCTTTTTCCTAATTTACGCTTTCTCTTCGTATTTCAGGCTGTTCAAGTCTTTATAAAATGTATATATCACTACTATATTTTAAGTGGTTATACAATTAGTAATGTAGTAACTAACACGCACTGTTGCCTAGAAAAAGCATGGCATTTGTGTAATATGTTGTAACATATTCTTCACGTTTCGATAAAGAATTTAACTTCGGTGATGGTAATTTCAATTGTTCATCGTATTGCTGTGCAAATTACAATACAGTGTCATCGTATATCACGAATCTAAATGCCACGGAGGGAAAGTAGACGTTAAACTTTCCCCACGTTTACCTTCGTGAAATAAATCTGTGCCGTTACATCATTACGGGATAAGTGAACATCCCGGCAGTAGGCACCTCACGGGGTTTGCCGGGATTGTGTTCGCGACGGGATCCTGCTATCGCGTTACATACGACTGACGCAAATCACCCGTTACAACACCGGCGCGCCGCGTGGTTGGCGCGCGAGATTCAGGGTCACGTAACAAGACACGTGTCACCGGCGCAACGTCACAGCTCGACTGCCACAAGTGTCACCGAAAACCGTTACTTTCACGCGCTGTCGGTTGACATTTTCGCGAAGACAATGAAAGCGCAGATTTTGTGTCAAAATCCGTAAGAAAACCCCTGCATCAGTGCCACTGAAATGTCTTCGGTAATGTCCGGGTACGTTCTCGAAAACCGTCGTCGAATGAACTCGTAGACGCCTAATCTAGCACGGTTGTCTTACAGAATAAACAACACAAATATCCTCGATAGCGACTAGCATGGTCTTAGAGGAGTCTCCTGACCGTATGTTGTATTACTAATTATTATATACTATTACCATGTTTGTTGTGATTGCTATGTTTGTTTTGATTCTGAGTTGTTTCACATGGAAGTAGTGTATGCATTTGGTAGAAATACTGGTCGAATAAAAACATAATTCATAGATTGTTGAAGGTATGTCCTTTTCCGTGAATTGATTCCGCATTGTAATTTGGAGAGTCGACGCAAACACATACATTTCGTCTATTACTTATTCTATGTAAAATAATTGTAATGTGACGTGATTGCTTTGTGTTTTAAAATGTTGCCAACGCAGTATTTGATACACAGATTCTTACACATAAATACTATATATATACATATATATATATATATATATATATATATATATATATATATATATATATATATATATATATATATATATATATATATATATATATATATATATTTATATGAGAATAAGCTTTTGTGATTACGTGATGTATCATACGTCGTGGTACGAGTGAGGAAATCTACAGTCAGTTTTCTCCAATCAACCATATCTATCATCGATTCTATGAACTCGTCCATTCCATCATCTCACCCCACCTGACCAGTTTCTTACAAAGCAATCGTCTCTCACTTTTATAACACTTTTTATAATATCTCGTTGGTCACTTATATATCAAAATAGGTTTGTTTTTCATGTTTACTTTTATTACAGGTTAGTTAATACATTCGTCTTTGCGTTTTGCAACCGACCTGGTGTCGCTACCAGGCAGAGTAATTCACCTGCATCCGCCACCAACCCTTTCATCTTACATTCGGTATTATCCGCTTCATATCTACGATATGATAAGGACGTAACAGATACTGTCATTGGCCCATTTAGGGGCGTTATTTATAGCTCCGTCTATTTAATACGATATGAGCATCTATTGTAAACACCTGTTAACAGCGAGCAGCATTGTGTTTTAGATTTCGTCATGTTTGCATTGTTGCATTGTTTGTGCATTTACGCTTCATGCTTTGTGACATGCGCAAAGCACCGCGCCACGGATCAACTGAAAGGCCCCGGGCATTTCCGTAGACATCAAAGGCGCAGACGCTGATGCATTCTCTTTATACCTATGTGATAGTTACAATGAAACTCAATTGAATTCCACGTTTTCACTACTTATCGATTCGATCCAGTTTGCAGACAAACTGATCAGAACAATGTTAACCGGTAATTGGAAAATGAGCGATGAGTTTGAGGA
>JAODUO010000848.1:102500-125000 GCA_025642075.2 Ridgeia piscesae | reverse complement strand
ACTAATACACATTGACCAGTAGTATTTGTAATTACATTATGTTCTATACTAATATATATATCCATATATATAAGTTTTTATATATATATATATATATATATATATATATATATATATATATATATATATATATATTATATATATATATATATTATATACAATATATGTATAATATATATATATATATATATATATATATATATATATATATATATATATATATATACATATTATTCACATAAGTGAATTAAGCAAGTTGGGTGAGGTAGTTCTGAAAGATGGCGACTCATTAGTGTATTGTTGAGTCGACGTCACACCGGCAGTTCGAGACGTTTGACATACATTAGTGTGACAGTCCGTCTGTCCACGCGACGTCGAATAGTTACGACTGCTGAACGGTTGCCGCGTCCCGAAGGACGCCATTATCGGTGTCGCGAGAAATGGGGCGGCGCCACAAAAATCATTCAGCGATAAAGGACACGGCGCCGTGACAGCTTACATAATGGCATCGGCCAAGACAGTCGCTGTAAATGGACTTAAATGCGACATAAGCGCATTCCTACGTCAAGTCTTGGCGGACTACAACAACGGCCATAGCTGGGTGCCATTAAGATGGCCGATTGCGTCAGGTGATTTATCGTGCGCGCGTCTGCGCAGTATCGTTGTGGCAACGGCTACGTGTAGATATTATCACCTGTCTGTGTTATTGTGGCGCATCTAAGAGTAATGTAGTTGTAGAAATCGGATGACGGCAAACACGATGAACAGTGTAACTAAGCCCACGCCATGTTTATTATTGCAAACGTAAATGGTGTGTCATTTTCTGCAGTAGAGAGCTTCCGTCAGTAAGAAGAAATGGATTCATCTGCTAATCGTCTTCTGCAATGCCGACATTTTTAGGTGACGTGTAGAAAACGAATGGCTCTTCTAATATGCCAACTTAATCCAACTGCATTTCCAGTAAACATTTTGAGTCTCCATTCCTCATTTGCTGTTGGAATTCCGGAGTAAACTAACGGCGACAAACGCAAGATTTACAATAATAAATTATATCTACCTTACCACAATCTTCTCACACTGCATGGCGTCGACACGATATTAATATTTAGGGAACGAGCCGGAGGTGTAGCACCACTCCGCTATAGCCTTATATCGGATCATGACACCGGAAGATGGGTGAAGGGTTGCTGAATTGAATATTGTTAGTACCGGATGTAAATTCAAATTTGGCTCTATTGTTTTCTTTGCCAGCCAAAAGGGTTATGGCTGATGCTTTGTGAACGTTACAGTTTGTATCCTCTCCTGAGGCGTGACAAAACAACATTCCGGGTCTTCAAAAGGTAGATTTTAATCCCCTATAGGAATCACCAAAAATCCATCAACAGGCTTTCAAAAAAAATCTCCTTTCCGAAATATGTTGGGATATTCCAATCTCTAGCTCCCACCATGAAACATTGTGGGACTCAGCCGCCCTAAGCCACCCCGGTAACGGTGTCTGTGTCTCACTAATATGCCAACGAAGATAGTTATACAATACACCTTTTCCGCGGAGCATGTGCATTCAACAGTAATCAAGGAAAACGCGGGTTGTGGGTCAACTCCTGAAGCGAGTACAACGTTTTGCATTGATCCAGACGAGTGACTGAAACGTAGCCGGGTTAGAATCTTTTTTTGTGTGCCAGGAAAACGGAATATTTCGCCAATAGAAATGGATCAAGATGGAGATGAAGTGTCACAGATGGTAAATATATGTATTTTTCTCCTCTAGTACGAAGATAACCAGTTTATTTCATAAATCAAAGAGAGCCATAAAAATAGCCAAGGCAAATGCACTTTCACCGGCTTCGACCGTAACGGCGACAGAGGCTGGTGTAAGTTTTCATTGATATGCTATTATTACACCTGTAAGATTATATCAAGTCTATAAATATAGAAGATACATTATCTGTTTTGATATTGCAATGAGTTTAAGTCAAGAAATCCGACTAGTTAAAAAGCTGCAGTAGATTTATTTCACAATAACATAAATTGTTTCGTGCTTACGAGCACGTACGTGGTTCCTGCGGCTGCTGGCACAGGGAGCATCGCGTTATCGTAGTAGCCAAATATATTGTGTGTATAAACTCACCAACAAGGCGATAATCATTCCCATGTCGACATGATCATCGATTAGTCTGAACAGTATAGTAGTTCATCTTCCTAAAAATTGCCATGATAATGTAAATAATCATATTTAAAAGTGCGTAAATTACTCTAGACTGTACAAGGGTTTCGGAAACTTTGACCCAGATATAACCCGCCACGTGCTTTGAGCCGACATGACAAATAATAAATAAACGTTTGTAAATCATATTTGTAGTCAAACGAAAATATAACATGCTTAGATACTTACTAATTCGTGAACTGCGACATGTTAACTTTCCTATGCACTCAAAGACATGACGATTGTTCCATATGTAAACGGCATTTTTTCATATTTCTGGACGACTCTCATGTAAAACAATTTCGATCATGTGAAAACTGCGTCGTGGCTAGACGGGTGTCTACCCAATTCGTTAGTTTCTGCCACTGCCGTCAGATGGCGGGATGGTGGTGGAAAATGTGTATTAAACCACGGAACTAAAACTGTAAACAAATGATGTGTTTGGCTTTCCATACAAAGAAAATTTTCAGTAGACACGGTGTAAGTCTTTCTTTAAAAATATAATGGTTTCCCATGGTGAATTGTTCTTGTATTCCAGGAAACATTACACTATAGGGCATCTTAAAACGTTAATTGACTTAAATAAAATTTCGGCTTTGTTCACAATTTTGCAAATGTTTACAACATTTTGCAATGTACTGTAGCATATGACCGTCCAAATGGGTTTTCAATAATGAATGTATACATCTGCGTAAATTCGATCATAACTGGCTAAACAGAAGACGTTTGCATATTTTGCATGATAATTATGTTTTCATGGAATAAATAACAAACTGAACTTCTAGCTACGACAATACAGCATATATTTTACGCTACACACGATCGTATACTGAGCACTTAATCAGGAGCCGTAAACAGTCGTACTTCATATCCACCTGTGCTTCGATTAGTGAACCCTAAGCAGAACAGCAAGGACGAGGTCACCCCAGTGACCAAACTCTCGCCATCCGTGGCTCTGCGTGGAACCAGCGCGTGCTGTTCCGCTGTAGAGCGTCGTCATCACCAGCGACGCGTGACGAGTTTCGTGTGACAGCTCACGGGCACGTCACCAACCCTCCTGCGTGACGGCGATTAGAGCGTTAATTAAAGTGTAGCAGGTAAACTCACTGCTTTGTGAGTATTGATTACCAGCTCGTGTGACGAGATTTCAGATCACGGTAATCACTTGGTCATTAAAGAACGAAATTGTCCCGCCAATGCGCGCCGGAACGACAACGTGGTTAATTTTGACGTATCTGGACGATCGCGTAGACACCCGCCAACGGTCGCAGCGTAACGTCTGTCACGGGAATGCCGTTTTACGCTGTCAAATTACGTCCATTAATAAGTTTTATGAAGTTATTAAAAATCGCTAAAGTCACAACGCCGTTTTTATCGTAAATATGTTTTGTATTACGATGCTGTGATGCAGGCGTATTCGTCTCATCGTCATAGGTGTTTAAGAGTATTTTACCTAATCATGATGTTGTAATATAATTTGAACGTTGATAGTATATCAATATTGACATTGCCGTTAACCATGTGGCTGTGAAGACAGTTATATTCAAACTAAGCAGACAACAATCCGAAATATATTAAGCAAATTTAATTATGGTCCATTGACTCAAACCGTGCACGTCATCATGCTAGCTAAACAGTGTCTCTTTAAATGCGCGCTTCACGGGAGTATAATTTTCTGTGACAAACTTGTCAAAAGGACTGCCCCCCACAAGAACCAATATAATGCCATTCGCTGACTATACAAGCATTATCAGACGAATACCCCAGGTTTAAAAAAATATTTTGTTTTGGTTTCAAAACGGATATCACCATAAAAATGGATGCTGCATATTATCATTCACTGGGCATTTTCATGATACAGTACGGACTTTGTTTGGGGGGGTGGGGGTTCCTAGACACGCCTATGCAGATAAAACAACTTAATTTACTTGAATTAAAAGCAACTGGCCCCATCGTCGTCCTCCTCCCTACATAAATGACTTTTTAGAAAAGTAGTTATGATTCACGCGTCGTGATTAAACGAAATCAATTCGACATTGTTCACGTAGATCGATTCGCAATAGTTTTGTTGTTGTGATTGAGCATTGGGTTTATTCAAAATATGCACCATGAGGCATATTATTTTTCATTTGTCTGTTACTAATATACATGGTCATGAAATAATCAGTCATTATAAGTCTTCTTTATTATTATTTCTTCAACAGCATTGTGTTGACAAGTATAACTATTATGCTAATTGTATTATAACAGTTGCAGTTGCAACTTTAGTTGCCAATTTATTATACATATGCAAACACAGTAAAACAATATGTATGTTTCAAATGCTAAACATTATTGTTGTTCTCCTCTTAGAATGAGGTTAGCCATGTTTCAGTTAATCGTTTAATTTCTTCCTCTTCTCTTTCCTCAACTTTCTCTCACCAAGCTCTCTATCAGCAGTCTCAAATTCCGTCCATTTTTGCTCTCACTCTCAATCCCTCTCCCACTCTTTTCCATGTCTCACGCCACGCTGTCCCCGGTCACACTATCCATGTTTCTCTCGCCTCCTTCCCCCTCCCCTTGCTAAACATGACCAGGCAACACAAAATCGTCATATACAATATGTTGACAATACCGAATTAATATCTTTGAGATCGTTGCTCTCACTGTGAGAACTGATTTCGCTAAGCTATTGTGGCGCCACCGTCCGTCGCACGTGGAATGTTTAGTAGAGACAAAGACATAAGTCTTAGGCAAGTCTAAAGCGCGTTGATGGATTTGCTATACGAATTTCTTTGTTTGTGCAGCTAAGAATGATAGATGGACATGTGGTTTATCATCAACCAGTTTAAATATATAGTCATTCTCATAGAGAAACTGTATATTAAAAAGACTAACGTAAACAGTATCCGCTAGATGCCAGCACTGGCGCCTTGTAATCCGTACACGCTTATAAACGTCCTTTATAATTTGTCAACTAAAACACGTAGCAGTATATGTGTTGTGTCATATATATATATATATATATATATATATATATATATATATATATATATATATATATATATATATATATACGCTTGCGTCTTTAGCGCGTCCATGAGCGAGTTTTCGCGGTGTGCGGGCTACTAAAGAGACCGACGTTTCGTTCTGCGTGACATAGCGTTGCCCACGGTACTTTTGCGATACGGATTTTCACATGCACTTGCTACACACTCCCACCTCACCCCATCCCACCCCCGAGTTTCCCACCAAATTCGTCTAGTTGCGCCCGTCATGCCTCACTAAGACTTCAGTTTGAACTTCCTTTGAAGTTCACTAAATTATATAGGCCTACAGGGCTAATCTGTATAATCACAACTGAGTAGTAATCGCGCATTCAGTTTGTGGTCCCTCAAGCGGACAGTTTGTTACCACACGGGTAAGCAATTTTAATACAAATATACAACAATATCAGACAATTGGTGCAGGAACAGTTTTAGCTTGCTTCCCGAAATTGAACTCGGCACGGTGGTTGGTAAAAAGATAATTTCATATACAGCGCAGAATCCAGTCCATAGAAATGCTCAAAACGCTTTACCCTTTATTCCTTCGCAGACCTGTTCAATCGAACACCATATCAACTTCTCTGCGAGCACCCAGCCATGTTGCGAAGGCTGCTCGTACAAACATTCACCACTGTACACACATTCTTGACCATGTCGAGAGGCGGCGTAGACTCACAACTCTGTCCGTTCCCCGAGGCACAAACAACGATGCATCAAGCGTACCCCGCGGCGAAGTTAGATCGACAGGCACACTTTGACATGCGTCCATTAATATGTACATTAAGTACAATGAACGATGAACATTAAATGAATGCTAATTACGTTGCAGCTAATGAGAACCACGTGACACGAAGAGGTATCCTCAGCGATTCGTTATCAACGTGGACAGAAAGAGAATTTGCCCAATACGTTGCCGGGGGATTGGTTAGTTGCCGTGCCATGAATGGCAGAATGGACACGCTGGTCAAATGTACATGTCGATGGTCCAGTGTATAAGTCGATTACAGTAACCTGTAAAGAATATATTGCAAGACAAAGATTAGCAGTACACATTAGTAGACACATGTTTTAATAGTTCTCAATATATTGCAATTCTCCGAAATACAAATGTTACATTCATTTACCAGCAACATACTCTAAAAGTGCGACACTAGCAAATATTGATGCACTTGATGACGACTTTGTGACTATCCATGTCGATGTACTTGATGTTGATGCACTTGATGACGAGTCTTCGTATTTCTCCATGATTATACAAATCCGGATTATTACGGAGATGAATGTTGGTGATAATAATTATCAGAAGGAAGACTTAATCATACAAACTAAATTCGACAGAAATTGTGCAACGCCCTTCTAGCTCATCATATTGGCATTTCCGATATTTCAAATATGTTGTAATTAGTTTAGCACAACATTCTGAAACAAGCATCGGAATTTGCGATTGACTTTCCTCGATTCTTGTGATGAGCGCTGCCAGAAAAGGTGAACCGATGTCGTACACATAATGTCACCTGGTGTCACATTATGTCAGTCCGACCTGACATGAGCCTAGAATTCCATTCAGCGCACATTAGAGCTGCAATGTCCGCTGGCGTTCACTCCATTTCTTATGAAATGTGAAACTGTTCAAGCCCCGGGCAACTTTTATTACGCATACTGATTGGGTTGGTAATACTTGGTATGGCGCTCACGTGAATTCAACAATACTAGTAACAGCATGCAAACAACAAGGCGAAATGAAACTATTATTGTTACATAAACATTCATCATTTGCGTGTACATGTATGCACATGTTATGTTTGCTTTTTGTGTTTGGTTATCGAAATGGATAGAGAGAAGCGAACGATATAGCACACATCAGAAACCAGCTCTCACATCTGCCGTCTGGTTGCTGTGCAGCCGAACGCCGCGGGCAATTGTATTGTTCTATATAAGAACAGTGGACACGGATGTCGCCAGTTGCTGCGTTCTTCTGTCTTGTTGCGCTGTCGCTCGCTGTCTTCGCTCTTCTTTCGGAACAATAGCCGCCTGAGAACACGACATCATGTGGATGTTACTCCTGATCGGGACACTCTCGGGGTAAGATCGCCATGCTATTATCATGTAGCGCGCTATGTATTGTCTGCAAATCTTTGTATAGTATTGCAACTACATGACATATACAACAATTATTTTGCAAATATGCGTAATGGTTTTGTAAGAACTGTCGAACAGATTCTACATTATAATATATCATAATGCTAATACTACGTGTTTTATATGCTGTATGTGTCCACACAGACTAGAGGTTCATGACATTTCATCATATTATTAGAACACAAGTTTTTGCATAGCAACTAATGCAACCAACGTGTATTTACAAACTTTGGGAGTTTCCCATTTTATTTAATCGGTAATTCGTTAATCTCGGAAGATCAACAACTATTGGTGTTTCTTTACAAAGGCACGGAAGCACATCTGCCGCAATGTTAAAACGATGGCAGATATACTGGAACCAAAACGAGAAACTATACTCACGTGCACATTGTAATATGTAGCAACAACCATTTCACTAAACTGTGGGCTTTTGTTGGGTTTGAGTTAATTATTTTGCAAGAATGATTATTTCCTGTTACTGTATTATGAGTTGTTGAGAGGGACAACAATTATCTAGAATGTTGCAATCTGCATTTATATAACCTATATTACAAGTTGCAGTCATAAAATCACAATAACATAACATTTAAATCCGTTTCCAGAGCGCTGGCTGCTTCTATGGGTGGCGAGTACGGAAGCAAAAGTGGAACCAACATGGCGACCGACGAATACGGAGGGGAGATGACGTCACCGAAGAAAGAGTACGGCGGGATGATGGACGAGTACGGCGGCGGTATGAGTGGATCCAGCCGGGTGCAGGAGGCGGGAGAGTCGATGATGAACGACCGCATCTACACCTTCGCCTTCTGCGGCGAGTCGAAGCCGTACCACTTCATGTAAGAACGTCTGTTCCGCCATAAGATATTGTCATAAACTGTATCTTTGCAAACACGCATGCAACTGGAATTGTGTGAAACGGTAGCACAATAACGCACGTAATTGGAAGGTCAAATGTTTTCTCTAAGTAAAATAAGGTGAGAAAATAATACAACAAAATATTTGACCGTGTTTTATTTTTTCTCCAGACCAATTTTGTGCATCAAACATATCATGAAAACTGAAAACTACGCTAATGTCATCAATTATATATTATTTGAATCTATTTTAACAAATATACTTTGCAAGTTTTATGTACTCATTTCAATCCTTTTGATTGCCCAGAGAGAGTTAAATAAATTTTTTTTTTTTTTTTTTAAAAAAAATTATTATTGATTATTTATTATTATTATTATTATTATTATTATTTTTTTATTTTTTTATTTATTATTTTTTTATTATTATTATTATTATTATTATTATTATTATTATTATTATTATTATTATTATTATTATTATTATTATTATTATTATTATTATTATTATTATTATTATTATTATTATTATTATTATTATTATTTCATTGTTCCCGTAGATTTCCCCCTATGTGAGGTTAATATTCAAATTACCCCTCTTGATTCGGGCACTCAATACATTATTTTATTCACCATGATGGGGGCTTATTATAAAATTATTATTGTGAAAATTACAGATCAAGTATTGTTTCTATACAAGTGCTGTGTGTTACCTTGCAGTGACCAGGAGTCCGGTCAGCTGATGGGCTTTGGCGTCGACATGGTGATGGAAGCGTGCGCCGCCGCCAAGAAGATGTGTGCTCCCGTGTACGTGAAGGACATGGCCGAGTGCTGGGACAGCATGAAGCAGAGGTCACGTGGTGAGTGGCGCCGCGCACGCATGCATGCACGCACGCAAACACGCACGCACCCATGCACAGACAACACCCACTTACCTATTTCTTAAACACACGTGTGTGACGGAGGCATGCAATCAAACACCCACTCGCATATAATATGAACATTTGTGGGTCACCCCCACACAAACACAAAAACACAAACACACCCGCACCGCACCGCACCCGCACCCGCACCCGCACCCGCACGCACCGCACCCGCACCCGCACGCACCCGCACGCCGCACGCACGCACCACCGCACGCCCCACCCACCGCCCCCCCGCCGCACCACGCACGCACCACCACCCCGCACCCACCCGCACCACCACGCACGCACCCCCCCGCCCACCCACCACCCCCCCGCACCCACCGCACCGCACGCACCGCACCCACCCCACCCCACCCGCACCACGCACCACCCCACCGCACCCGCACCCACCGACGCCGCCCCGCACCGCACCCACGCAAACCGCACCCCACCCCACGCACCCACCGCACCCACCCACGCCACCGCACGCGCACGCGCACCGCACGCACGCGCAGCGCACGCGCACGCGCACGCGCACGCGCACGCGCGCGCACACGCACACGCACCGACACACGCACACGCACACCGCACACGCACACGCACACGCACACACACACACACACGCACACACACACACACACACACACACACACACACACACACCGCTCCACGTTGTTGTAATTATTACCACCACGTGATTCACCTCGTCACTTGTGCACAGGTCTCAACGACCGTTGGTACGACAGTGTGGTGAACATGATGGAGACGTCGACCCGGGGCATGTCCTACTCGTTCGTCGGCCAGTACGCCCGGGAGCCCATGGCCTACCTGTACGCCCGCAGTGACGCTGCCTTCGACCATATGGACATGGACACTCACAAAGTCGGTGAGTGGCGCAAGTACTGATGTCGATGGTCCACGTTACGATGATGACGACAGCGGTATGATGACGATGTCTGTGAAACTGATGGTGGCGACCAGTTGTTGTAGTCGGTGTTCGTGGTGATAATACTTACAATGTTGATGACGACGACGATAATGTCGTTGTATGACAAGGATGCTTTGGGAATTTTTTGATGAAATGCATTTGCCTCATAAGAAACCTTTATGAGTGTTTTCCATAACTTTTTTCTTGGAATATTGTTATTATCACCATAATTTCTTAATCCGTTGTCTACAAAATTATCATCGTTATCATTACTACCGTAATTATCATTGATAGTATTATTCCCGTAACTAATTCACTTAAACATTATCATTATTCATGTTGTCATAAATTATTATTAATAATATAACTAATGTAGATTTGAAGAAAAAAACACGTGGAGGCGATCAACGATCTCTTAAACATAAAACAATGAACCATCAAGTAAGTTAGTATATATGATTGTTATTCGTATATTACTCGTGCAGTATATGATTGTTATTCGTGTATCACCCGTGTCCCACTCGTGTCCCACTCGTGTCCACTCGTGTCTCGTTCACTTGTTCGTGTCCCACTCGTGTCCCACTCGTGTCCCACTCGTGCCTCACTCGTGCCTCACTCGTGTCTCACTCATGTTCCTCCTCCATGCAACAGGATTCGTCAACGGCCTGTGGCTGAGTCCGATGTGTATGAAGATGATGAAGAAGATGCCGTCGAACGTGATGTACATGGCCGACTACCACGAGCTGATGCTGGCGCTTGATGACGGCAAGGTAGACGCCAGAGACACCTGTCTGTTACTATCCTCATTGCTTTACAGTTTGGGCGGTGCTCCTTCTGCATGCACTGTATTAAATATTACATTTCAATATAATTGCATTGCAGCGTTCGTTGTTGTTGTTGTTGTTGTTGTTGTTGTTGTTGTTGTCTTCGTCGTCGTCGTCGACATTGTTACATATTTCTTTACAAATTGAAAGTCGTGTGGTCAGTCTCTTCTATAGAATTGTGTCCAGCTGACAACACAAACTGATACTGCTTTCCCCTTTTGACATATATTTTATGACATAGCACCTAATATAATCGTTAACTGCCTACATGCATAGGTGTAATAGTTTAATTTTTATAACAGAAAATTATTTTGTTTAAGCATATTTAACTATATTCGAAGAACATGTTCTTCTTATTCTGTTAATGTAGCAGAGTGGCAAAATTTGGAATTATAGTTGGTGAGATGTCTTACTACAACTGAATCCAATATGCAAACGATCGTTGCAATGACGGTCATAACACTCGTTTTCAAAGTTCAGTAGTTTGCATCAGCCACGTGGTAAGAACACCTTTTAAAGTTAAATAGTATTGTCGGATAAACAGGCACAGGGAAATAACAATATTCGTGTGTTAACACATCCATACACATTATTATGCTCATAGATCGACGTCGCCTTCATGGAAGAGAGGATGGCGAACGGATACAAGAAAGTGAGCAGCCGGATGCAGTGTGCGAAGTACGGCCCGAGTATCATGGCGCGCAAAGACATGGAGTACCAGCTGTACTGGGTGAAAGACGCACTGAAGATGGTCTACTCCAGCGGCAAATACAACCGCATGTGTTACGTCGCCAAGAAGGCTTATGGTGAGTAACACCCAGGTTTGAAGGGCTGATCGGCAAAGCAGTGCACCGACTATATAATGTATTTTGCTAATACTTGCTACTGGCATTAGTGAGCCGGAGGCCTTAAGCAAAATCAGCTTCATCTCTGAGGAAGACAACATTTTCTCACGAACATATTCCGTCGTTATTTAAGCGCGCACCTTTATTATCTTGCATATCCACCTTGGGTCGCACGCGTATCTGTCCGTCTCCTGGCGACAGTAATTATAATACTTCCTATCTAATTTAACGTATTCTATCCCTTAATGTTAAAATCAACGTCATTATCTCAACTAGTGAATACGTCATAAACAACTTACGTTTTCTGTCACTCTTTTACAACCGCATTGTTTACGCATATTGTAGTACGAAACATTCTCAAACATGTTATTATTGTCCGTAGCTTTAAAGGTGGATTTGTAAATATCGCTTTTCTCTTTCACTGCAGGTGGCGACCCCATGTGCATGAAGATGTAATTATGACGTCAGCGAATGAACCACAGCTGGCGCTGGCATCGTCCTTGACACGTCGACCGAACGAAACTTGGACTAGTGCCTCATAGATGTATTATGTATTAAACAAAACAACCGATTACAATGATATGTAAGGCCAAACTGTCGCCATGACAGCTATCCTCTGGATGTATTGCGATTGCTTTTACATAAATTCAGTATAACTACGTTTTATATTGTTCTGTTGATTTTGTCTTACGAAACGTTTCCGTGCCTCTCTGTACAGCTGGAATTTTCGCCAGAAATGCTGATCAGACATATTTTGAACGGATCGTCTGTTATTAAAAATTCGCATGTCATTTGCTGATGCTATCCATGTCCCGCAATAAAACAACACCTCTCTCTTTTAAAACGCTTCAGGCGGTAAGTGATGTGTCGCGTGCCAGTCAGTACCCGTCGCACATGTAGCCAGTACCCGTCGCACATGTAGCCAGTACCCGTCGCACATGTAGCCAGTACCCGTCGCACATGTAGCCAGTACCCGTCGCACATGTAGCCAGTACCCGTCGCACATGTAGCCAGTACCCGTCGCACATGTAGCCAGTACCCGTCGCACATATAGCCAGTAACCGTCGCACATGTAGCCAGTACCCGTCGCACATATAGCCAGTAACCGTCGCACATGTAGCCAGTACCCGTCGCACATGTAGCCAGTAACCGTCGCACATGTAGCCAGTACCCGTCGACATGTAGCCAGTACCCGTCGCACATGTAGCCAGTACCCGTCGCACATGTAGCCAGTACCCGTCGTACATGTAGCCAGTACCCGTCGCACATGTAGCCACACACGTCCCATTGCGAACATCTTTTGCGACCAGACCTCACCGAGCTGAACCGTTGGTGTTCGATAAAGTTAACTGTTGTCAATAACGTGTGATTAAATTACCCATGATTTCAAGACACAACAGTAACTAGCAGAAACGAATGAACGATCGTATCAAAAATAATGTTAAAAGAACACAAGACAGTTTGTGGACTTTCAAGTTGGAAAGGCAACGGCACAAGCGTTTAATATAAGGTCAGCAGGATAGCAATTTAGTTAGTTTATTTATGTTTATATTCAACATATTGACACCGGATTAAACAACGGTGTTCTGAATATCTACGCTTGATGGTACGACATAGACTACACTAGTAATTACGTCGGAATATATCCTAGAGCGTCGGGCAATGATAGTATAGAGGTAAAGATTCGAATACAATTTACTTGTATACGGTATTCAATCAAACACACACACACACACACACACACACACACACACACACACACACACACACACACACACACACACACACACACACACACACACACACACACACACACACACACACACACACACACACACACACACACACACACACACACACACACACACACACACACACACACACACACAAACACACACACACACACACACACACACACACACACACACACACACACACCGAATGTGCGAAGAAAACAAGTATTGTGTGTTATCTACGTATTTATCAACTGAAATTATATAAAATTAAGTTACTTTAGTATTGACATGTATTGTATTTATCGACATTAAAATATGAATAAATTATATTGCAACTGTCGCAGTTGTGTTTGTATGACGTTGAGTCTATACATTAATACTCTAACTTGAAGGCAGCTCAAATGAATCTCCTCCGTGGTTATTTGGTCAATTTGTCTATTTCTATGTTCATTCGCTTCTTTGGTCCATCGACGTATTCCTGATCTACCAATTTGCTATGTATTTGACATCCAATAAAGTAGACACTATCTTCCCTTGATTTATTGGCTCACGGATAGGTGTAATCGATTGTCTTGTTTTGAGCATAGCTGATTATTATTCAGTCCCCTCCCCTCTTTCCCTTGAATGACGTCATAGCGGGAACCGCGGGAACCATGTTTATATTGTACTTTCTTTTTTGAAATTATGTTATCACAAAATAGAGGAGAGCTGACCGAAGTGTAAATCAGATTAAGTTATTTATGTGTCTGCCGAGGACCCGAGGAGCCGAGGAGCCGAGGAGCCGAGGAGCCGAGGAGCCGAGGAGCCGAGGAGCCGAGGAGCCGAGGACCCGAGGAACCGAGGACCCGAGGACCAGAGGACCTGAGGACCAGAGGACCCGAGGAGCCGAGGAGCCGAGCTAACAACAGAGCGTTACTGAAGTATACGCGTTACTCGCTAGATGGCGCTACTGTAGCACTTTAGTTTCCCTGTGATAAGTGGCGTCGCAATGCATTATGGGACTTTGGAAACTGACGTGACCACCCCTTAGGTGGCTGACGTTTTAGAAAGTTGAGTAAAACCTGTCTTAAGTGGACGACGTCGGGAGACCGCTGTATGTCCGTTGTGGGAAGTTTAGCACTATTATGAAACGGTGAACATTACAAAATGGCCATTAGTTATTTTAAAAGGGGGTAACTAAATACTTTACAAGGTGTTCTTTCGGAACTTTAAAATGTGGTCATTCGCTATTTTAGAATATGGTCATTCGGGACTTCGGAGTGTGTTCAATCGGAACAATACAATATGTACGCATGCGCGGTGTAGACATGTTTTCATTACGACTGGTTTCCTTGATAAAAATAACATTATAAACAAATGTATGATAAAATATGATTTAATAATACCAACCATTTTATTCATATACATCGTAGTTAATCAATGCTAATTATGCAGTTTACTCCAATCCTAACAACAAAATGTACCCGGTATTCCGCACTGATACAGAAGCTATTGACCAACCATCGGCTTCCGATCACAGCGTGTGAACTTCATCAGCCTATGTGTTTCAGTCTACACCAAAACGAGGTTTGATCTCTGATCTACGACAAGTCGTAATATAATACGCTAAGCACAAGCTTAAATCTAAGTATCCAGTTATGTCTCTCTGCGCGCAATAAAACATCATTTTAATATGTGCTAAATCATTTGACGATGTTCAATAAACTACTCAACCAACAGGTCTAATATGTGTAATATTGTAGTGTATTACAAAATACTTGTAAGTCATTGTCCAGGATATGTGTAACATGAAAAAACTAAACAACTCAACAAGCATGATAAAACAAAATACAATACTACATCAACAAGGGGTGTATTGTTGTAAACATCTGCAATAAGTGTTAAGATTTTGCTATAAAAGTTGATATGTTATCATCATAAGAGTGGGGTATATTTATCAACAATAAACACCCGCAAAGTCCAAAGCAGTGTGCGTTATTGTAGACGTGTGGCCCAGCAGTCGGCATCGCATAAGCGCCATCTTGTTTTATGGGTAACAGTTCGGATCGCCACCTGTTGGAATAAAACCATATTAACTGAGAAATTAACAGAGAGCATGTAAAACCGCACCAAACAACCTGACTGCACAGTCTAAGCCAAACTACATTTCGTATTAACATGATCCTGAAACAGTTACGCGCACAAACTTATCATCAATAAATTATGCCAACTGAATACTTTCCCGTTAACTGTTTTTCAGCTTATTATAAAAACATTAACATGCATACTACACCGTCAGCATCAGCGTCAGCG
The DNA here is from genome assembly GCA_025642075.2 of Ridgeia piscesae. Classification (NCBI taxonomy): domain Eukaryota; kingdom Metazoa; phylum Annelida; class Polychaeta; order Sabellida; family Siboglinidae; genus Ridgeia; species Ridgeia piscesae. The sequence goes on along the minus strand of JAODUO010000848.1, from coordinate 109,251 downwards.
TCAGCGTCAGCGTCAGCGTCAGCGTCAGCGTCAGCGTCAGCGTCAGCGTCAGCGTCAGCGTCAGCGTCAGCGACAACAACAACAACAACAACAACAACAACAACAACAAAATCTTGGTAACTGTAACAACGCCAATAACAACATAGCACAAGTAACGCACCGTGGATCTTCTTGGCGACGTAGCATTGTTTCTGGTATTCGTCAGTTTTCATGAAGGCGTCAGCGCCCTCCTCGAACCACGCCATGGCCGCCTTCTCGTCCTTGCGCACCATCAGCGCGTACCCGCCCTTGGTGCAGCTGATGATACCCTCGATCTGCTTCAAGTTTTCACTCGCAGGGACGGGCTGCTCCAGCATCGCTACGTCCACCTGTTTGTACACGAGTGTGAGAACGGACACATACCACAACGGGTAGACTGGTGATAATTAGCAGAGGAAATGCACACATAGAATCTATTCATTCATGTATAGGTGGTCGAACTCATACACGCACGCACACGTGCACGCAACCCGTATAATCGAGAGCGTATTAGGCACACGTGTGCGCACCCACACATACTACGACTCATTTACAGACATGCACGCACACGCACCCGCACCCGCACCCGCACCCGCACCCGCACCCGCACCCGCACCCGCACCCGCACCCGCACCCGCACCCGCACCCGCACCCGCACCCGCACCCGCACCCGCACCCGCACCCGCACCCGCACCCGCACCCGCACCCGCACCCGCACCCGCACCCGCACCCGCACCCGCACCCGCACCCGCACCCGCACCCGCACCCGCACGCACGCACGCACACGCACACGCACACGCACCGCACACGCACACGCACACGCACACGCACACGCACACGCACACGCACACGCACACGCACACGCACACGCACACGCACACGCACACGCACCACGCACACGCACACGCACACGCACACGCACACGCACACGCACACGCACACGCACACGCACACGCACACGCACACGCACACGCACACGCACACGCACACGCACACGCACACGCACACGCACACGCACACGCACACGCACACGCACACGCACACGCACACGCACACGCACACGCACACGCACACGCACACGCACACGCACACGCACACGCACACGCACACGCACACGCACACGCACACGCACACGCACACGCACACGCACACGCACACGCACACGCACACGCACACGCACACGCACACGCACACGCACACGCACACGCACACGCACACGCACACGCACACGCACACGCACACGCACACGCACACGCACACGCACACGCACACGCACACGCACACGCACACGCACACGCACACGCACACGCACACGCACACGCACACGCACACGCACACGCACACGCACACGCACACGCACACGCACACGCACACGCACACGCACACGCACACGCACACGCACACGCACACGCACACGCACACGCACACGCACACGCACACGCACACGCACACGCACACGCACACGCACACGCACACGCACACGCACACGCACACGCACACGCACACGCACACGCACACGCACACGCACACGCACACGCACACGCACACGCACACGCACACGCACACGCACACGCACCGCACACGCACACGCACACGCACACGCACACGCACACGCACACGCACACGCACACGCACACGCACACGCACACGCACACGCACACGCACACGCCACGCACACGCACACGCACACGCACACGCACACGCACACGCACACGCACACGCACACGCACACGCACACGCACACGCACACGCACACGCACACGCACACGCACACGCACACGCACACGCACACGCACACGCACACGCACACGCACACGCACACGCACACGCACACGCACACGCACACGCACACGCACACGCACACGCACACGCACACGCACACGCACACGCACACGCACACGCACACGCACACGCACACGCACACGCACACGCACACGCACACGCACACGCACACGCACACGCACACGCACACGCACACGCACACGCACACGCACACGCACACGCACACGCACACGCACACGCACACGCACACGCACACGCACACGCACACGCACACGCACACGCACACGCACACGCACACGCACACGCACACGCACACGCACACGCACACGCACACGCACACGCACACGCACACGCACACGCACACGCACACGCACACGCACACGCACACGCACACGCACACGCACACGCACACGCACACGCACACGCACACGCACACGCACACGCACTCGCACTCGCACACGCACTCGCACTCGCACTCGCACACGCACACGCACACGCACACGCACACGCACACGCACACGCACACGCACACGCACACGCACACGCACACGCACACGCACACGCACACGCACACGCACACGCACACGCACACGCACACGCACACGCACACGCACACGCACACGCACACGCACACGCACACGCACACGCACACGCACGCGCACACGCACACGCGCACGCGCACGCGCACGCGCCGCACGCGCACGCGCACGCGCACGCGCACGCGCACGCGCACGCGCACGCGACACGCACACGCGCACGCGCACGCGCACGCGCACCCCACGCGCACGACACGCACACGCACACGCACACGCACACGCACACAGCACACGCACACGCACACGCACACGCACACGCACACGCACACGCACACGCACACGCACACGCACACGCACACGCACACGCACACGCACACGCACACGCACACGCACACGCACACGCACACGCACACGCACACGCACACGCACACGCACACGCACACGCACACGCACACGCACACGCACACGCACACGCACACGCACACGCACACGCACACGCACACGCACACACACACACACACACGCACACAGTGACTCACGTCTCCGTTCTTGAGCGCGGCCTTCAGCAGCATGAAGTCGTCGTACATTTTCACGTTCTTCACGTCCCATTTGTGCTCTCGTTTCAGGCACTGCGGGCTCGAAGCCCACGACTTCCGGAACCCTGGAAACAAACGTTAAATAATTAACTACTAACATATCACAAATAAACTCCCATAACCAATTTCATGTACCACTGTATAACTATGCCACCCAATATATCCAATATATATATATATATATATATATATATATATATATATATATATATATATATTATATACATAATTTATATTGAAACCTACAGTTTATCTCTATATAACTATCTACTATTATATATATATATATATATATATATATATATATATATATATATATATATATATATATATATATATATAAAAATTTATATATATATATATATAGTAAGATAGTACCAACTGACTTTCTTGGGAAATTATATAATGCCACATTTCGACTACGGAGATGAAATTTAGCTAATATGTTCTTGTGTACAGGTGTATCGATGGTTTGGCACCACAATATTTGTATGATGTGTTTATATCAAATAATCATTCACACATTACAAGAAAAGCCTCTCAGCCGAAACTACCAAAAACTAGGAATCCCTATTACCAACGCAGTCTCAACGTGTCTGGCTAGAAATTATGGAATAGATTACCAGTTGAAATTACAAACTTTCCTTCTGTCCCTATCGTCAAGAGAACCCTCCACAAATGTGTGCTAAGCCACCCCACATATTGTTTTCTTCCATGTGAGCTGTTTCATAGTTTCTCTCTCCAAGCTAAAAGATTTGCCAGTCCAGCGGAAAAACAAGGATAATATCGCAATAAAAATTGAAACGAGGCATATAGACCTATATCAATCAGTCGGTGAATAAAACCTATCAGCCGCCATGACAGTCACGTGAACACTTACCGACTTTGTGGTTTGCCGGATCGATAGCTGTGATAGAGCTTCCTTTGGTGACGTAGAGAGCGAAACCACGCACCCGGAAGAAGTTGCCCAGGAAGGCGTAAGCGCGCATGCGTTGTGGCGTGCGTGACCAAGACAGAGTAGCGTCGTACCATCTGTCCCACAAACCTTAAAAGAAACACGTAGAAACTCGGTTTAGAAGAGAAAGTCACATTACGTATACTGAGAACTGACAACGAATATTGTATTACACGAAGGTCAGGACAGGAAAGAGAGAGGAGGGAGAGGGGGACAGAGAGGAAGAGAGAGAAAGAGATAGGAAGGGGGAGAGGGGAATGGAGAGGGAAGAAGAGAGGGGGACAGAAAGGTAGAGAGAGATGGAGAGGGGGATAGAGAGAGAGAGTGATGGGGAGATGGGGACAGAGAGGGAGACAGGAGAGGCGGACAGAGAGAGAAAGGGGAGAGGGGGACAAAGAGGGAGAGAGAGAGCGGACGGACGGACGGACGGACGGACGGACGGGCGGGCGGGCGGGCGGACGGACGGACGGACGGACGGACGGACGGAGCGGCGGCAGGCAGACAGGCAGACGGACGACGGCGCGAGGCACGGCAGGCGGACGGACGGACGGACGACGGAAGGACGACAGACGGACGGACGCGGACGGACGGACGGACGGACGGACGGACGGACGGACGGACGGACGGACGGACGGACAGACGGACGACGGACGGACGGACGGACGGACGGACGGACGGACGGACGGACGGACGGACGGACGGACGGACGGACGGACGGACGGACGGACGGACGGACGGACGAGACGGACGGACGGACGGACGGACGGACGGACGGACGGACGGACGGACGGACGGACGGACGGACGGACGGACGGACGGACGGACGGACGGACGGACGGACGAGGACGGACGGACGGACGGACGGACGGACGGACGGACGGACGGACGGACGGACGGACGGACGGACGGACGGACGGACGGACGGACGGACGGACGGACGGACGGACGGACGGACGGACGGACGGACGGACGGACGGACGGACGGACGGACGGGACGAGAACGGACGGACAGAGACGGACGGACGGACGAGGACGGACGAGACGGACGGACGGACGGACGGACGGACGGACGGACGGACGGACGGACGGACGGACGGACGGACGGACGGACGGACGGACGGACGGACGGACGGACGGACGGACGGACGGACGGACGGACGGACGGACGGACGGACGGACGGACTGGTTGATACAAAAACATGTTAAACTTCAATTGCACTACATATGTGTTGGCATTTTAAATGCCCACTTGATACTGACCCCGTGAATAGCCCTTGGCGTTGTCCCACAGTGAGTCGTAGTCGGATATGTAGAATTCGCAGCGCTTCTTCATTCTGGCGCACACCGAGTTGACGAAGTCCATGTGCAATCCGCGCACTGTGCCAGTCGACTCGTCCCTGGACAACAGGAGCAGACGAGGTGAACACACGTGGCTTTATGACAGACATCGTGTCGGTAACATATCTGTGATCATTTACATAGTTATTGTGCTGTGGGGGCAGAGCGTGATATATATATATATATATATATATATATATATATATATATATATATATATATATATACACACGCACGCTAATTGTTCTTCATGGGCAGGTTAAGCTCAAAAGGATTAGGGGTAAATATAAGTAGACTAATCGACGCGAACGGAGAGCGACATGTTTTTGTTGTTTTTGTCACATATTTTTTGCAGCATAAAAACACCAGCATAAAAATACCCATCAGGGGTTTGTTCTTTATTATAAGATTTCCTTTGGCGGTAATAACAATACTGTAAGGTACGCTATGCCAGTTGTGTTTCCAAGCAATATTGTTAATGATAATACTGTAAGTTATGCTATGTCAGTTGTATTTCCAAACAATATTGGTAATGATAATAGTGTAAGTTATGCTATGTCAGGTGTATTTCCAAACAATATTGGTAATTATAATAGTGTAAGTTATGCTATGTCAGTTGTATTTCCAAACAATATTGGTAATGATAATAGTGTAAGTTATGCTATGTCAGTTGTATTTCCAAACAATATTGGTTATGATAATAGTGTAAGTTATGCTATGTCAGTTGTATTTCGAAACAATATTGGTAATGATAATATTGTAAGTTATGCTATGTCAGTTATGTTTCCAAACAATGTTATGCTTGTTTCATCCGAATATGATAATTCGAAAAGTTGAAAGGGGACATCTGATGAGCCCTTGTTACATGCGTGTATGAACCCGAGTCAGTGGCGCTGACGAAACAACCATACAAACCCCATGTTTGACTCCCGTTGTATACTTCATCTCCAGTTTTTTCAAACCCCACATTCTGTCCAACTCACATATACTCGAAGGGTTTCCAGTCTTTCCCGACGGCGAACAAGTAAATCTTTTCCGGGGCGACGACAAGTTGGGTTTTCGGGCCCTGATTATTGCCGCCATCTTGTCCGCCACCTGTGCCTGAACCGGCGCCAGTATTAGGGTTTTCTGGATTCGACCCACCCTGACCTGAATTGCCTTTCTGTGACCCGGATTCAGTCGGAGGCTTTGACGTTGTGGTCGACTTGCTGTCGCTGTTGGTTATAAGGGATACGTTAATACATGACAAGTATATATTAGTACAGCGTATGTAAAAGAATAGGGTATCAATTTATATATCATACAACAATATATTAAGCTTTAATATGTTCGCAGGGTAATATTTCGTTACACTACGTTGCTGCTACCTTTGCGTGATAAGAAATACATGTGTGAAGACAGTACAAATGATGGCTAGACTTTATATTATATAAGCATTGGGCACCTGAATACCAGTCATGCCATATGCTATGCAAACGATTCTAGTGAAATTATTCCATTAATCATTCCTGTCAGATCGTTTATAT
>JAODUO010000848.1:62500-97500 GCA_025642075.2 Ridgeia piscesae | reverse complement strand
ACACGACTAGCAGATTATTTCAAATACTGAGAGGTTTTCCGATCATTTAAACTCTGAGAATTGAGCTTTGTCAAATCTCCCGAGATCAACATAATCATTTGAAGTTTGAACTGCAAGCGTATTTTGCGCAGCAGAAAATTAATAGGTTGTAATTATCCCCAGTACCGCCGACATTTATTTTAGAGCATGACCATATGGCTAGCATTCCAGTGATTTATCACAACTCCACATGAATTCACGACACACTGGCTAACTGATCACCGTCTGAATGCTGTGTGTGTTCGTGTGTGTTTTGTTTGTATGCGTGTGGTTTGTGTATGTATGTGTGTAAGTGTGTGTTTGTGTGTGATGTGTATTGTGTGTGCTTGCTTGTTTGTTTGTTTGCGTATGAGTTTATGTTCTGTTTTTGTTTTTTGTGTATGTAAGTGCCTGTTTCTATGTGTATGCTTGCATGTTTTTATGTATTGCGCTTGTGTATATATGCACGCGTGTGTGTATGTGTGTTTGTGTATGCATGTGTGTGTATATGGGTGTGTGATTAAACAAGGTAAATTCTTATATAGCGCAGTATCCAATCCTCAGGATTGCTCAAAGCGCTTTACACTTTCCTTCCCTCGCAGCCATGTTCAACCAGACACCATCTCAACTTCTCTGGGAAGCATCCAGCCATATGCTGCAATTAATGCGCGAAGGCTGCTTGTGCAAATATCCACCACTGTCTCTAGCCAGGTACTCATTTATACAGCTGAGTGAACTGGAGCAACGTCGAGAGAAAAAAACGTACCCAAGGTTTTAAAACTGCAGCACAGGATTCGAACCCAGGTATAAAATGTCCCATGATTTCAGCTACAATACGGCACTACAAAGTTTACATCAAACGCGCCGAAACATATTACCTAATTCTCAGGAATGGTCACAGTGCAATAGAGACCAAATTAAACACAACCTTTCGTGCCACTGGAAAGTCTAAGTCTGAATGATGTTCATGCTTGGGAAATTTGTTGTGCCAGACATTTATATTCGTTCCTGAGATCGCTCAGTACACTTTTGTTCATTCAGTGCACGACATTCGCGCTATTGCAATAGGGCGTGCAAGTCTCGCGCGCGAAAACGAGGCTGGGGCAGTTGGGGGCAGGAGGTCCATATACTCCATGTTAACATATAGGACTTTGTTTTGTTTTGGTCGTAATAATCGAACAGTTCCGAAATAGCGTATTTCAGTTATATTGTCCGAAGGATTATTACAAGTAGAAGCAGTGGAACATTTTGCCGGTGACAATGATCACGGAAATCATGAATTGTAATCGATTATTATGGTGGTTGCCATGGCAATAGCGGCAAGTACTTGTGTTTGGCGATCTTGACTAATAATGAAGAGTGCCAGTTTTCGCGCAATACAACCTGTTTGGGCCAAACGTATACATGTGTTATGATTATGGGCATTTACACAACTTGTCAGATATTAGTGCTTATCGAAACCACAACGTACAGCAATATAAAACGCAAATCCCGTAAAAGACACATGCAGCCTAGCATCGTGTCGATTATCTGCACTACGTAAATCGCTATGTGCCTATGATAGTGTGAGAAACTCAATATTAAATCTGACATTTAAGATAAGAAACGTATAACACAAGATATTTATGAACTGATTTTCCTAGTATTCATCAGTCGGAAGCTACAACTGTCATCCATCGTTAGAATATTATTCTTGTGTCAGTCCCCAATTAGTCTCGCTTAGTCCCAATAAGCTCCAGTCGCGCGGAGTCACGCCATGTATCGTGACCCACTTGCAGGCCCTATAATACTTCTTTGGCAACAATTAACAATCGTGTTAGTCATAGTACTACTTCTATAAAGCATATCACAATCAGACATTGGCGACACCGATTTTATTCGTTTACGCATGGATGGACACCTCTGCTCCAACGATACAAATAGAACATTGCAGTAAGTAACCATTACATTTTAGTGTATGGTTCCACTTCAATGAACAGGCGCCAGTCTGACTGGCGTTTTGGTTGGTTCCGTGAGATGATCTAGAATGTGCAATTTAATTAGAAACATTTTGACAATTGACTGTCGAATGGCGCCGTACAAAAAATGCGAAGGCGTTGTTTAGTACAAATTACGTGCATTCAACACGGATGTCATAGGCGTAGGATGATATGACTGTGTCGTAGCTACACCGTGTATACGTATTTATGGACAATATACATTGCGATGAAATAAATAATCATTGTTTTATTATGTTGGTTGCAAATGTAAAAACGAATGGTATTTGTACAACGGTCGAAGCATAAATGCTGTCGATGAATTAATCCGTAATATGCAGATAACTAAATAGAGATTATTCCCGGCGAAATCAATTAAGCGTAGTTCGATGTAGTTCGTAGACTGTTAGTATTCGCTATTCAACATAACATGTAGATTTTGGGTGGATCAGAGATCTCCTTTTGTTTTCAGAACACGAAGATGAATTGGATTGAAAAAACCCAAAGATAGTCCGTTCTTACACGACATCAATGGGTCACACATTCTGGTATGGGCCGTGTCTGTCACAGACGTTGACGATCACGGCCCTACAATCATATCAGTAGTACATGATTTAACAGAGCTTGTAACACGATTCGAATATCTAACCAGGAACCTTGAATAAACACAACATAGTCTAAAATGTACCCATCTTGACAAGGATGCTTGTTAATTACCACTAGAACAAAATTATTCATGACTTTAAGACCTAATAAATAAAATGAACATTACAACGTTAATAACGTAATGTTGGAACAAGACTAGTTTTGATAAGGCAACACTTCCCCCACTTCCCATACATTGTCTAACTGTATTCTCGTTGCCCTATAGCAGATTTGGTACATCTCTCGGACTCTTCAAACAATGCACATATCATTATGATGTTTTGAATGTCCTAACTTCCCGCTCAATTGTTTCAAATTTAGTCGACAATCAACTCCTTGGAGAAGCATCCAACCAAGTTGTCACGCGGCCTACTTCGGTCAACGTCGACGCCATTTCAGTCCACTGCTGAATCTACTCTCTCTACCGCCGTCACCTGAAAACACGATCTTTCCATTACCGTACAATATATGGGCAGCCGTGTTTGCAAATTGCTTTAAAACGAGCAAAAAGGCACTTTAATGTCTTCCTATGAATAACACAGGGAGTGATTAATTGTCTTGCCGAGCTATAAACTGGAGCACTTCTGGCTGTTTCGTACGCGAAAGACGAGCAACGCAACTCGTACAGCGCCAAGTGTGAAACGAGGGGAAATTTGCATGTGAAACGTTCACCGACTGCGTAACATCGCATGATGTCGGAATGCCCCGGAAGGGTGGGTCGTGTGAGACGACGTGTCACGCAACAACAATAGAAACAACCGCCAATTGACGACTCCTGCCAACTATATGTCAGACACACGACAATGGCGCGGTAAACATTAATCACCGCGTGATTGCAGGCCGAGCACAGCGCGCGTCGCTTTTACGGCGACGCTATCGACGAATTGCGCCCGAAGCCAATTTTAGTGTGCAGGAAATGACTACTTGTGTGACGTTTTTTTGTAGTTGACGACTGTCGTGCGATTGTTTGTAAACAAATCAATTGCTTTTAGCACATGTAATAGGTCATACTCTATTTACTGGTATACTTTGTTTAATGAATTTTCCGTGACGTATTTTGATTCAACGTATCCAAAGAATTTTGTCGGGCAAGACGGGTGCCACAACAGAAATAGCCGTACATCACAAAAGCTACAGCGACACAGATAGACAGACAGACAGACAGACAGACAGACAGACAGACAGACAGACAGACAGACAGACAGACAGACAGACAGACAGACAGACAGACAGACAGACAGACAGACAGACAGACAGACAGACAGACAGACAGCAGACAGCAGACAGACAGACAGCAGACAGGCAGGCAGCAGACAGACAGACAGACAGACAGACAGACAGACAGACAGACAGACAGACAGACAGACAGACAGACAGACAGACAGACAGACAGACAGACAGACAGACAGACAGACAGACAGACAGACAGACAGACAGACAGACAGACAGACAGACAGACAGACAGACAGACAGACAGACAGACAGACAGACAGACAGACAGACAGACAGACAGACAGACAGACAGACAGACAGACAGACAGACAGACAGACAGACAGACAGACAGACAGACATAGGAGTGGACATGCATATGAGGTGAGCGTGTGTGAGTAAGATAAGAGAAGGAAATGTATTGATAGATCTATTAGAGTGTGACGACGAAGCAGGACAGTGGAAGCCTCCGATGGTACAATGGCCACATTAACAAGACCGCCACTTACTGCGTTCCGAGGATGGCGTCTGCCTTCGTGTAGAGGACTATGACGAGGACTAGAGCCGTGAGAGCGAGCACACAGACGAGCAGGAGTAGTCCGGTCCGCCAGCCGGGCACTGACCACGCACTCTCGCTGTCTGCAACCAGCAAACCGGTCAGTTCAGTTCAGTCCAGTCGCCAACTACACAACGTGGGCAACACATGCAGTTGACAACATTGCCCCTATTGATACACAAACGTGTTCTCGTAATTGTGTAGTATATTTTGTAGGTATGACTCTATGTTGCTTCATTGCGCGTCTTATGACAACACATTGAATACGTCTCAATTAATTCGGAACGACTGTTACCAATCGCTTATTATATCCCAATACGTGTGCGTGTGCCCTAACTGTCTGATTACATCAACAAAACCATAAATGCCCAAGCACAATAGACCAACATATCGCCTGTTACACCATATTAAAATATCTATGAAAATCCGTATTTTGATTTGAACTGTTCACCGAAGGCCGCCCGGATAGTTTTGAAATGGTTACATATATAATTATAATAACAAAAAGACTACTACTGCGAAGTTCGCCTGCTGAGTCAAAGGACCGTAGGGCCTGTAGAATTATAGGAATTCACCGATCCTACGTGGATGTGTGATTCTGCAATTCCTATCGACGTCTCGATCTATTTTGAACGTTTACTTTAATTGGAAAGAACGTGTAATCACAGAACACCACACACGCACGCACGCATGCACGCACGCACGCACGCTCGCACCCAACACCCAACTCACAACTCCCAACACCAACACCCAACACCCAACTCCAACACCCAACACCCAACACCCAACACCCAACACCCAACACCCAACACCCAACACCCAACACCCAACACCCAACACCCAACACCCAACACCCAACACCCAACACCCAACACCCAACACCCAACACCCAACACCCAACACCCAACACCCAACACCCAACACCAACACAACACCCAACACCAACACCCAACACCCAACACCACACCAACACCAACACCCAACACCAACACCAACACACACACACCCAACACCAACACCAACACCCAACACCACACAACACCAACACAACACCAACACCCAACACCCAACACCCAACACACAACACACAACACAACACCAACACACAACACCAACACCAACACCAACACACACCAACACCAACACACAACACACACCAACACCAACACCCAACACCACAACACACAACACCAACACCAACACCAACACAACAACACCACACCTCAACACTCAACACTCACACATCACACTCAACACCAACACCAACACCCAACACCCAACACCCAACACCCAACACCCAACACCCAACACCCAACACCACACCAACACCCAACACCAACACCAACACTCAACACACACACTCACCTCACACTCACACATCACACACACACACACACACAACACACACACAATCAACAAACACACACACACACACACACACAAAATCACAATCACACACACACACACATACACACACACACACATATATACACACAGACACAAACACACTCACTCACTCACTCACTCACTCACTCACTCACTCACTCACTCACTCACTCACTCACTCACTCACTCACTCACTCACTAACTCATTCACTCACTTACATGTCACTGTGGTTTTTATATGTTAATACTCATCGGAGAACAATAACGTCTCGTGGCGCTCAAAGCAATCTCCAAGGAGATGATGCTGGTAGAGTTTTGTATTAGGAGCGTGTCGACGGGACAACACTTATCTCATCTGAACAACTCGCCAACCTCACTGTCAGTCTCTTGGGGAGAACATACATTTGTAGGAATACAAAATGTTGCCAGCAAACGAATATCAGGATGTTTATTGAACCAATTGAACAAGTCTGCTGCCAGATGGTGGACAGTTGGTGTTACAGTAACAGTGTAGTTACGATGACCCCAGTGGCATGTCAACAACTCGAGCCGTAAACTAAGAGTGTCTTATGATATATACTGTATATGTTATTGATATATCATAATAACACATCATATTCTTACAACGGAACCATGTGTATGATAAAAGTCAACGGATTGCAGCAATGATCCCAATAATACTACGCTGTACTTGGACACACAATCAAACAGGATATCAGATACCATGGGCGTTAGGTTATCGGTCAAATACATTCAATAACTGTTTGCTAGGCCCGCTGACGTAATCTAGTTCATGACTCTGGCCTTCGGTTGAAATAGGTTACTGGCCCCCGCAGTACACGAACCAAAGTGACAAGTGACCTCTCAATAAAGGCGACAAACTCCAGGTGCGATAAGATAAGGGTGTAAGCGGTATTTGATTCGATTCCACGAACTACGCCTTTTGTTGTTTAAATGCACAACAAATAATATACGATCCTAATAACAACAACATTCCGTTACTGCATTTAGAGTGAGGTGAACCATGTCCCACCAACTTGGTTGAAATGATGTACTCAGTGGCGCAGTGGTAGGAACAACGGACTCAGGTTCGAATTTTACGCTATTGTGTCACAAATAATATATACCGCATTGAAGCTCCAAAACACCAAACCACACTGTCCTTGACACGTAGCACTCTAAAGCACGCCAGCCTGTCTGTGAGCCCACCCACGCATACACGCACGCACACACGCACACACGCACATACGCACACACGCACACACGCACACAACCACACAACCACACAACCACACACACAAGCACGCACGCACGCACGCACGCACGCACCACGCACACACGCACGCACGACACACACACACACACACACACACACACACACACACACACACACACACACACACTGGGTGAGACTGTCTAGTGCCTAAACCTCCTATTATAGTTAATCATTATTTTTTGTGTTATTTTTCTGTTCTGCTTCTCACCCTAGGAGAATCTAATTATGATTGAACCCTTCCATCGAACGCAATTAGTTTGATTCTGCGTAGGTAGGATTCATTTGATTCATCTCGTTTCTTAGAACCCTGAAAGTTGAGGTTTGCTGACCATCCCCTACATGGCCATGCATTCCGAAAATTAGCTGGCCCCTGTTATAGATCCACATTCGTTCTCCAAGTTTTCTTCCGCAAGCGGCTTTAATCAAGGATAACTGTTTTCCTAGTAAACAGTCAAAGTCGACTAGACACAGACCAGACTTAGAGAAATGACTTGTATGCTATTTTCACGCCCCGGCATGACTCCCTTGCTCGAGCCTGTGTTTTGTAAACATGTAAAGAGAGCAGTCTCTCACAAGCACACGCCTCTGCGTGACGCCCTGGACATGCGCGGCTGCACAACACAGCACCTGACACGCGTGGCTGCGCAATGCGACTACTGCTGCTACCCACGCGAATACGTACGTATCAAACCCGCGGCAGTATTAAGCCTCCTAACATCACGATCAGCAAAATATGGACTGACCTCCAAACGTGACCTTCACATTACGTTCGTCGTAGGAGAATGTCTCTGGGTAGGAGACAGCCCCTGAGTTGTGCGTCTCCTGTTCCATGAAGCAGTTGGCGACTTAAGGCGACGACAGAGGCAGCGCAATGACACTCGACCGATGTGCATTAGAGCAGGGCTCGCTTTGGCCCTGGGATGTCACCGCTCGGCGTGACGTCAGGTATCGAGAACAAGGAACAACGAGGCGGCCAGTGTGGTAGTGGGACACAGCGGGAAAGACGTGGGAAGTGACACGTTTCGCAAACCAAAAACATTGTAAATTCTGAGGTGGTTATATTGAAACACATTTAGGTTACTTTTGGATATTGAAATACACAATGTAGAATGGACCTGTTTCACTTTTAAAAACGTTATCCAAATAAATAAATGAATGAACGAACGAACGAATGCACGCACGCACGCACGCACGCACGCACGCACGCACGCACGCACGCACGCACGCACGCACGCACGCACGCACGCACGCACGCACGCACGCACGCACGCACACGCACGCACGCACGCACGCACGCACGCACGCACGCACGCACGCACGCACGCACGCACGCACGCACGCACGCACGCACGCACGCACGCACGCACGCACGCACGCACGCACGCACGCACGCACGCACGCACGCACGCACGCACGCACGCACGCACGCACGCACGCACGCACGCACGCACGCACGCACGCACGCACGACGACGACGAAACGAACGAACGAACGAACGAACGAACGAACGAACGAACGAACGAACGAACGAACGAACGAACGAACGAACGAACGAACGAACGAACGAACGAACGAACGAGAGAACGAACGGACGAACGGACGAACGAACGAACGAACGAACGAACGAACGAACGAACGAACGAACGAACGAACGAACGAACGAACGAACGAACGAACGAACGAACGAACGAACGAACGAACGAACGAACGAACGAACGAACGAACGAACGAACGAACGAACGAACGAACGAACGAACGAACGAACGAACGAACGAACGAACGAACGAACGAACGAACGAACGAACGAACGAACGAACGAACGAACGAACGAACGAACGAACGAACGAACGAACGAACGAACGAACGAACGAACGAACGAACGAACGAACGAACGAACGAACGAACGAACGAACGAACGAACGAACGAACGAACGAACGAACGAACGAACGAACGAACGAACGAACGAACGAACGAACGAACGAACGAACGAACGAACGAACGAACGAACGAACGAACGAACGAACGAACGAACGAACGAACGAACGAACGAACGAACGAACGAACGAACGAACGAACGACGAACGAACGAACGAACGAACGAACGAACGAACGAACGAACGAACGAACGAACGAACGAACGAACGAACGAACGAACGAACGAACGAACGAACGAACGAACGAACGAACGAACGAACGAACGAACGAACGAACGAACGAACGAACGAACGAACGAACGAACGAACGAACGAACGAACGAACGAACGAACGAACGAACGAACGAACGAACGAACGAACGAACGAACGAACGAACGAACGAACGAACGAACGAACGAACGAACGAACGAACGAGACGAACGAACGAACGAACGAACGAACGAACGAACGAACGAACGAACGAACGAACGAACGAACGAACGAACGAACGAACGAACGAACGAACGAACGCACGAACGCAAGAACGCACGAACGCACGAACGCACGAACGCACGAACGCACGAACGCACGAACGCACGAACGAACGAACGAACGAACGCACGAACGCACGAACGCATGAACGCATGAACGAACGAGCGAGCGAGCGAATGAATGGGCAAATGAATGAATATATGAATGAATGAATGAATGAATGAATGAATGAATGAATGAATGAATGAATGAATGAATGAATGAATGAATGAATGAATGAATGAATAGTGAGTGAATGAGTGAATGAGTGAATGAGTGAATGAGTGAATGAGTTAATGAGTGAATGAGTGAATGAGTTAATGAGTTAATGAGTTAATGTGTGAATTAGTGAATTAGTGAATGAGCGAATGAGTGAATGAGTAAAAATGAGTAAAAATTAGTAGAAATGAGTACAAATGAGTAACAATGACTAAATGAATGAGTGATTAAGTTAATGAGTGAACGAACGAACGAACGAACGAACGAACGAACGAACGAACGAACGAACGAACGAACGAACGAACGAACGAACGAACGAACGAACGAACGAACGAGCGAGCGAGCGAGCGAGCGAACGAACGAACGAACGAACGAACGAACGAAGAACGAACGAACGAACGAACGAACGAACGAACGAACGAACGAACGAACGAACGAACGAACGAACGAACGAACGAACGAACGAACGAACGAACGAACGAACGAACGAACGAACGAACGAACGAACGAACGAACGAACGAACGAACGAACGAACGAACGAACGAACGAACGAACGAACGAACGAACGAACGAACGAACGAACGAACGAACGAACGAACGAACGAACGAACGAACGAACGAACGAACGAACGAACGAACGAACGAACGAACGAACGAACGAACGAACGAACGAACGAACGAACGAACGAACGAACGAACGAACGAACGAACGAACGAACGAACGAACGAACGAACGAACGAACGAACGAACGAACGAACGAACAGAACGAACGAACGAACGAACGAACGAACGAACGAACGAACGAACGAACGAACGAACGAACGAACGAACGAACGAACGAACGAACGAACGAACGAACGAACGAACGAACGAACGAACGAACGAACGAACGAACGAACGAACGAACGAACGAACGAACGAACGAACGAACGAACGAACGAACGAACGAACGAACGAACGAACGAACGAACGAACGAACGAACGAACGAACGAACGAACGAACGAACGAACGAACGAACGAACGAACGAACGAACGAACGAACGAACGAACGAACGAACGAACGAACGAACGAACGAACGAACGAACGAACGAACGAACGAACGAACGAACGAACGAACGAACGAACGAACACGAACGAACGAACGAACGAACGAACGAACGAACGAACGAACGAACGAACGAACGAACGAACGAACGAACGAACGAACGAACGAACGAACGAACGAACGAACGAACGAACGAACGAACGAACGAACGAACGAACGAACGAACGAACGAACGAACGAACGAACGAACGAACGAACGAACGAACGAACGAACGAACGAACGAACGAACGAACGAACGAACGAACGAACGAACGAACGACGACGAACAAGAGACGAACGAAGAAACGAACGAACGAACGAACGAACGAACGAACGAACGAACGAACGAACGAACGAACGAACGAACGAACGAACGAACGAACGAACGAACGAACGAACGAACGAACGAACGAACGAACGAACGAACGAACGAACGAACGAACGAACGAACGAACGAACGAACGAACGAACGAACGAACGAACAACGAACGAACGAACGAACGAACGAACGAACGAACGAACGAACGAACGAACGAACGAACGAACGAACGAACGAACGAACGAACGAACGAACGAACGAACGAACGAACGAACGAACGAACGAACGAACGAACGAACGAACGAACGAACGAACGAACGAACGAACGAACGAACGAACGAACGAACGAACGAACGAACGAACGAACGAACGAACGAACGAACGAACGAACGAACGAACGAACGAACGAACGAACGAACGAACGAACGAACGAACGAACGAACGAACGAACGAACGAACGAACGAACGAACGAACGAACGAACGAACGAACGAACGAACGAACGAACGAACGAACGAACGAACGAACGAACGAACGAACGAACGAACGAACGAACGAACGAACGAACGAACGAACGAACGAACGAACGAACGAACGAACGAACGAACGAACGAACGAACGAACGAACGAACGAACGAACGAACGAACGAACGAACGAACGAACGAACGAACGAACGAACGAACGAACGAACGAACGAACGAACGAACGAACGAACGAACGAACGAACGAACGAACGAACGAACGAACGAGACGACGACGAACGAACGAACGAACGAACGAACGAACGAACGAACGAACGAACGAACGAACGAACGAACGAACGAACGAACGAACGAACGAACGAACGAACGAACGAACGAACGAACGAACGAACGAACGAACGAACGAACGAACGAACGAACGAACGAACGAACGAACGAACGAACGAACGAACGAACGAACGAACGAACGAACGAACGAACGAACGAACGAACGAACGAACGAACGAACGAACGAACCATTTCTGGCTGTACCCGCACAGGTCAAGTCAGTCGTATCCCCCACAGCGTTGCGGGTCCCGTAAATCGGCTTTTTAACAACTGCGTTTATCGTATGAAATGGTCTATAAAGACCCTTCGGTTCACTGCCGAATGTTCAATAAACACGCTGTGTTTCTAGCCCATTAAACGTAAGTACATTGGCGGTAGACCTTCTATACGCTTAAACTAGCATTAATAAAATATGATAACAAGTTGCGCAGCAGAACACATCATATTATGAAACTAGATTTTTTTCCCGAATCTTTGCAAATCTTGAAAATCGTTACTATTGAAATAGCTCCCCTTCATTCCGTCACCGCATCGGTACCACTCAGACACACGTGGGCGATATATGTAACGGTCACGCGTGGCTGCACCCCGATAATGGCCTTCACCCCTAACACTGTGACCCTTGTACAATGCCCTTGTATAATCCGTGACCTATTTAATATCTGGAGCGTGTTTGTGTATTTCATAAGACCCGGAGAACGTAGCCGATTCAACATTCCTATTCATTCAACCGCGTTGTACTGAAAAACTCATTAAAGTTAGTCGCCTGATGTTGGGGATAACGCCCAAAGTAAAACGAACTTTTCTCGTGGAAACAAAGAACACGGCTGGAACTATATCAATACAATTAGAAATAAAAGCATTTTCCCAAAGTTCTTAACACAAATGAAACTGTTCTCTCCATATATATATATATATATATATATATATATATATATATATATATATATATATATATATATATATATATATATATATATATATATATATATATATATATATATATATATATATATATATATATAGATTTCAGTACGTCTGGTAATAAAACCATTTCTTCTATAAAGTTCTGAATGTCCAACCAATCCTGATGGCATAATCTCTCTTTTAATGTTTTCTGCATGTTTTGCCTAAATCCCACCATGTAGATACACAGCTATCCGTGCAGATGGCTGCATGTTGTTTGTTAACCTTCATCGATCTTCTTCCTTCTAAACATCAGAAATACACACAAGGTAGAAGATTGTGTGGTAATGGCGGTCATAAAAACTCCGTACCTGTGGTTACAGAAATTACATGTTTTTCTAGCAATTTTCTACATTGTCCCTTTCTTCATTGTTTGCCACTCAAAAAACTGGCACAAATATCGACTATTATTAGCATAAATCATTGTCGTGTACAGCGCGACAGCTGAGGTCAACGCGAAGTCACATGACCAGCGCTTGAAAAGATAACTTTGCAACTGGTCGTGCCGGTTGCCCGAGGCGACATGAGTTTTGTCACCCCCGCGCACCCAGTCACGTCACACGACGGGCGGGGCTTCCTGTCGGAGCTACAGAGTTTGTGACCAGCATTCGTCGTGACAGGTTGACTTCTGAGGGGACCTGCATCTCAGGTAAGGCAATTATCTTATTACAGAGTTTGGGATGGTGTTAGATGACGAATATATTGAATATTATTTGTCAGTCAGAGTTTGGCTTGTTTCTGAGTGCATGCGTGTCAAAAAGGAAGTAAACGCGAATGTGTGTGTGAATGAGAGTAATTCCCTTCTGCCGTTTGCAAAGGTAGGTGCATACACAGTGCAATCAATCATGATGTCATTGCAGTGCCAACGTTGGGAGGAAGCTTTTTTGCATATCCAAACGACGCCCTGCACATATGGTCTAGCGCCAGCGATCAGTGTTGCGTGACTGTTTTCTATGAGCGGGATAATGTCCAATTACGTTACTCAGTCTCCAATCGCTTGCATGGCGTCAAGCAATGTTGCCTTGCTTGACTAGTTTCTGTGCTTGTCGAAGCGCTGATCTTAGTAATTTATATGTCCCCCTTTCCCGTCATGTTGATAGCCTGTGCGTTTCTCTAGTATGACGTCGTAAATCGATAATTAAAAGAACCTGCAAATTGGCAAGTCAACACAGATTAGACAATAACAATGGACGGACGACGGACACTGATTTGGCCTAAGACAGCGAACAGTCAGGCAAAATATACAGAAGAAACAATTGTTGTAATATTCAATTAAATATTGTGTATTACCAATACAATCACGACATATAACTAGATATGATTATTAGCGCGTGCTTAGCTATTTCACAGAAGCGACTTGTAGAGAAGGTCTTCACCTACACAGATATGTAATAGTCAGACGACTAAAACGAATTTCCTTGTGAGTAATTTACTCATACATAAATAAACAGCAACAACATATTTCACATTGAAATAAGGACAACGTTTTTCATCGTCACACTTATCCAGAAATGGAAATAGACTGGTGACTAATAGAATCGACGATGACTAAAAATCGTGATTAATCATAGCTGTTAATTATGTGTGCGAGTGTGTGCGGTGCGTGCGTGCGTGCGTGCGGTGCGGCGTGCGTGCGTGCGTGGTGATGCGACCAAGTTGTCTACGTGGGTTTATTAGTCTCCTTTTTATATCTCCTCGTCTCGAACCTGTCTCTTTCACATTTTCGGACTATAAAAATAGTTCAAAGAGCTCCATTATTCATTAGAAGGACAATTACGTCTGTGGTCACCCAACCGTTGAGAACAATATTTGGCGCCAATGAAATCATTGAGTAGGCGGGTGAATTTCCACTATCACACGACCGCCTCCCCCCACTCGACTAGCTTCGTCACGGTCACGGACTCGAGACATTTCATCAATTACGACTACAGACGAGGCGCCCCAAGTTAATGCCGGGTGGTTTGATTTCATATATTACGCATGGTTCCAGGGCAAACATTTTCTGCACCAGACCAGCCTGTGTTGCAGCAGAGTGGTCATATCAAGTTCATTTAAGTATATTATATTTCATGGTTGGAAATTCCAACACATATGTATGCATATATGACCGTTGTCCTGCTTTCCGTAAAACGTTAATAACTCCTACATTCCGAAACGAATCAACACTAGATTAATCACTGGGTGCTAATGTTAATGCAAATTTTACATGTAGACAATTATAAAGATATCAGCTGTATATGGGTGATGGCACATTATGGTTATTTCTGTGTCTTCCAGACTGTCTGTAGACGTCGACAATGAAGACATTCGGCCTGTTGCTGGTGGGTTGTGCGCTGTGGCTTGGGTAAGTAGACGTACACGACTTGTGGTAGTAGTGGTGAAGTAGTGGCGGTTGTCGTTGTCGTTGTCGTCGTCGTCGTCGTCGTCGTCGTCGTCGTCGTCGTCGTCGTCGTCGTCGTCGTCGTCGTCGTCGTCGTCGTCGTCGTCGTCGTCGTCGTCGTCGTCGTCGTCGTCGTCGTCGTCGTCGTCGTCGTCGTCGTCGTCGTCGTCGTCGTCGTCGTCGTCGTCGTCGTCGTCGTCGTCGTCGTCGTCGTCGTCGTCGTCGTCGTCGTCGTCGTCGTCGTCGTCGTCGTCGTCGTCTCGTCGTCGTCGCGTCGTCGTCGTCGTCGTGTCGTGTCGTCGTCGTCGTCGTCGTCGTCTCGTCGTCGTCGTCGTCGTCGTCGTCGTCGTCGTCGTCGTCGTCGTCGTTTCGTCGTCGTCGTCGTCGTCGTCGTCGTCGTCGTCGTCGTCGTCGTCGTCGTCGTCGTCGTCGTCGTCGTCGTCGTCGTCGTCGTCGTCGTCGTCGTCGTCGTCGTCGTCGTCGTCGTCGGCTTCGTCGTCGTCGTCGTCGTCGTCGTCGTCGTCGTCGTCGTCGTCGTCGTCGTCGTCGTCGTCGTCGTCGTCGTCGTCGTCGTCGTCGTCGTCGTCGTCGTCGTCGTCGTCGTCGTCGTCGTCGTCGTCGTCGTCGTTGTCGTTGGTGGTTTTCGTCGTCATCACCGACATTCTTGGTTGCTGACCCACTTATTTGGCTTATAAGGATAACAACGGCATCTTCGCATTATACGGTTAGGCTTGGTGACAAATGAGTATAGCAAATAGTACAAAAGAACGTAATGGCATTTTATTGCACAACATGCAGTGTTAACTGTAGGCACCCCTTGCTCCCTGCTTTTTTCGATAAGCAAAGTCTTTCTCTGGTGTATCACCCCATCCTTCTTGTCCGAATAGAGGCGTTTAGTTCCTATTGAGTTCTACAACCATCACCGACAAATGACCAAACCTTGTTGTTTACCATGGTAAACGGAGTTGATTTAAAATCGCGTCCCTATACATCAAAACAGCACACTGTATTATGATATTTTGCTAAATCAATAATTGCTGTTACAGAGCACTCGCTGCAGTAGTGCCGCCACCTGCCGAGGACCACCGGATCTACGCCTTCGCTTTCGGTGGCAACGACAAGCCGCATGACTTCGTGTGAGTGACCTAAAGCAGGGAACAACTGTGGTTGTTTACTCGAAAAACGTATACATTTGTAATGATATGACGGTCGTAAATGATGTTTTGGACATTACTGCCGGTTTGGAGGTTTCAGTCCATCAAGTTTTCAGACGGATTGGCAACTGTCTTCGCGCGGCCGCCATCTTATCAGCAAACATTGCAGGTGGTTTTCTAAATGTGACGCGGTAGATGTAATGCCGCCCGTCAACAGCTCAAACGAAGATCACAGTTCCAGTAAGAAAGTCTAATTTACGAGGAAAATATGCTGTGGTTAACTCGCGGATTCGGATGGATATCATTACGTCAAATTCATAAATCCAAATCTGTAGAATCCCTTTTGGCGAAATCTGTTGCTCAGCGCCAGTATGTTAACTATGATTGATTCGATTAAAGCGTTGTCAGTTGCAACTTATCCGACATGATGTTGGCAGTGACGAGGAGACGGGGATGTCGATGGGACTGGCAGTGGATGTGATGCGGGAGGCGTGCCAGCAGGCCGGGAAGAACTGCGTCACCGTCAGCTCGAGCGCATGTTACGATAACACACAACAGTACTCGCTCGGTAGGTGGAGCTACGTACATAGTATTAATGGAAGCTAGAATGCGAAATATGAATATACAAACACACACACACACACACACACAAACACACAACACATACAATACACATACACATACACATACACATACACATACACATACACATACACATACACATACACATACACATACACATACACATACACATACACATACACATACACATACACATACACATACACATACACATACACATACACATACACATACACATACACATACACATACACATACACATACACACACACACACACAACACATACACATACACATACACATACACATACACATACACATACACATACACATACACATACACATACACATACACATACACATACACATACACATACACATACACATACACAACACACAAACACACACACACACATACACACACACACACAACACACACACACACACACAAACACACACACACACAACACACCACACACACACACACACATCACATGCACATGCACATGCACATGCACATGCA
The DNA here is from genome assembly GCA_025642075.2 of Ridgeia piscesae. Classification (NCBI taxonomy): domain Eukaryota; kingdom Metazoa; phylum Annelida; class Polychaeta; order Sabellida; family Siboglinidae; genus Ridgeia; species Ridgeia piscesae. The sequence continues at coordinate 79,946 of JAODUO010000848.1, read as the reverse complement.
CATGCACATGCACATGCACATGCACATGCACATGCACATGCACATGCACACGCACACGCACACGCACACGCACACGCACACGCACACGCACACGCACACGCACACGCACACACACGCACAGCACACAAACACAAACACAAACACAAACACAAACACAAACACAAACACAAACACAAACACAAACACAAACACAAACACAAACACAAACACAAACACAAACACAAACACAAACACAAACACAAACACAAACACACACACACATACACACAAACAAACACACACATACATACATACATACATACATACATACATACATACATACATACATACACACACAAACACAAACACACAAACACACACACACACATACACACACAAACACACACACACACAAACACACATTCACACACACACACACACACACACACACACACACACACACACACACACACACACACACACACACACACACACAACACACACACATAACACATACACACACACATAAACACACACACATAAACACACACACACACACACATGCACATGCACATGCACATGCACATGCACATGCACATGCACATGCACATGCACATGCACATGCACATGCACATGCACATGCACATGCACATGCACATGCACATGCACATGCACATGCACATGCACATGCACAGCACATGCACACAAACACAAACACAAACACAAACACAAACACAAACACAAACACAAACACAAACACAAACACAAACACAAACACAAACACAAACACAAACACAAACACAAACACAAACACAAACACAAACACACACATACACACACAAACACACACACATACATACATACATACATACATGCATACATACATACATACATACATACACACACACACACACAAACAAACACACATACACACAAACACACACATACACACACACACACACACACACACACACACACACACACACACACACACACACACAAAACACACACACACACACACACAACACAACCGTAGCCAATTGAAAACGAAAAGTAAACACACGGTATGCCACTCGTTAAAATATACTGTAATGATTATCCATAGACATGCCAATTCTAGTCATAATACTAAACCATAATAGCCTTTCTAATTACACATTTAAACGATTAGGCATTAGCAGCAACAAACGTAATTTGTTCCAGTCAATAATTTTCCTATGTTAAAATGAGTACTGTATCACATACAACTAACACTATCCTTTAAAAAACGTTTTCGTTACTATTTTGTATGCCCCAATACAGGTCTGAACAGTCGTTGGTACGATGTATGCGGCAACTATTACCACACCGTCGACCGCGGCAGGTCGTACCACTTCATCGGGGCCTACGGTCAGGAACCTGCTGCCTTCATATACGCCGGGAAGGGTTCTTCCATCAGTTCCGTCGATACCGCCTCACAGAAAATAGGTAAAAGTTGCTCCAAATCAAATACACACTTAGGGAATAACTCATGTATATATGTGTTTACGTTGTCATATAATAAACATTTAATTAGTTTGAGTGTGTAGTTTGACGTTCGAGTATGATATTAGCGTCAATTGGGTGCAATTACCAGGTTTCCGAGAATCTCAACCCCTAATTTCACCCGCTCCTAGGCCAATGGCACATATTATACAATGGAAAATTTCACAGTTCTGTATAAAGGCCCATAACTATAGGTAATTTTGTTCAAGTGCAATATTATACTGAACGTTTTCATAACACCTGTTAGTTATACTCGACGTTAGTCAATGCTGAGAATAGGTTTCTAGTCATGAAAAAGGAGGAAGGAAAAATATTCTACAACACTATATCCCATTCTAGTCTTAATATGACAGCCATGTTGCATTGGTCTTATGCTTTGTGTCGCAGGAGTTCATGGATCCTTCTGGATCAACGGCGAATGTCTCAAGAGGCAGGGCATGAAATTCAAGACCGTGGTAATAAAAAACACGTTCGATGACCTTAAGACGGCTCTCGACAACGGTGATGTACGTATGGTTTCACACGCACTCTTTCACCGAGTCACATATCATTTAGTCACTCACTCACTCACTCAGCTCGCTCGCTCACTCACTCACTCACTCACTCACTCACTCACTCACTCACTCACTCACTCACTCACTCACTCACTCACTCACTCACTCACTCACTCACTCACTCACTCACTCACCCACCACTCACTCACCCACCCACCCACTCACCCACCCACCCACCCACCCACTCACTCACACATTCTTTGTAGATAGTTACGGGTGCAGCAATGCGCCTCTGAATGGTTATAATTGCTAGATGTATGACGCAGAAAATTTTGACAGATTGTTATTATTGTTATTATTATGCGGTGAATAAGGAGGCCCGAGTTAGAACGAAAAAGCGCAAATTAAATGTGAGCGATGGGGTTGTGACTCTAAGTATTGGTAGATTGTATACCGGGTAGATTTTATTTAATCTATATGTGTGTTATTCGACAGATCGATGTCGCTTTCTTGTCGGAAAGTGTGGCGGACGGATACAAGAAATTGGGATCGAAGATCAGTTGCGCTAAGACCGGCCCTGCTTTCATGATGCGGAAGGACATGGCCAATGTGATGCAGTGGTATGACGATGCCGTGAGGAAGGTGGTCGCCAGCGACGACTTCAAGCGCATGTGCAGCATCGCCAAGAAAGCATATGGTATGTAGAAATCATTTCAACTAATAACTAACTTTAATTATGCAAATGTTAATTGTATTGTTGTAGAAAGGACACTTGTGTCGTTGTTTGGTTTGTCCTGTATTCCTGTCTCACGCGAGCAATGTAATATTGTTCGCTGCACTTACTTGGGCAGGCACAATGTCTGCGATGTCACAGGGCGGAGGTCGAATGCCGACCGCAGCCGCTGCTCTGTGAGGGCGGTGGCTTCTCGGCGGCGGTATTCGCACGAGTGGCGAGTGTGTTATACGGGTGTCTATAGGGTGTGTGTATTGTTGGTGTGTATTGCGGTCTTGCAGTGTATATGTACTTCTTATTGTGAAATCGGACTATCTGAAAAGGTGCACCATGGTATTACTATCCCGAATTACCAATACTAAGAGCCACAACTCCATCGTGTAATAGGTAATACATGTGGCTCCCTATCGTGACCAGGTCGTGTCAGCGTACGTGGCAAATGTTCTCAGTGGTGTCGCCACCTAGCGACAAGCAACTCTGTAACTTATCCGTTTTACAACAACCGTAATAATGCAATAGAACCTTTTCACAGCACTGATATATAGCGTATACACAGAAGCGAGTAACGGACAGTCGTTATCATTAATGCGTTACTTTAAAATTAAACATGTACAAAAGATCGTTTTATTTTCATTGTCTGAGTTTATGGAATTGCACTAAACATACAGTAATTTTACAATCAATACAGCGATGCTCTATAATGCATTGCTGTTGTAGTTGTCGTTTCAGTTGTTGATTCTATTAATACAACTGCTGTAACATGTTCAGTAATTTTAAATACAAATATAACCACAGGAAACCCTAAGATTGTATGCATATATTTTGGTCACACACGTCTTAATTCTGCCGTGTCTGTTGCAGGAGGCGACCCGATGTGTCTGGAGGAGTAAACCCGTTATTCCGGGCCCGCTCATGTTATGACTTTCTTAAAGCAAACGCCCAAAACTAGACACTCACTCATATAGTCGAGACACTGTGTTTGTAAAGACGTTGTCATCGAAACAATCGGATGGTGCACTTACTACACAGTCATTCGCTATAGCAGCGTTACTTCGTTAGATGACTTAATATTAATACAGTCTCTTAATGCATCTCGATGAGCTGAGGTTCCAGCGCCCACGCCGGAAGCATTATCGCACGCGAAGTAGTTCTTCTTGGAGGAAATCACCACGCACTAAATGAAGATTACTGACATGTCTTTCGTTGGTTAATGAGTTCGGCAGTTTACAAGAATGCATGCTTCGGATAGAACACATCCAGAACGTTGCAGTCTGTCGATATTTCTAATGCTTCTTTAATTTCATTAAGTCGAAGATAACCGAATTGTTGTAGATGTAAGCTAGCGATTGCTCAGCAGGGTAGACTTGTCTAATTTGCATTGATATTAATGATCAACTGATCGTTGTATTGTTTTCTATTAAAACCTTTTTATTCTTTGGTAGTCTGTTGTACATCGTCATGAAGCAACTACAATTCCACCTCCACAATAAAATAATGTTAATAGTATAACTGAATAAATAATTCTTCTTCTAATAAAACAAACTGATATGCCACTTATGAAGGTGTGTACCACAAGAGTGACGTCACCTTACAGAGTAGATGGATTCAAGATGCCGGAAATTAAACTTGCGAAGTGTATTCAAACATTTGACAACATTATGCAAAACATACAAGATCTACATTTATATGTGTATAAACAATGTTTGAAGCAGTCAACGAAGTCAAATTACTTTTCATGTTAGTTTATCCCTGACAATTATATTACGGTACTAGTACTATACTATTTCAGTATCACGTTTTTTGCAGATTGGATTAATGTGTGGACTCATATGTTTTCTATGTTTAAACCGTCCCCGTTAGACGATAATGACTGGTATTCAGTATACGGAACGGTTAACAAACACTTCCAACTGCATGTATTTTATTAATATGTTTCCATTACTCGCCTTCGCATGCAAAAGACAACGGTTCGAACAAAATTACTAGTCTTCCGTATCGAGATAATTCAAACTCCAGAACCAAATGATAATATTAATGGTCATGTGTCCCTAATACAATGTGGATACAAACTATACGTACACATGTCACTTGAAAAGCATATACAACCTTGACACTGCCACTTGGAAACGCACTCATATAGAGCAACTGACACACGCACTTGCATTGACGTGTGTCCATTTAAGCTTATCAATTGACAGCCCTTGGAAAGCTATATTTCCAACTCATACTCGAAACGCATAGTAATGGTGTAACATATGGACCCTAACACAATGGGAAACTTAATAGCAACCTGCCCATTGTCCCTTGGAAGCTATATAGAACCTGACACACTCGTCACGGAAAGCTATATTACAACCTGAACACGCACTTGGGAAGGTATATACACCCTGACACATCTTGGAAGTATAACAACCTGACACAGTCACTTGGAAGCTATATACAACGCTGACACACCTAGTTGGGAAGCTATATACACACCTGACACACACGCCACTTGGGAAGCTATATACAACCTGACACACGCTTTCACTTGGGAAGCTATATACAACCTGACACACACGCACTTGGGAAGCTATATACAACCTGACACACGCCACTTGGGAAGCTATATACAACCTGACACACACGCACTTGGGAAGCTATATACAACCTGACACACGCTAGTTGGGAAGCTATATACAACCTGACACACTCGCCACTTGGGAAGCTATATAGAACCTGACACACACGTCACTTGGGAAGCTATATACAACCTGACACACGCTACTTGGGAAGCTATATACAACCTGACACACACGCCTCTTGGGAAGCTATATACAACCTGACACACCGCCACTTGGGAAGCTATATACAACCTGACACACGCCACTTGGGAAGCTATATACAACCTGACACACGCCTCTTGGGAAGCTATATACAACCTGACACACGCCACTTGGGAAGCTATATACAACCTGACACACGCCACTTGGGAAGCTATATACAACCTGATACACGCTACTTGGGAAGCTATATACAACCTGACAACGCCACTTGGGAAGCTATATACAACTTGACAACGCCACTTGGGAAGCTATATACAACCTGACAACGCCACTTGGGAAGCTATATACAACTGACAACGCCACTTGGGAAGCTATATACAACCTGACAACGCCACTTGGGAAGCTATATACAACTTGACAACGCCACTTGGGAAGCTATATACAACCTGACAACGCCACTTGGGAAGCTATATACAACCTGACAACGCCACTTGGGAAGCTATATACAACCTTACAACGCCACTTGGGAAGCTATATACAACCTGACACACGCCACTTGGGAAGCTATATACAACCTGACACACCGCCACTTGGGAAGTATATACAACCTGACACACAAGCCACTTGGGAAGCTATATACAACCTGACACATACGCCACTTGGGAAGCTATATACAACCTGACACACGCCACTTGGGAAGCTATATACAACCTGACACACACGCCACTTGGGAAGCTATATACAACCTGACACAACGCTACTTGGGAAGCTATATACAACCTGACACACACGCCACTTGGGAAGCTATATACAACCTGATACACGCTACTTGGGAAGTTATATACAACCTGACACACGCCACTTGGGAAGCTATATACAACCTGACACACACGCCACTTGGGAAGCTATATACAACCTGACACATACGCCACTTGGGAAGCTATATACAACCTGACAACGCCACTTGGGAAGCTATATACAACCTGACACACGCCACTTGGGAAGCTATATACAACCTGACACACACGCCACTTGGGAAGCTATATACAACCTGACACACGCCACTTGGGAAGCTATATACAACCTGACACATACGCTACTTGGGAAGCTATATACAACCGACACACGCACTTGGGAAGTTATATACAACCTGATACACGCGCACTTGGGAAGCTATATACAACCTGATACACGCTACTTGGGAAGCTATATACAACCGACACACGCTACTTGGGAAGCTATATACAACCTGATACACGCCACTTGGGAAGCTATATACAACCTGACACACGCTACTTGGGAAGCTATATACAACCTGACACACGCCACTTGGGAAGCTATATACAACCTGACACACGCCACTTGGGAAGCTATATACAACCTGACACACGCCACTTGGGAAGCTATATACAACCTGACACACGCTACTTGGGAAGCTATATACAACCTGACACACGCCACTTGGGAAGCTATATACAACCTGCACACACGCCACTTGGGAAGCTATATACAACCTGACACAACGCTACTTGGGAAGCTATATACAACCTGACACACGCCACTTGGGAAGCTATATACAACCTGATACACGCTACTTGGGAAGCTATATACAACCTGACACACGCCACTTGGGAAGCTATATACAACCTGACACACGCCACTTGGGAAGCTATATACAACCTGCACACACGCCACTTGGGAAGCTATATACAACCTGACACACACGCCACTTGGGAAGCTATATACAACCTGACACACGCCACTTGGGAAGCTATATACAACCTGACACACGCTACTTGGGAAGCTATATACAACCGACACACGCCACTTGGGAAGCTATATACAACCTGACACACACGCCACTTGGGAAGCTATATACACCTGACACACGCCACTTGGGAAGCTATATACAACCTGACACAACGCTACTTGGGAAGCTATATACAACCGACACACGCCTACTTGGGAAGCTTATATACAACCTGATACACGCCACTTGGGAAGCTATATACAACCTGATACACGCTACTTGGGAAGCTATATACAACCGACACACGCGACTTGGGAAGCTATATACAACCTGATACACGCTACTTGGGAAGCTATATACAACCTGCCACACACGCCACTTGGGAAGCTATATACTATCTGCCACACACGCCACTTGGGAAGCTATATACAACCTGACACACACGCCACTTGGGAAGCTATATACAACCTGACACACACGCCACTTGGGAAGCTATATACAACCTGACACACAAGCCACTTGGGAAGCTATATACAACCTGACACACACGCCACTTGGGAAGCTATATACAACCTGACACACACGCCACTTGGGAAGCTATATACAACCTGACACACGCCACTTGGGAAGCTATATACAACGTGACACACACGCCACTTGGGAAGCTATATACAACCTGACACACGCCACTTGGGAAGCTATATACAACCTGACACACGCCACTTGGGAAGCTATATACAACCTGACACACGCCACTTGGGAAGCTATATACAACCTGACACACACGCCACTTGGGAAGCTATATACAACCTGACAACGCCACTTGGGAAGCTATATACAACGTGACACACACGCCACTTGGGAAGCTATATACAACCTGACACACGCCACTTGGGAAGCTATATACAATCTGATACACGTCACTTGGGAAGATATATACTACCTGACACACACGCTATTTGGGAAGCTATATACAACCTGACACACACGCCACTTGGGAAGCTATATACAACGAGTTATTATGTGTCGGTGGCGCCACCTTACGGCACACACACGCCAGTTGGGAAGCTATATACAACCTGACACACACGCCACTGGGGAAGCTATATACAACGAGTTACTATGTGTCGGTGGCGCCACCTTACGGCACACACACGCCAGTTGGGAAGCAATCCTACGATTTACTGTGTGTCGGTGGCGCCACCTGACGGCAAAAATGTATTAAAGATTCACGAGAGAAGCGCAAGGCAGTAAATTAATATTAAAAAATCAACATATTTAAGTGTAACGAAGTCAGCTGTTTCATTATCGAGGTTTTTGCGCTGACTGGCTAATCTATCGTGCTAACATGTTACTATTGCCAAAAGCTAAATAGTCACACACCTATCTGGATAAAAACAACAATATAAAAACGAGGGGCATCGATGAATACTCTACAGTATAAACACGTCACTGCAATAAACGGAGAGACTCTACGATAGGCGTGTCCACGCACATGTGTGCATACCCGCACAGACACAAACCCGCAAACATAAATCCCACTAACACATACAAACACACAAACACACAAACGAACACACACATACACATATACGTGCACGTACACAAACACGTACACAGACACGTATACAGACACTCACATGTCCGCGTCCGCGTCCGCGTCCGCGTCCGCGTCCGCGTCCGCGCCCGCCCGCGCGCGCACGCGCACGCGCACGCGCACGCGCACACGCACACGGACACGCACACGCACACGCACACGCACACGCACACGCACACGCACACGCACACGCACACGCACACGCACACGCACACGCACACGCACACGCACACGCACACGCACACGCACACGCACACGCACACGCACACGCACACGCACACGCACACGCACACGCACACGCACACGCACACGCACACGCACACATACGTATAAAAAAAACACCAAGTGTTTTCCAAACGCAAGCAACACGTGCGATCAGTTGTATTTGGGTATATTGATTGTGCCTAGTCGACCGCCGCTAGAAATGATCGCCACGACATTGAGTGCCATAGCTAGTTCCTAATACTTCTCAGTCAACACATTTGCTTCAGCTGGCACCTTTTTGACTTCGTCTTAAGTCATTCTGGTGGTCTCTGTCAGGGTAGTGATATCCGCCTTCGTTGTAGTCTCATTCTTTGGTAGATGTCTTGAAGAAGGTGTAATAGTTACTGAAGTCGTTCCTGTTGCTTTCGGTATTAGTGGAGATGTCGGTGTATGTGTCATAGCTGCGGTATGGACTAGGGGCCAGTTCAAGACTTGCGAGTACTCCTAGGTTTACGAGTAGGCCACGGTCTTGGAGTGGGCCAAGGTCTAGGTGTAGGCCACGGTCTTGGAGTGGGCCACGGTCTAGGAGTCGGCCACGGTCTCGGAGTAGGCCACGGTCTAGGAGTCGGCCACGGTCTAGGAGTAGGCCACGGTCTAGGAGTCGGCCAAGGTCTAGGAGTCGGCCACGGTCTAGGAGTCGGCCACGGTCTAGGAGTCGGCCACGGTCTAGGAGTCGGCCACGGTCTAGGAGTAGGCCACGGTCTTGGTGTTGGCCACGGTCTAGGAGTAGGCCACGGCCTAGGGGTCGGCCACGGTCTAGGAGTAGGCCATGGTTTAGGAGTCGGCCACGGTTTAGGAGTACGCGGTTCACGTGTTGGTCTTGGTCCACGTGTTGGTCTTGGTCCACGCGTTGGTCTTGGTCCGCGTGTTGGTCTTGGTCCGCGAGTTGGTCTTGGTCCGCGTGTTGATCTTGGTTCTCGCGTTGGTTTTGGTCCGCTTGTTGGTCTTGGACCGCGTGTAGGTCTTGGTCCACGTGTTGGTCTAGGTCCACTTGTTGGTCGTGGTCCATGCGTTGGTCTTGGTCCATGAGTGGGTTTTGGTCCACGTGTTGGTCTTGGTCCGCGTGTTGGTCTTGGTCCACGAGTTGGTCTTGGTCCACGAGTTGGTCTTGGTCCTCGTGTTGGTCTTGGTCCACGTGTTGGTCTTGGTCCACGAGTTAGTTTTTGAACCCGTGTTTCTGGGGTCGTGCTGGGAGTGAGTGAAGTAACTGTAGAGACAGTAGAAGGCGAAGTATCGGCCGCTGTCGTAGCAGCGACACTTGTAGCGGCGGCAGCAGTAGCGGCAGGTGTCGTTTCGACTGGACACGATGTGTCGCGGACGACGCCGTCGCAGCAGTAGGACTTGTCGACGTTGTAGACGACAGAGCCGCAACATCTCTCTAGTGGGTTGGCGACGTCTCGTTCACAATCTTCTGTAATTATAGTAATAATTATAACTTTATTGTTACATATTTATATATATATATATATATATATATATAATAATTATATTTATTATTTACATATTTATATATATATATATATATATATATATATATATATATATATACATATATGTAATAATGTAACTTTATTGTTACACACACACAAATGTAATAAATACATAACTAAGTACATTACACGATGTAACAAATGGAATCAAGAAACAGTACTTATTTTCCTTATTGATATACTACTAAAATTCGTGAACAAGAAACCCTTATAATTCGTGAAAAAGTGACATAAAACCTTCACAACAGTGTAACTAATTAATTACAATTAGAGCGTTACAAGTGTACCACAAAAAATAAATACATCGATGGACATGTGTAACTACTAAGTTGTCTCTACGTAAATGAGTAATACAATTATAGCAAAGTTACATGGCATAACAATACATTCGAAGCAGAAACAAGGTATATTACTGGTTATGTAGAAGCAGATATTTCACTCTTTTTAAAGATGTATAGAGCGAGAAAAAGCATGAGTGAATAAGTTTTGAATGAGCGTTTGAATGAGTCAACGAGTGAGTAAGTGAGTGAAAAAGGTCATCGGATCATGGGTCATTTGAAAGACGTAATATATGTGTAGTATGGTACACACTGGCTGCATCCACCGGTTCGTCGGGACACGGTTTTTCATGGACAACGCCGTCGCAACAGAAAGATGTCTCCATGTTGTAGACTTCAGGGCCGCAACACTTCTCGAACAGATTGGTGACGTCTCGGGGACAATCTTCTAAAAATACATTTTATATAATATATGTACACACAGCACACAATATACAATATACGCAATTGGGCCAAGGTCAAATGTCAAAGTCAAAGGTCACCGTTAATGTCAAATGTCATGATTACGTTCGGCACGTAAATCACCTACTATCACTGCGCATGCACACTGTTATAATTTGTATCTCTACCGAGAATAGGTCTTAGATAAACACCATTGCATATGCGCAATGTTACACTTTTCTATCTGTTTTTGTGGTGAAAATGGGACACATTTTTATCAAGATAAATGTATGCACCGATGTTTGAACGTAGGGCAGTTTCGTTCATTTCCCACGAATGAGTCTACCATATCTTAATATCTCATTTGGTTATAGTACATTTCCCTGCCCTCTGACCCTAACCAAACGTCATTATGCATTATTAAAACAGTTGACAAATATTTAATACATGCCTTCTATAATTCATACCTCCTCCTTCACCGGCTATATATATATATATATATATATATATATATATATATATATATATATATATATATATATATATATATATATATATATATATATATATATATATATATAAACAGTGTGTGTGTTATATGGGCGTGTGCGGTGCGCGTGCGCGTGCGCGTGCGCGTGTGTACTTATGTGTTCGCGAGTGCTCGTGTGCGCGTGCACGTGTGCACGTGTGCGCGTGTGCGCGTGTGCGCGTGTGCGCGTGTGCGCGTGTGCGCGTGTGCGCGTGTGCGCGTGTGCGCGTGTGCGCGTGTGCGCGTGTGCGCGTGTGCGCGTGTGCGCGTGTGCGCGTGTGCGCGTGCATATGCATGCATGATCGTGCGTGCATGTTTTTAAGGAAACACAGAGACACAGAGACAAAGATATATATATATATATATATATATATATATATAGAGAGAGAGAGAGAGAGAGAGAGAGAGAGAGAGAGAGAGAGAGAGAAAATGAGAGAGAGAGAGAGAGAGAGAGAGAGAGAGAGAGAGGGGGAGAGAGACAATGAGATAAAGACAGGAGAGAGAGAGAGAGAGAGAGAGAGAGAGAGAGAGAGAGAGAGAGAGACAGACAGACAGACAGACAGACAGACAGACAGACAGACAGACAGACAGACAGACAGACAGACAGACAGACAGACAGACAGACAGACAGACAGACAGACAGACAGACAGACAGACAGACAGACAGACAGACAGACAGACAGACAGACAGACAGAGACAGAGAGAGAGAGAGGGGGAGACCGACAATGAGATAGAGACTGTGAGAGAGAGAGAGAGAGAGAGAGAGAGAGAGAGAGAACGAGAGAGAGAGAGAGTCAGTGTGAGAGAAAGAGAGAGTCAGTGAGAGAGAGAGAGAGAGAACGAGAGCAAGAGAGAGAGAGAGAGAGAGAGAGAGAGAGAGAGAGAGAGAGAGAGAGAGAGGGGGCAAAATTAATGTGTGAGTGTTTGAGTGAGTGTTTGAGTGAGTGTTTGAGTGAGTTATGTGAGAGAGTGAGTAATTGAGGGAGTGACTGATTAAGGCAAATAAAACAAGGGTCATAATAAATACGTAATGTATTTTCTAGAGTTCATACCTTCTCCTTCCACCGGTTCGACTGGACACGGTGTGTCGCGGACGACGCCGTCGCAACAATAGGACTTGTCGACGACAGAGCCGCAACATCTCTCTAGTGGGTTGGCGACGTCTCGTTTGCAGTCTACTGTAATTATATGAAAGGTATACATTAAAAGGGAGAAAGAGAGAGAGAGAGAGAGAGAGAGAGAGAGAGAGAGAGAGAGAGAGAGAGAGAGAGAGAGAGAGAGAGAGAGAGAGAGAGAGAGAGAGGGGAGACGGAGGAGAGAGAGAGAGAGAGAGGGAGACGGACGGAGAGAGAGAGAGAGGGAGATAGAGAGAGAGAGAGAGAGAGAGAGAGAGAGAGAGAGAGAGAGAGAGAGAGAGAGAGAGAGTGAGAGGGAGGGGAGAGAGAGGAACAGGGGGTGTTATGAGAGAGAGAGAGAGAGAGAGAGTGTGTGTATGTGTGTGTGTGTGTGTGTGTGTGTGTGTGTGTGTGTGTGTGTGTGTGTGTGTGTGTGTGTGTGTGTGTGTGTGTGTGTGTGTGTGTGTGTGTGTGTGTGTGTGTGTGTTTGTGTGTGCGTTTGTGTGTGTGTGTGTGTTTGATCGAGTGTGTACAAGGGTGAGTGAATACGTCTTGAATGAGCGTTTGAATGAGTCAGCGAGTGAGTAAGTGAGTGAAAAGGTCATCGGAACAAGGGTCATTTGAAACACGTAATATATATGTAGTATGGTACACACTGGCTGCATCCACCGGTTCGTCGGGACACGGTTTTTCTTGGACAACGCCGTCGCAGCAGAAAGATGTCTCCATGTTGTAGACTTCAGGGCCGCAACACTTCTCGAACAGATTGGTGACGTCTCGGGGACAGTTTTCTTGAAAAAATATTTTTATATAATATATAACACACAATATACAATATACACAATTGAGTCGTGGTCAAATATCAAAGTCAAAGGTCAACGTTAATGTCAAATGTCATGATTACGTTCGGCACGTAGATCACCTACTATCATTGCGCATGCACACTGTTATAATTTGTATCTCTACCGATAATAGGTATTAGTTAAACACCATTGCGTATGCGGAATGTTACACTTTTCTCTCTGTTTTTCGGTGAATATTGGAGAAATTCATCAAGATAAATTTATGCACCCATGTTTCAACGTTGGGCAGTTTGGTTTATTTCCTACGTATGCGTCAAACATATGTTAATATCTCAAGGATATTGCAAGACTTCAACGTGTCCAGAACTGCTTGGCAAGGGTAGTTACCCGTTCTCCTCGTTTTTCTAGCTCGGTGCCACTTCTAAAATCATTGCACTGGCTCCCTGTGCATTATCGCATTATTTTCAAGATTTGCACAATATCCTATCAAGCACTCGCATCTAAACAACCAACATATCTAAACTCAATGCTAACTCCAGCAAGGAATTCCAGAGAGCTACGCTCAACCAGTAGTAACCCACTTTACATTCCTCGGGTTAAGACGAAAGCTGGGACCCGAGCTTTCTCGGTTGCTGCACCAACTCTGTGGAATTCGCTTCCTGTCAGTGTCAAGTCGGAAGGTAATATAGTTTCCTTCCGCCGACGTCTAAAAACATATCTCTTTAATGCTGCCTATCCTCCTTAGCTTCCTAGAACCTTCGTCCATCCATCAACGACTCACGCACTGTTCTACGTTTACGCAATTGCTTAACCCCTTGGTTTTGTCGCGCCACTGAGCTTGATTTTCGAGGATATTGGCGCATAAGAAGTTATTATTATTATTATTATTATTATTTGATTGTTGTCCATTTTCCTGCCTCTGATTCTAACCAAACATGCATTATTAAAACAGTTGATAATACTTAATATATGCCTTGTATAGTTGATACAGACCGGCTATATATATATATATATATATATATATATATATATATATATATATATAGAGAGAGAGAGAGAGAGAGAGAGAGAGAGAGAGAGAGAGGAGAGGCGAGAGAGAGAGAGAGAGAGGAGAGAGTGAGAGAGAGAGAGAGAGAGAGAGAGAGAGAGAGAGAGAGAGAGAGAGAGAGAGAGAGAGAGAGAGAGAGAGAGAGAGAGAGAGAGAGAGAGAGAGAGAGAGAGGAAAACATGTGTGAGTGAGTGAGTGAGTAATTGAGGGAGTGAATGATTAAGGCAAATAAAACAAGGGTCACACTAAATACGTAATGTGTTTTCTAGAGTTCATACCTTCTCCTTCCACCGGTTCGACTGGACACGGTGTGTCGCGGACAGCGCCGTCGCAGCAGTAGGACTTGTCGACGTGGTAGACGACAGAGCCGCAACACTTCTCGAGCGGATTGTTGACGTCTCGGCCGCAATCTTCTGGAAATAGAGAGAAGGCGAATTCGGCGAGGATTTAGTAAAGGAAGAGAGAGACACTTGTGAGATGTTTGCCCTGAGGCAATTACTGGAGAATAGAATAAGCTGGGATGACAGGAAGGTATTGGCTACGTAAAACTCGAGAAACTTCCAAAATCGGAGTTACGAATGGTGGAAGGTACAACTGCCAGGGTATTGTGTTGACCGGGAGTGTCAGGAGAGGTTGATGTAAATAGTGTTTTGAGAAGCCTTTAGTCTATTACTGTTTGTCACCGGGGTGGAACTTTTAAACAGACTGATTGGTACGAAAGAGATCCTCCGGCAAATAGTGTCCGCAGAGTGTGGGTAACTGAGGGAAGCAACTCTCCAAGAACAACTGATAGAGTGGAAATATATGTTCAGCAGAAACTAGAAAAGTCGGATGTTGGTGGGGCTGGAAATACAGTGGGGAAAGAAGACACTGAAGCAGAGACGGTTTGTGTCCTTGGATGGCGCGATATATGGGGATGGCAACTCAGGAAATTCGACCGACGCGTATTGCGAACACCAAAGGAAAGATGTTTTGTTGATATTTTATCCCGTGCACTGGCGTTTATGACATTAACTGAGAAATAACAGGAGAACGTGCAGATTTGCGAAAACAACTGGATAAGACGAATTGCGGCAGATAAAAGGGCTGATAAGAGAAGCGTCAAGGAACTGAGGGTGATGGAGTGGTTTATGAAGATACCAGTGATAAGTAGCCCCCCCCCTGTGGCGAGAATGGGAGATTAAAATATGGCAAAGAGGGAACGTGCCCAGGAGATGTAGGGAAGACCGAGATTGCGATGAGAGAATATAGCGAGTGAAGTGTGAGGAAGAGAAGAGGACGAAGAAATGACGGAGAGATGGGCAACCTCACCTCTGATGAGAGGGGCTCCTAGAGTAAAACAACAACGACATGTCTTCTATGGTACATACCTCCTTCAACCGGCTCGACTGGACACTTGTCCACTGGAAAGTTGACATCGTCGCAGTCATTATCTGAAAATAAAGAAATATATATGCGCGTGTGTGCTTATATATATATATATATATATATATATATATATATATATATATATATATATAAGGCAGGCAGGCAGGCAGGCAGGCAGGCAGGCAGGCAGGCAGGGGCAGGCAGGCAGGCAGGCAGGCAGGCAGGCAGGCAGGAGGCAGGCAGGCAGGCAGGCAGGCAGGCAGGCAGGCAGGCAGGCAGGCAGGCAGGCAGGCAGGCAGGCAGGCAGGCAGGCAGGCAGGCAGGCAGGCAGGCAGGCAGGCAGGCAGAGCAGACAGACAGACAGACAGACAGACAGGCAGACAGGCAGACAGGCAGACAGGCAGACAGGCAGACAGGCAGACAGGCAGACAGGCAGACAGGCAGACAGGCAGACAGGCAGACAGGCAGACAGGCAGACAGGCAGACAGGTAGACAGGCAGACAGGCAGACAGGCAGACAGGCAGACAGGCAGACAGGCAGACAGGCAGACAGGCAGACAGGCAGACAGGCAGACAGGCAGACAGGCAGACAGGCAGACAGGCAGACAGGCAGACAGGCAGACAGGCAGACAGGCAGACAGGCAGACAGGCAGACAGGCAGACAGGCAGACAGGCAGACAGGCAGACAGGCAGACAGGCAGACAGGCAGACAGGCAGACAGGCAGACAGGCAGACAGGCAGACAGGCAGACAGGCAGACAGACATACAATGAGTCAGCTATTCAGTGAGCCACTGATTGAGTGGATCAAAATGGAATCGTGTTAGGAGTGCAATATATGCTTCATGTGGTACATACCTCTTTCTCCCGTCGTGTCTGAGGCAGAAGGCAAGGGATATGCGGCTGCCAGCAACAACACTGTCACGAGGAGCACTGCTCGCCTGGCCCTGACAACGAGTAGACACAGAGGTTTATCTCAAGGGTTTTTCTCAACCAGTCTCCTATTTTAGTCGGAGGTTCACAAAAAAACCACACCTTTAAGCTGTTTTGTTGTGAATACAAGAATATCGTGACCTGTCTCGGAAGATTGCCGTAGCACTTGTACTATTCCTGAAAATCGTCCATGTTAAACATTTCACATTGACACATTTGGCGACTTAACATTACTTGAGTGGTCGTGAGTCAAGCATGGTAACACAACTATTGAAGAGAACTGTCTCGAGTAACTAGATGTAATTTCTTACATGATATGTATATGTTGGATTGCTGC